>NESQ01000304.1:0-118571 GCA_003070745.1 Tuber borchii | reverse complement strand
CGCTTGTGGTTGATCGTGATGTTTTGAGATAAGAGTCGTTCTTATCTCTTCGTGTTCGGGACCCATATTTTTCCTTGATACCATAGGTATCCGTCCTTCCATTGGCATAGCCCCAGTGCAACTCCTTTCAGCTCCTTTTCTCCCGTTTCCAAAGCTCGTCTAATAGTTTGGATTTCTTCGTCTGTCTTTGATGTTTCTCGTATCGTTTCCTCGTCTTTGTCGTGGAACTCCGTTAGTTCCATTTCTTCGATTGTTGCTTCTTCCCAGAATTGTCTTTGGGTAGTAGTATTCCTTCCTGTTTCGCCAGGTGTTTTTCCTTCAGGGTTTGTATGTCCCCTGTTCTTCTTGTGAGGGCATCTGGTTTTCCCCCTTCTCTTCCTGGTCGATATATGATCCTGAAGTTGTATTGGCTCAACTTTCTTACCCATCGTTTGTCTCCGTTAGGGCCTTGGTGGTCATGAACGTTGTAAGGTTCTTGTGGTCGGTAAAGACTTGAATGCGATATCTGCTTCCTTGGGTATATCTTCTCCATTCTTCGAAAGCTTGTACCACGGCTAATAATTCTTTGTCGTGTACGTCGTAGTTGAGTTGCGCATCCCTCATTCCTTTGGATCGATAAGCCACGGGTCTCCATTTCCCGTCTTCGCATTGTTGTGATAGTATGCCCGAGCATACCTATTTCGACGTGTCCGTTTCGATTTTGATAGGCCTCCTGGGGTCGAAGTGTACTAGTACCGGAGTCGTGGTGAGTGCCTTTCGAAGTCCATCGAACGCTTGTTCTTCTTCGGTTTCCCATTTCCATTTGCCATCGTATTTTTATGTGTTCGTTCGTATAGCGGTTTTGCTATTCTGCTGAATCCTTGGATGAACCTTCGATAAAAGTTGCAAAATCCCAAGAATCGTTGGATTTCGGTTTTTGTCTTTGGCGGTTGCCATTCACATATTGCCTGAGTTTTGACTTTGTCCACTTTGACTCCTTCTTGGCTGACCACGAATCCTAGGTATTCTGTTTCCTTTTTATGGAATTCGCATTTTGAAGGTTTGACCTTCATTCCTGATGGTCGAAGAGCTTCCAGGATATTTTTGACGTCTTTGTGGTGTTGTTTTAGGTTGTTTGAGTATATGAGGATGTCGTCCAGATATACTATACAACACATATCGATGTATTGTAGTAGTACTCTGTTGATCCATTTTTGGAACGCGGCCGGTGCATTGCATAGTCCAAATGGTACCACCAGATATTCGTAAGTTCCCAACTTGCTGCTGAAAGTTGTCTTATGTTCGTCGCCTTCTCTTATTCTGATGTTGTGGTAGGCATCTTTGATGTCCAATTTTGTGAAGTATTTGGCGGTGCTCAACCGGTCCAATGCTTCGCCTATTAGTGGTAACGGATATCAGTCCTTTTTTGTAACTTCGTTGAGCCCTCGATAGTCCACACATAATCGTAGGCTTCCATCCTTTTTCTTGACGAACATAATCGGTGAGGCTCTTTCAGCCTTCACTTCTCTTATCCATCCTCTCGCTTCGTTCTGCTTGATGTATTTGTGCAGTTCTTGAATCTCATCATAGCTGAGGGGATATATCTTTTTGTCAGGTACTTCTTCTCCAGGTTCCAGGTCGATACCTAAGTCGATTCCTTTCCAATGTGGTGGTAATGTTGTCTTTTCTCCTTTCTCGAACACATCAATGTATTCATGATACTCTCTTGGTATCGTTTCCTGGAGGTTGTGTCTTTCTTCCTCCTTCTTCTTTTGTCTTTCCTTGATTGCCAGTTCGGTACTGATATTGATCTTTTCCAGATAGATTTCGTCATGGACTGGGTCCCATCGTAGGATGCCCGTTGTCTCCCCTCTTCGGTAAAAGCTTCCGAACGCTTTGGCCGATATTTCGCAGATGTGAATCAGTTTTTTGTCTTTCTTTGAACCGTCTGTGCTTCCGAATCCTTTGGTTCCTCGGCCCGTTTCTTTCAGTTCTTGAACTTCCTGTAGTTCTTCCGTGTTGACTTTTTCGATAATCAATTGTGCGATCCGATCGCCTTGTTCCACTTGGAACTGGTCGTACCTTGATTGACCAAGACCACCTTTATTTCCCCGGTATAATCCGCGTCTATTACCCCCCGTTTGTTGTGAGTCTGTGTTTGACTGCTAATCCACTTCGCGGAGCGATGCGTCCGTAGGTATTTTGAGGTAGTCCGATGGCTATCCCGGTTCGAACCATTTTTTGTTCTCCTGCAAGTATACAGACTTGCTCATTGGCGTACAGGTCGTGTCCCTGCCGCCTCCTTCGATCCTTTCGTAGGCATCCTAGCCTGAGGAGATAGTTTTGAACTTGGACTCGTGCGTCCCCTCAACTTGTACTTCTGAGTATTTGGTGACGAGGTTTTCTTCCAGGGCTTCATCCTCTGGTACTGCATACGCAACGAGCGAACTGTTGAGACACCATGTCGTACATCGTTCGCTGTTAAATGTGATCTTTTTCTGATCCCAATCAATTGTGGGATTGTGCGTTCGTAACCATGGCATTCCTAGGATGACTTCATGGTTTTGGAGATTTGCCACTTGAAAGGTCGCCAATTCCCTATGGCTGTTGATGTCCATAGGTACTTTCGCCAGATGGGTAACTGGACCCATAGCGCTTGGTTTTCCATCTGCGAGGTAAATCTCTCTTCTTTTCTTGGCCTTTGTTTTCGTAATTCCGTGTTTCGTGCATATTCCTTCGTCGATAAAATCTTCAGTGGCCCCTGATTTGATCATCGCGTTTATCGTAACTGATTCCTTTTTTCCGTGTAGTTGTATCTTGATCATGATATGATCATTTTCTCGTTCGAGGGATTCCGTGTAGTTGAGTGTCGCGTAGTAATTTTCCATGATGATGGGTTTTCGTTCTGGTCTGTCCCTAGTACCATCCTTTACTGGGGACTTTCGTCGTTTCCCGACTGCTAGGCGTCTTCCTTGACCTCAATTTCCTTGATGCTGGGCTTTGGTGCCCAGGGTCCCACCCTACTTCTGAATTCTCCTTGTTTGGGTGTTGTGGTGTAGTTTCTTCCATCCCTTGGTCGGTCGCAGTTTCGTACCTGGTGTCCTGCCCCTGCGCATTTGAGGCATAGTTTTTCCCTTATTCTTCTTTTGAATTCTTCAGGGTGTAGTCTTGGTTTCCTTCTTGTTGCATCCAATTCCATTGTATCTCCTTCCGAAGGGTTGTTGTTTGTCGGTCTGAAGGTTCCGTTTAGATTTCGTGATGTGTTCGTTGTTCTTTCCGTTGTCCCCTTTTTTTGGATATGTTTGACCGTGGCCAACTTGGTTTCTTTCTTGATTGCCCATTTGGCTAATGTCTCCGTGCTAACGAAATCTCCACTATCCGTCCCCCATGCTTCTTGAAGTGCCGTGTTCATTCCTGTAAGTAGACATTCTCCTGCTGTATGGTCGTCCAGGTCTGCCTCTGTGGCTGCGAGTCGGAATTCATTCCAATATTCCGTCATGGTCCTGTTTCCTTGTCGTAATTTTTGTATTTTGAGCCTTGCTTCTCCCATGGCGTCAATGGCTCCGAATTGATCCCTAACTTCTTCTGCAAATGCTTCCCACGTTTCCCATTTGAGAGAGAGTCGTCCTTCTGCATATGGTGTTATCCATGCTCCTGCATCCCCTCTCAAGAGGCTTGCGGCGTATAGTATTCTATCGGCGTGATGGCCTTCCGTCCATCCCACCGCGGTGAAGTAGACCTTAAGTTGTGCTAGCCATCCTCGTAATTTGGTTCGTTCTCCTGTGAACGTTTCCGGTTCTTTGATCTTTGGTCTTCGATTGCCTCCAGTGAGGTTTGTTATGATTTGCTGAAGTTGGTCCGCATTGAGTTCCGGCACCTGGGTACCGGCATTTCCTGGGTCGCCTGTTGTCTCTCCTCCCGTCGTGTCTGCTGCTCCTGTTGCTAGCGACATTGTATTCCTTCGGGTTCCTCCTGGGAGTTTAGTTGCTTCCGATCCGGCTGGCGATGCTGGTTCTGGTGTATCTGGGCTAGTGGCCCTTGATTCTCCCAGCGTCTGGTCTAGTGCTTCCCCTAGTGCAGTAGTATCGAATGCCGGTACTTCGATATCGTCATCTTGTGGTGATTCCGTTTTGTCTGTTTCTGGTTGAGTGCTGTTTATGGTGACGCAATCAAATGTTACAATCCTCTTCCTTTCGGGCGATACTTGCAGCAGGTAACCTCCTTCTCGATAGTAATCTTACTATCCCAATTTGTACGAACAACGACAGCTGAGTATACAGACTCCTGTCTCGTACAATATATCGCTAAGCTCGTGAGAGACACTATGTCCTCGGCCCGGTAAAGTATAAAGTAAAGATAAAATATATTGTAAAGAATAACTTAGATGATTGCGTGAAGAACTCTAAACCAAGAGGCTTTTTTTTTTTTTTTTTTTTTTTTTTTATATCATGCGTTCATTGTTTTAAGGTACAAAAAGCTTCATGTAGCGGAGGCTATGGAAAAAACAAAACCTATAAAGCAAAAACATAAACAAAAGAAACCATTTCCCACTCTTGCTAGTACTAAGTATTGAAGCCAAAAACCCGCGGCCTCGTCTGTTAAAAACATACATTATATAGGGAAAATCCAACACACTTCGTAACTCGTAAAACTTAAAGAAATACAAAAACAAATGCGCGGTCATAGGGTGGGGAGGTGGGGGATATCTTGGGACGGGGGGGAGGTGTGGGTGGTTGGTCTTATTGTTGGACGGAGGAGGGGGGTCGCCATGGGGGAAACCCGGTGCAGGTATCTAGGATGAAACGCCGGAGGGCTGAGAGGGAGGGTGGATGGTTCCAAATTGGGCTCTCGGGTGAGAGGCTTTCCACCCCACTTAGATGGGAGTGTCTGGCTTCAGCCCTGGCTGGGCAGTGGAGAATGGCGTGTTCGAAGGTCTCTGGGGCTTCGAGGCACCGGGGGCAGGTGGTTGGGCGGTCCGGGTCGTCTCGCCAGGTGGGGTGGGCCAGCAGGTAGCTTTTGCCGGAGCGCATTTGGTGTATACGGCTGGCGGCGAACTTATCGAGCCCCATGAAGGGGTGGGGGGTGGTGGAGGCGGGGTACCCGTAGTAGGGGGGTGCTGGGAGGGAGTCTTCCCAGTCTTGGAGCAGGAGTTTATGAGCCCTTTCCTTGAGCGTGGTGTACGCTCTCGTCATGAGGTTCGGGGGCGGGTTGTCTTCTGATGGAGGGAGGGGTGTACGGCCAATCTGGGGGAAACGTCTGAACCCGTGTCCGAGGGGAAAGGCTATGTGAGCGAGTTCGTCTATGGGGAGGTGTCTTCTCATTGGAGGGGAGGGAACCGGAGTTTTCCAGCTAAGGGGGAGGTAGACGGACGAGAGACCAACAGTCATTGGGCGACAAGTGTCAGGGGCTCTGAAGTTAGATAGTGAGGGGAAGGTAGGGGGGAGGCGGGCAGCCGCGGGGTTTAGGGAAGGTGGTGAGCAGCAGAGTCTAAGCGCTGCTGTGCGTCTTTTGTGTTTGCAGTACGGGCCGATGGGAGGGAGGCATGCTTCCCTGGACAAAATGGGGATGGGGGTGGCGAAAAAGCAGTTGGTGGTCCACCTCTGCACTCTATGCCAGAAGGTGTTCATGCGGTTGGTGGAGCGGGTGTTCGGGACGAATAGGTCCGCACCGTAGGTGAGGATCGGGAGGATGAGGCCCATGGCGAGCCGGTGGGAGAGGAAGGGACGGATTCCCGCCCCCGGCGAGGCCACCCTTCTTATAAAGGAGAACGCGGCATTGGCCAGGGCTAGGCGCCTTTCGAAATGATTGGTGGTGTTGAGGGCGGGGGAGAACCAGTAACCGAGCCACCTCACCTCTTCAGAGGGGCGGAAGATCTGGTCATTGAGGGTGACGGGGTGGTTGGCTTTGAGGATGCCTCTTTGGCTTGGGGTGCGCCAGTGGATGAGTTCTGTCTTCGGAATGGAGAAGGCCACTCCTAAGGACGTGGCTCGGAGGGATAGGGCTGTGAACAGGCTCTGCAGCCGGCGTATGTTGGAACGGTAGGAGGGGGAGGAGACTGTAAGTGCGAAGTCGTCGACGTAGGAAAGCATAAGGCCCCCCTTTATGTCGGTGTGGAGGGGTGCTACGTAAATGAGAAATAGAAGCGGGGAGATGGGGGAACCCTGAGGTGTCCCGACCGTGACTGGGGAGGGGGTCCTGGGTGAACCTTGGTAGACCAGGGTACATCTTCGTTCCGAGAGGAAAGAGGAGACCCAATCTACCATGTACCTGGGGGTGTTTTTGTCCAGGAGGCGTTTGCGGAGGGTGAGGGCGTCGACGTTGTCGAAACCGGCCTTGATGTCAAGGAAGAGGGAGGACACCTTGCGGTGGGTGCGTTGGAGGGTTTTAATTTCATGGACCAGGGTGGTGCAGGCATCGAAAGTGCCCAAACCTGGGACCGAGCCGCATTGGTTGGGGTGGAGCAGGCCAGATGCCTTAGCCAGAGCGAATAGGCGGACCGCCATAACTCTCTCCAAGATCTTGGAGATAGTTTTTAGCAGAACTATGATGCGGAAGGAGGCGGGGGAGTCGTAGGAGGCTTTGCCTGGTTTGTCTAAGACGAC
This sequence comes from Tuber borchii, assembly GCA_003070745.1. Taxonomy (NCBI): domain Eukaryota; kingdom Fungi; phylum Ascomycota; class Pezizomycetes; order Pezizales; family Tuberaceae; genus Tuber; species Tuber borchii. The sequence continues at coordinate 111,990 of NESQ01000304.1, read as the reverse complement.
ACCGTTGGCAATTTTCAGCGAAGGAGGGTGGTACCCATACGTTAGGATAGGGCCCAGGAGATTCAAAAGTATGTCAGGGTAGTGCTTGTGGATGTGTTTCCAAACGGAGTAGGGTATTTCGTCAGGTCCCGGGGCCGAGGAGGGCGAGGACTTGGCAAGGGCCGAGGAGATTTCTTCTTTAGTGAGGGGGGGGGCGCTGGGTACGGGTGAGAGCCGCCCCCTGGGCGGGGGTTCGGGCCGAGGGGGGAAAAAGTGGGCGAGGAGGGCGTTGTTGATGGAGGTGGGGTCATTCGCGTCTGGGAGGGATGGGAACCTAGCTGCTTGTCTGGGGGTGACAAGTTTCTTGGCGGTCCAGATGTTATTGGGGGTGGTTTTGGCCAGGAAATCAGCCCAGTATGTGGACTTGGCGCGCTTGATGGCTTTGAAGTAACCATTCCTGGATTGCCTGGCTGTCGCCCTTGCCTGTGTGGTTTGAAGTTTTTTTGCTTTTCTCGTGGCTTTGTTGTACTCTTTTCGGAGCGCGGTGAGGAGGGGGGTCCACCATGGTTTGGACTTGGTCGATGGTCTTGATGTGGGGGCAGCAGTTCTAAGTGTCGCGGTTAGGCAGGACAAGGAGGCCGAGAACCAGGCGTCAAACTGCTGGGGGGAGGGGCGTGAGGGGGAGGGGGGACGTGATAGGCTTTGAGGGCCGGTTCCAGGGCTGTCCAGTCCAGGAGGTTCCATTTGGCCTGGGGGGGAGGGGCGTGTCGGAAGGGAGCTGAGAGGGAGATGGAGATTGGGACGTGATCTGACCCGGTGGAGGGCAGAGATGAGGTGTTCCAGTTGTGTACGAAAGGAAACATAACGGGGTTGGCAAAGGCCAGGTCTATGACGCTGGGTCTGTGGGGGCCAGAGAGGGGGTACCGAGTGTACTCCCCCGGGGTGTTGATGCAGGTAAAGTTGAGGTCATCGGCTTTATCGAAGTAGGGGTCGGCGATAGAGGCTTCCTGGGAGGAGGGGAGGCGGAGGGGGTCGGTGCGAGGGCTGTGGATGTTGAAATCCCCTACTACAAGGTAGGGGACGTCAATGACAGAAAAAATCTGATCTGGTCTGACTGTGTGTGGACGTGGGTACCTGGAACGTGAATAGATGTTTGCCAGGCGGAAATAAAAAAAGCTGGTGCCGAAGCAACCTGAGGGGGTGTAAACATCAATATGCATGTAGTCATCCACGTCCGGCGTGAACACCGGGAGTACGGGGTTAATTTTTAAAAATTCAAAAGAAATATAACAGGCCACCTTAGGAAGGGGCGAGGGGGGGGCGAAAGACTTGTACCCATTGAAGGAGGGTAAGAAGCCCTTTGAGGAAGGGGGGTCCTGTAGAAAGACCAGCTGTGGGGGGTGGCGTATTGAAAATGACGAAAACAATGAAAGGAACACATCCCAGCTTCCCAGGCTGTTGTGTTGAATGAGTGTGATTTTGGGCAAGGGGGCCGGCCCCAAGGTTCTGTTAGGAGGTTGGGCGTTAATCATGGCGGGGACGACCCCGGCGGTTGACTGGAGTTACGGGGGGTGCGGGGGGGCCTGAGGGAGCAGGGCCCGTCGCGCCTGTAGGTGGCACATGAACGGCGGTTACGGGGCGGGGGGTGGCAGGGCCAGGATTGGAGGTTGGGTGGGCCTGGGGGGTAGTGGGTGCTGGCACGCCACCTTCTTCCACATCCATGGACTCTTGACTGTCCGAGGATGCGGAGGAGCCGACAGACTCCGGGGGGGCACGGGGCGGGTGGGGGGATAGGGCGGGACTTGCATTCCTTAGCGTAGGCGGTGTCGTCGTCGCCGCAGTTGGCGCAGTGGGGAGGCGAGGTCGGGCAGCAATCAGCCACGGGTCTTTCGTTGCCCCCTTTGGGGCAGGTGGGGTTCTGGCACCTGTGGGCGGCCTTGGTATGATGAAGTGCACAGATGGGGCAGGATGGATGTTTTTGTTTGCATCGCGCGGCGGCGTGGCCGAAGCGGCAGCAGTTGGAGCATTGTGTGTACCGGTTGGCGGAGATTGTCTTTTCCACTTTCCGGCGTTCCGAGTAGAGGAAGATAGATGGTGTGAGGGTTGGAACGTCGTCGGGGTCAACGGAGATAACCACCGAAAGCGCTTCCTTGGCGGTTCGAGTAGCTCGGTCAGGGTTAAGGTACCTGGCCGACTGGATTTGGACCGCTTTCTAAACCAAGAGGCTGTAAGGGCTCTCTTTTATAACTGTTCTTCCCGCAACTCATGACTCATCCTTCGCATCACATGCCCCTATGACTCATAAGTGAGTCATAGTGTGAAATCCATCAGCTGACTCATATGAGTCACTGCGCAATAACAACTAACCAATCAAAACACAATAAACCTATCATGTGCGCGACTTGCGTCACATGCGTAAAACCCATGACTCGTAACTACAAGTTATGTGCGAAAGTCATAATCATATGACCACAATCGTGAGCCATGTCAAAACAATAAACCAATCGTAACAAAGGAATGACACGCTATTGCGTAGTCATGTGAAATACTTAAATCTATGACTCATAAGTATGAGTCATGTGAAAACCTCTCTTGCTAGTCACCGTTTGTGACAATAGCCATGACAAGCCGATATACGACGTTTCAGCTTAGGCAACTTTTAGCCGCTGAATTGTGATTCTCATTCTTGGTTGGGTTAGGGGACTTACCATCTCTAATGAGATTGCATTAGGAAGAAGCGGTGGTGCCTGTTCCGCGGGCCGCTGATCCCCTGGGCGGTAGTATTCTTCTTTTTCCCGCTTTCTCTGATCCAATGCCAGTGCCCAAGCCCTCTAGATCATATTTTCCATTACAGCCGCGGAAGGCTATGGTTGGCCTGTATAGACTTCTGCTTGTAAATAAAGTTTTGCAGCATCGTAAACAAGAATATTCTCTGGGGGGATAAACTCTTTTTTCCAGAACTTGCGTTATAGCTTGCCCTCCGATGTGGCACTCGCGGAGTCCGATGGAGTCCGCGGTTCAGATGTTGAGGATGTATATCCGAGAGAGCGGGGCTGTTGCCAAGCCAGCTTAGTCCGCAGCCTCTTGTGGAGGTCGTTCTGCGTTCCAGATTGCTGCCCCAAGCCTGTAGACCGCCAGTTCTCAGTTGGTGAATGTCTTCTAATAAGGGGTCTCTCGTGGCTGTTTGCAGAGACCTCAGAGTTTGTGTGAGTCCGCTTGTGAGGGCGTGTTTCCACCACATCGGACTCAGAGGAGAGGTCTACGTCCACTACCACACTCGAAGGTTCAGGTAGACCGGGTATAACCTGTGCGTCTTGCTGCTCTATTTCGGTAGCGTAAACTTCAGTAGATAGAAGCCTCCCAAACTACATTGGGTACTTTACCAGTAGAGAATTCAGCATTGTATTCCTCTTCGTCATCTTCGTCATTAGATTCGCCATCTGAACGACGAGATAGGTGCTCAGGTTCAGAACGACGAGGGATATGCTCGGGTTCGGAACGACTAGGGGGATGCTCGGGTTCGGAATGACGAGGGGGATGCTGAGGTTCAGAACGACGAGGGGGATGCTTGGGTTCGGAACGACGAGGGGGATGCTCGGGTTCGGAATGAGGAGGGGGATGCTTGGGTTCGGAATGACGAGTGGGATGCTGAGGTTCAGAACGACGAGGGGGATGCTCGGGTTCGGAATGACAAGGGGGATGCTCGGGTGAATAGGCACACCTGGTCCGTTCCTGTCGCCTGCCAACACGCTGAGAACCAGAAGGGCGAGAAGCTCGAGTTTGGGTTTGATTAGTCTGGGTATCCTCTCCTGCACGCGGCATGCCTTTGATTGTCCGGATAGGCGTATGATGTGAAGATTGAAGTGCAAAGTGCGAGGAATGGGCCGGAAGATATAGGCAGGTTGTGGGGTCCGTGGGCGACAGAACTCGACAAGGTATTCGGGTGCCTTTGCCTCCTCAAACAAATACGCAACATGTAGATAATATTGTGGTAGGCCCTTTCCGATGGAAGTCTCAAGATCAATTTCACTCAAGAGCGATCTTATGGTGGAAAAGTGCACTGAGTTCGCTAGAGCTGACTCGGAAGCTAGAGCTGAAAGAAGCATTAGCGCATGGTCCCCAACTTGGACGCGGCCAAGGATATTTCAAGTCCTGAGGAAAGTACAAAAACGCTGTCTGTGACATGGGTCTGCGTCGCCTAGCACCTCAAGCAGCATGAAATCACTTCTCGGTGTAGGGTGTCCTGTACTTGCCTAATTCTCAGTTAACTTCAAGCTAAGTCCGCGGATATAGAATCAAAATTTTGTTATAGCTACAGAGACAGCAGTCGAAAAGAAGAGAAAGATAGGAATCTCGCGGAGCTAATAGGACCGCCATTAATATCTAATCGAATGCAAACCCCTGACCCTGAGACCGATAAAATGCAAACCCAAAGACAAATGGAAAAAAACTCTACCGCTACGCACTGACCTCGTAAACTCTAAATCTAATGCTCTATGAGATGCGGACCCAAGACAAAAGAAACAAACCACCGCCTATGCTGCAGACCGAAAATAAATGCTAACCCAGTAGAAAACTAGAAAAACGACGAAATGAAATAAACTAATACGCTCCCGCGGATGGAAGCCAGGCAACAAGAGCCTTCAAACAAGGACCCCAAAACAAGAGGAAACCACCATCTATAGCGTGCTGTACATAGAAAAGAAATGCTCACAACCCAAGTAGAAAAGAGAAAAACAAAAGAAACAAGTAAATACCGGAGATAAGAGCCTTTGGCCGGGAAATCCAGAATTCATATTAGTAGCAGTAAGTCGGGCGAGGGTTGCAAGGACCAGCCCCGGGGGGACTGGGAGTGCCATCATCACTGCCCTGAATTCCAAACTGGATTCTAAACGGATCAGAAGCACCATCACCACCACCCTGATTGCCAGAAGGACCGGAAGCGCCATCATCACTTCCCTGGGCTCCAGAAGGATCAGGAGTACCATCATCACCACCCTGAGTGCCAGAAGCACCGGGAACAGTAGCACTGGCTTGTGTAGCAGACTGTGCCTCAAGCTCACGGATTCTAGTTGCCCTAGTGTCCATTAACTCCATATAGGAGAATTTCTGCCCAATCAATCTGTGCATGATCTGTGCCTCAAACTTTCCACAGCTCTGGTGAAGTTCTTCGGCCCTATCATCTACCCCTCCCTCACAATGTAGGATCCATGCCTTTGGGGTCCGCCTTTGGCCGATACGGTGAATCTGTGCAACTGCTTGACGTTGCTCATTCAGGTTCCAGAACTTTTGCAAGATTATGACATGGTTCGCTGCAACTAGGTTCAGCCCAGTGCCACCGAGGGCTGGAGTGAGGATCAGCGCCGCCTGTCTATCAACTGAAGCAAACTCTTGTAGTAGCCTATCCCGGTCTCTCGACACAATCCCAGAGTGATACAAGATGGAGTGAATACTGGCATGAAAGGTCCGGAGGAACCAATTGACATAAGATGCTTGACCTGGCAGCGGGGCAAAAATTACCACCTTATTCGGTACCCCTCCTTCAGGTCTGCCCAACAACTGCGGAATGAAAATATCCGAAAGCCATCTGAACACAGGCCCGCCGTGGAAGTTATTGCGATCCCAATTTTGGCGATAGGAGACTCCTCTATCTGCAAGTTCCGAGTTATCTGAGCTCACATCGTTGTCCGGAAGGTCCATGGTGAGGCATGCAAGACGCCACTCATGCAGAACGGTCTGGATAGCATTCCACTTGTCGCACTTGGCATCCTCAATCCAATCATCCATTGCGGATACCTTATCGTCAGTGTATTGCAGGCGTACATCGTGCTGAACGAGCTCGGGAATGCAGACTAGGGGCTCCCCATTTGAGTCTTTAGTCTCCCCCCAGCGCCGGATGGTCCATGGCCACGCAATATCCTTGATCTGCTCATATGCCTCCTCCAACGTAATATCTTCGCGATTCGCCTCTGTTACGGGGTAACTAACTCAAGGGAATAGAGAAAGCTAGGCCAGATCGTATTCGAGATAACGGAGGGAAGTCAGGGAGGCTCCGGAGATGATGGTTTGATAAAGGTAAAGTAATAAAATAGAAGTTCTCGAATCTTTAAACTTAATAACTTGTTATATTGTTAAGGTCTCTTCTCCGTTGCTTGATTTTCTCAAACTCCGGGGAATAGCCCTTACTACTTATACTAAATTCTCGCTACTTCCAGATTCCTAACAATCATGTATCTTTCTAAAATTTCAGCTTCGTCAAAGGAAGTGCGAACACTCTTTGACCCTGAATAATTGCCCCACTCGAACTCAGAGAACTCCCGATATCTATTTCATCTGGGGGTGTCCCCACTCCACCAGTAGATAGTCTTCGATCTCTTTGTCCTAATAGACTAAGTTCATATATGTGGTCGTAATGCCAACATACCAATAGTCTTTTATCGTGAACTATCGAGTGATCAGTTCGAATAGTCAGATAATAATACATAATGCATAATATGCATATGCACCGGAAATAAAGTATTCTCACTTTCTCTTTCCAATCAGAAATCATCTTCATGGAACGTGAGTCCTTCCGGTATCCCGAGTAGTCAACACAGATGCCTCCAGTTGCTCCTACTGCGGTGAGCTGAGGTTGGACATATGCTCCTCCATTACGGTGGCGCAGCCTCTACTAATAATACTGGCGAGCTATTCTCATGTGCGTAACAGCCTCTGCTACTACTGAGTTAAGTGGACAAGGACCGTGGTTTTCCATCTCATCCTCATATGTGACCTGAGCGAACAGCCACTCGGTCTGCACAACCCAATCACCCACTGTATGGTGCATTGGGGTACCAGTGAGCTGGATCCTGCAGAGAACATCAATTTTCATTAGGGAGTCGAAGGTCTGTGTTGCTCGGGATTTCGCCATATGGGATTCATCGAAGATCCTAACCCCCCACGGGCAGCCCTCCAGGCATTCAGGATTGTGATAGCGGGCTAGGTAGGCACTATAGGATATCAGATGGATGGCTTTGCCGCGCCTGGGGTCGTCAGGACTGAGGTTGAGTTCATTGTGACTAAGCCGGCGTTGAGAATAGAGGTTGATTAGGTCGAGCCCAGTCCTTGGAATCAAACTCTGGACTGCTCGCTCCCAGGCAGGGATAAGGTTAGCGGGGACGATGATGATGGAGGGTCGTCTATATATCTCACTCTCGGTGCTAAAGATCCGCAGAACTTGTTCCAATTGTGCCACTGTTTTTCCATCTAAGCATGGCAAGGGTCTGCCTGCTCCAGCCTGATTAACGATATACTTGAGGTAGAGTAGCGTAGCGAGCGCGCAATGAGTCTTCCCCAATCCCATATCATCCGCGATCAGTGCCACAGGGGGACGGTCCGCGAGGATACGCTCCACAATAAACCAGACACCCCAGACCTGATGGGGAAGGAACCGTCCATGGGGGATTCCCGGGATTCTGAGCATGCAGGGCCCAATATCACCTTCAACTAGGGTGAGGAGTTCTGCTCCCAACATTCTCACGGCATCTTCAAAGCATTGGTGCTCAAAGTCATTGTTGAGCTGGTTACCACAGAGTCTGAGAAGCGCTCCATCGCTAGTGGAAGTAGGATCCGCGGCCGCAGTTGCTGTTGCATCATTGTCAGCATCCAAGGCGTTGTTTTCCCTAATATGTCGGGAGATTGACCTATCAGTTCCATTGCGGACTATCGTGTCAAGTAGGGAAGATGGTATTTCCGGAGGCACTCTATCTGCAAATTGTGGAAAAGTAAATTAGCTGGTAAATTCTCAAAGTTTGACAATACATTGGACCATCACATACTTGAGCGACGATACAACTCACTATCATCATCATCATTACCATCATCGCCATCATCACCATCACCATCGCCATCATTACCATCATCATTACCATCATCATCATCATCATCACCATCATCATCATCACCTTGGTTCGGGCCCCCATCACCCGCGTTGTCCCCAGTCTCCGTTGCCCTCTCCTTACCTTTACTCCTGTTCAGCCTGGACGAACCCGAAGACTGAGAAGACCCTTCCCTATTATCTTCTGGCTCCGAGTTCCCAGGGCGATTGTTCCTTTCCGGCTCCGGCTCATACTCATCCTCACCGGTAGCGTCCGGTATAATCTCTTCCTCGACCCCGTGATCCTCATCGTTCTCTGCAGCTATGGCTACAACTAAAAGACCGGCGTAGGATTCCACGTTAGGGCGGTTGCCTTGGGCCATCATCAATGCCGCATTCCATGATCCTTGGTCCGAGATACCCAATTCCACTCTTCCACTCTGCTCTACGCCGGGAAAGAGATCTGTTATGGGGTAACTAACTCAAAGGAATAGAGAAAGCTAGGCCGGATCGTATTCGAGGTAATGGAGGGAAGTCAGGAAGGCTCAGGAGATGATGGTTCGATAAAGGTAAAGTAATAAAGTAGAAGTTCTCGAATCTTTTAAATTTTGATAACTTGTTATATTGTTAAGGTCTCTTCTCCGTTGCTTGATTTCCTCAAACTCCGGGGAATAGCCCTTACTACTTATACTAAATTCTCGCTACTTCCAGATTCCTAACAATCATGTATCTTTTTAAGATTTCAGCTTCGTCAAAGGAAGTGCGAACACTCTTTGACCCTGAATAATTGCCCCACTCGAACTCAGAGAACTCCCGACAACTATTTCATCTGAGGGTGTCCCCACTCCACCAGTAGATAGTCTTTGATCTCTTTGTCCTAATAGACTAAGATCATATATGTTGTCGCAATGCCAACATACCAATAGTCTTTATCTTGAGCTATCGAGTGATCAGTTCGAATAGCCAGATAATAACACATAATGCAGAATATGTATATGTACCGGATAAGGAATAAAGTATTCTCACTTTATCTTTCCAATTAGTAATCATACTCATAGAACGTGAGTTCTTCCGGTATCCTGAGTAGTCAACATAGATGCCTCTAGTTGCTCCTACTACGGTGAGTTGAGGTTGGACATACGCTCCTCCATTACGGTGGCGCAGCCTCTACTAATAATATTAGTGAGCTATTCTCGTGTGCGTAACAAGATCCAAGTACTCATCATTCCGTAGTGTAATAGTCGTCTTGAGCAGCATTTGCTTTGTTCTAAGTTGTGGGGCTTTTCGCGGACCCAAAGTACAAGGTCGGGAAACTCGTGGACGTTAGCGTAGGTTGTAGAGTGGATTCGGTTACTGTCAGGACCGCGGAAGGAAATGCTGAAAGAGCTGAACCGCAACTCTGGCAGCTCCACCTGTCTCTGCCGCTTTGCAGGTGGTCTAGATGGGCTCCTAGGAACCTCACCATCATCATCAAACCTTGCCCGCTTCCTGGTAGCCAATGCACTCCTGTTGGCCAAGGGGCTGCTGGTATTTAAGGGGCTGCTGGTACTCAAGGAGCTGGTACCCGGGAGGTTTCTGGGGGTGCCCTGGGTCCTGGTAGTCTCGGGGCTTCTGGAGGTGCTGCGGGGCCTGGTAGTCTCGGGGCTTCTGGGGGTGCTGTGGGGCCTGGTCGTCGCGGGCCTTCTGGGGGTGCTGCGGGTGCTGGTAGTCGCGGGGACAGTAGTTCTCACTGGGGTTGCTGAGGTCGCGGCCACTCTACGGCGTTTGGCGCGTTTGGCAATAGTTTGGGCGGCAGCGGCTCGGGCAGCTTCAGCCCTCTCTGCTTCAGCCCTCTCTCTTTCTTTTTTCATATCATCGCGGACCTTCTTCGCCTGCTGAATCATGAATTGTGTAGCGCACGCCCGACGATCCGCTGTACTCGCAAAGTTTGCCAGAGCCCATTGATTTGCAAAGTCGGTATACATTCGAAGGAGCCCAGACTCCCAATCCTCAGTCTTCGCCTCAGCTGCAAGAGCCGCTGGTCTGACGATGAGGTCCGGATGCTGCTGACGAAGCCAGGTCCTTTTGAAGTCTGAAACAAATGTTTGATATTCCTTGTTGCCTGTACTGAGATAACCAAGTTTCACACAAATAACAGCTGCCGCGGGGGGTGCCATTCTCAGAATGTCTGTGTTCTGCCCCACAATATTAAGTTAGTAACTGCGGTGGTAGCAAATAGTAAGAGTTTTGCTTACCTAATTATATATCTAATTTGGCTGGAGAGTCTTGGTGCGCAGGGTTACTAGGTCAGCTAAGTCAATTATTCTATGTTGAGAATGTTAAATGGTCTGAAGATGGTAAGGATCGAAGCTTGGAGTCTGGAAACATTGAATTTGCGTACCTATTTGGGACTGCGTAGTACCTATATGTATATATATCTGATACCAGTTCTGATATTTGCGGTCTAGGGTTAGGTCGGAGGAAAGAATTCGATTTAGAAAGACCGTAACTCAGAGCAGGGCTGCGATAGGGTATAGGACTGAAATGAAAGGTTCTGGTATTGGCGTGTTGAGTAGACTGTGTTCTAATATAAACTGTTGTGTACTGGAAACTTAGTGGTATATGATCTTCTAGCTAGGAGGCGAAAGCCGTTCTCTATATATCCCTTCCAGGAACTCTTTCAAGATTCAGAGTTCACGATACTGAGCTTTCAAGTCTCACCCATCCCCAGGGAACAGTGCGTTTCACGTACTTGAACAAACATCTGTTTCAAGATAAGCTGTTGTTTTCAAGATGAATATCTGGAACAGTACGCTCAGTACACTTGAACAAACGTTCGTTTTCAAGTACACTCTATTACCGACGGGGTGAGTTGTGCAGGATCTGTACGGCAGGGTCCGTATGGCAAGATCCGTGTCGGGTGCACTACCGAGCACCTGAGGTAGGTCCGCCTTGGCATATCCCTCCAGCACACCGCGTGTGTACTGTACTAGTACTAGTACAAAGAACTAGGAGAGATGTTCTGTTACAAGTCAGCTATAATTAACTAGCACAACAGCCCCTGCCCTATACAACAAATATATCACTTGTACAAACACTGTACTCTTTGTGCTCCTATCACATCGATCGCATTACGGCGGTAGCAATATTCCAACGCGATGATGTCGAATCCCACCTGCCCGGACTGCGAAAGGCCCTTCAAGACACGTAAGGGCCTATCAATCCACCGTAACCAGTGCGCGAAAAGGCAGACACAGATAAAGAAGAAACAGAGGCCATACCCAAGCGGTCTGCTGAGCAAAAGAGAGGGTACTAGCAATTGGCATCCCGAAGATGACAATTCTTGGGTGGACCGTAAGTTTTATTCTAGATCAAGTACTCCCCCAGCCCAAACTAACATCATTGAGAAGTCACTGGATGGCAGCCACCCACAGATCTCGAAAGTAGAGACTTAGATAGCGCTCAGGAACCGAGAAGCCCGGAACCGGAGGACCCAGACCTAACCTGTTTGCCTGACCCTAGCAAAAGGCAGTATCACCCGTGTGAAGCCGGTAGATCCTATGGCACTGCAGGTGGGATTTACCGCAGATACCTAGACGCAGACTGGAACCCATGGCACCCATTTCGAAGTGCAAAAGACTTTGAGCTTTGATGGTGGATGCTGCGGTCGGGCTTAACAAAAGGATCGATTGATGAGTATTTACAGCGCGGACTGGATGATGACAGGTGCACATCATTTCAGACTGCAGATGAACTGTGGTCTTTATTTGAGCGTGTAGAACACGGTTTTGGGCCCCGAAGCTGGTCCGCGTTCCCATGTGGGTCCGGAACATTGTACTCTCGCAACATCCTGCACTGTATCCGACTACTTCTCAGCTATTTGCCTTTCGCAGACCATCTGGTCTTCGGTCCCGAGCGCATCTTCGATAGTACCGGTCGAAGAGTACATAATGAGATTCATACCGCAGACTGGTGGTGGGAGACCCAAGACTTGGTGCCCAGAGGTGGAACAGTGGTTCCCCTCCTTTTCGCTTCCGACAAAACCCACCTTACAAACTTCTCCGGAGACAAGGCTGCTTGGCTGGTCTATATGTCAATTGGTAACATTAGTAAAGATTTACGACGGCAGGGCTCTAAACGCGTATGGGTACTAGTTGCTCTCTTACCGATTCCTCAAAAGAACCTGAAGAACAGCAAGATTCATAGGTCTTGGCATGGAGTGATTGAGTGTATTCTGAAGCCGATTGCAGAGCTGGATATAGCCGGCCCAGGTTACGAGTAGAATTGCACTGATGGCCAGGTCCGCTGATGCTATCCGATCCTAGTAGCCTGGATTGCTGACTACCAAGAACACGTCATCCTAGCAAGAATAATCAACGGGCTTTGCCCCATTTGCGAGATTCCGCGGACTGAGATGGGGCATGAGCCGAGTAGTAGAGTTGGGGGGTTTAGAGACCACGATCCAAAGTCCTATCAGCAAGCGCTAGAACGAGAAAACACCGAAGATGTAGAGTACTTAGCGTCTATTGGTCTGCGGGTGGAGGAAAATCCTTTTTGGAGGTTTCCTTTATGCAATGTGTACCGGCTCTGGCAACCTGACGCTCTTCACCTCCTGCATCTAGGAATTCTTAAGACGATGATGGATTGGTTGGTGGGATATCTGCGGCAGCGGAGGATTCTAGGCCGGTTCAATGACCGTTTTAAGTCGATCCCGCCATACCCTGGCTTTCAATCGTTTAAGCGAAGCTATGAAGAGGTCAGTTCATGGCAGAGGAAAGAGATTAGGACTATGATACGATTTTTACTAGCTGTGCTAGGCCCAATATTGATCGATAGGGTCCGATCTAGCCAATCAGAGGATGCACGGGTCCTAGCATGTGTTAGATCCATCATCGAATTTCTCCTGGTTCTTGGGCAGCGCAGCCACTCTGATTATATACTCAGTCTGCTGGATAACAGGCTCGCAATATTCTACCAGAGCAAGTCCGTGTTTCATCGGCAAAGGAGCACCAAAGCAAGGACGAAGAACTTCGAGAAAAGGTGGGCCGCAATGGAGGCTCAGGGTACCGAAGAGGGATGGTCGAGGGCACGGATGAAGGCGGAGAAGGAAAAACTGGAGACTGCAATCTATCATTTCCAGTTTCCAAAGATGCACATGCTGAGTCATGCCTCAGATAGCATCCGCCGAGTGGGATCACCGGACAACTTCTCTACTGATATATCGGAACTCCTGCATATAGAAAATGTCAAAGAAGCATACCGCGCTTCCAATCGAGTACAATATGAGGAGCAAATGCTCTGGTACAATGATAGACATACCGGGATCGCTTACATAGTCCAGACCTTAGAGCACCTTGCTTTAAGCGGAATGTATGATCATGATACCGCCAGGGTCCTCGGTATGCAGACTCGGAATGAGAGATTGCACTCTACCAGGGCGGTGAGACTCCGGGAGAGAGGTCCAGCGATAGGTCAGCAGGCCTTTAGAACCAGCAGCAGACCTAGCCGGAACCTAGCGCCCGCGATTAGCCCCCAAATTCAAGTCCCGGAGCGGAAGCAGCGAGTAGATCAGGTAATTCAGAAGACTAGACTTGCTGGGAAGGCAAGAGGCATCAAGTGGCTCTCGTTAAGCGAGGCTGTGGACCGGTTTTCTATTCCTGACCTACCGGTGCTCTTCCGCGATTATGTTGAACAACTTTGAAGGCAGCGTGTGGCAGAGAAGGTCCTCGGCCGGAGAGAAACTTATACGGAATCCACAATGATTGAAATTTACAATTCAATGGCGAACTACTTCCAGCCATTTCAACGCCCATTGGAGATCGAGAGGAGGCTGTTGCGATGTACCAAAGAGGCAGGACAGAATGAGCCGCTGAGCCACGATATTTGGGTCCGGGAAAGTCAAGAGAGGGACAAGGATTCATTCCAAGGGAGGAAGCCATGCAAACCGCTACTATACTTTTCTTTCAGCCCATCTAAGGCGGTGATTGCGCAGACCCCACAACGAAACAAATCCCCAGTGACAGAAACTCTGGAGCTAGTTATGCTAGTAGGAATGAAGTATACGACAGAATCAGGCATGCCAAATCACTTCCTTGGGTTTGTGGAGGTTGTGCTCAATGAACGCGATCGGTATGTCGCAGAAGTGGAGCCAATTGAGGGGCCGGTCCATCTGGTGGAAGGAGGAAAGGTCCAGGGAAAAAATAGCTGGATCATGAATAGCCACATAGACCTAGAGACCTACTATTATGTATATTAGAATCGGCGGTATATGTGAAAATAAAAGCGTGGCGAGGAAAGGCAGAACGAGGTGAAGCACTATGCAAAAGTAATAGGTAGAAAGATTCTGATTCTAGGGAAGAGTTCGTGTGAAATATAAGAGGTAGCAGAAAGTGAACGAGCGCGGTAACGCCGAATCACGATTTCTACCGTATTCGTATGATCTCGAAGACTGCACCACCCCTTGGAGTATCTAGTGCGGACCAGAATGATGCGAGAAGCCAAGGAGCTCGGCTCGAGTGGCTCCGGGAACAAGGGTATGGTGGCTGGAGCAACCGGAGGGCTGCTGAGGTGCGTTGTAGCTGGATCTGGGGGTTGAGATCTAACCCGGGATGAAACTGGAGACTCATGATCCAAACAAGTAACGAACGAGGTTGCCAAGGTCTATGGTAACGAGGACCCGTGGGGTTGGGTGGCCGCGCAAGTGCAGACCAAGTGAAAACTGAAGTCGGATGGGGATGGACCAAGGGGATTCATGGGCTACAAAAACATGGACTAGGGGGATTCAGGGGCGACTATGGGGTAGACCAGGAGGATCAGGTCCACGCAAGCACAGAGCCGAGAAATAAAGGTCAGCATAAGCACGGACCGGAAGGGGATAGGCCCGTGCAAGCGCGGACCTGGAAGGCGAAGATCCATGCAAGCACGGACCAGAAGAATAAAGGTCCGCATAAGCGCAGACCTGGAGGGTGAAGATCTATGCAAGCACGGACCAGAAGAATAAAGGCCCGCGCAAGCGCGGACCTGAAGGGTAAAGGTCCGCACAAGCGCGGGCCGGGAGGATCAAGGTCTGGGCAAGGGAAAATCCGATTGCAACGAAAGTGTACTGGTCAACATGGGAGAGCAACAGAGGCGTATGGGTAGAAAGTAGGGGTCTGCCAGAGACGAACAAGGGAGAGCGAAAACAAAGAATGATGGACCAGTAATCCCACGAGGCGCAGATGGAAATCGGTATCTAGCTATTGGGAATCGGAGTTGAAATACATTTTGCTGATGCCACCAGTTGTTCACTATCCCTTAGGCGGTTTCAAACACTAAAATTCATTGCCAGCAGACTATTCCAAATATAGAGAATACTAGGCCAAATGTAGATAGCTTATGGGATGGGATAGCAATGTCAGGTATTCTCTCACATACTTGAGAAAATTCAATACTAGTAAGACCCATCATGTCAAGTTCATGAAAGGCTCTCTCTCCTCTCTCTCTTAATTGAGTTCTTGGACAAAAACTAAAACTCCAGAAGCTATACAGAAAATGTAGACATGGAGCCAGCTTAATGCCACCTGCCTCCTGGGAAGCAGACAGGCCCTCCCCTGAGCTTTTCAGCCAGACTGCACTCAGGCAAGATAATCATCAGCAATTATACGTCCCACTTGCTGCCCGGATAGAGTATATTGGACAGTCAATACTGCTGTGCCCCACTCAGAAGCTTCCAAATTAAATATCTTTAAGCTCTTCTGGGATCAGGAAATCTTGAATATACTTATGGAAGGAACCAATATATATGCAGAGACCAAGAAAGCTGGAAAGCAGATTCCTGGTAGGGTAGGATTTCGCTTCCTAAGAAGGAAGGTAGTGGATGTGGAGATTATGGTCTTTTTGGCTCTTTTAATATATATGGAAGTAAAGTAAGGTGGTGGAAGTAATAGGTTTTGGAAGGAGAAGGGGAAAAATAGAGAGATTTTTCGGGCAATAGATCTTAAACGATTTAATCAAATTGAATGATATTTGCATATCTCCAATCCAGCATTGCAGCTCTCATATTCTGAATGGTTTCAAAAGATAGAGCCACTTAGCAGCATACTTCAGGC
This sequence comes from Tuber borchii, assembly GCA_003070745.1. NCBI lineage: Eukaryota > Fungi > Ascomycota > Pezizomycetes > Pezizales > Tuberaceae > Tuber > Tuber borchii. The sequence continues at coordinate 96,090 of NESQ01000304.1, read as the reverse complement.
TCGCTCACGAGTGTATTACCTACCAGCTTCAAACGTCACTGTTGACGAAATAATGATGAGGTTTGATAGATGGAGTCATCATACATATCACATGCCAAGTAAATCTATTACCAAGAGAGACAAGGTATTTGCATTGTATAATGTTGGATATACCTAGAGTTGGATTTTTGCTTCTCGGTTCAACTCTATTAATGGGATAATTCCTTAGAGCGATCTTACTCCCATGGGCTCTACAGTCTTTCAGTTGGCCTCTAGTCTACCTTACACTTCTGGATTACACTTCAACATATATATGGACAACTATTTTCCTTCTTAAACTCTCCTAGTTAGGCTCTGGGAGCTTGGGATTGGAGCTTGCGGAACTTCACAAGTAAACTTATCTGCTTTCTCTCCCAAGCTACATGATAGTCTAAAGAATATTCCTTAAAATGAGGTATTTGGAGGGCCAGCAGATATGGAGGGTAAGGTGCTTACTGTTTAGTGGATCAGGACAATAGTACAGTCCACTTTTTAAGCACCATTCACTCATTCAGGGACCAAATTATTTCGGAGTGCAAAAAACTGCGCAATTCTAGTACCAACGGCTCTGCTATCCGCTGTGTGTTTAGCTCTCATGAGCGTGTTAATATTTCTATTCCTGTAATTACGAATGATTATAATCATTATAAAGTAGGGTTGATGTTGCGGACCAGTATCGCAGCTACTACTTTACCTAATTGAAATGTTTACGCAATGGACCTTCTATTTTTTTCTGGCTTCTCGATACTATAGTAGTTAATTCCTACCTCCTGCTTCGCCGGATCCTGTATACCAATTCTCCCTCTACCGGGTCTTCTTTTACTATAGCTGATTACCTTCACTCTTCTCGTGCATTCAGCATTTCTCTCTCTAAGTTAATTATTAGAGCGTATGGGTCCAAACTACCAAGTCGAACTCTGAAGTCCTACTATACCCATAAAATAACCTCTTCCCAATATGGTCTTCTTCAAAATAATACCTCTCTCCCACCACGTATGGGAAGTAGTAACCAGCATAAGTTTGTTCCTGTAAGGCCAAAAGTAGGATGTGCTGGGTGTCGCTTTATTATACGAGGTATGAAGCCAAAGAGAGTACAGGTACCACTAACACGTTTTGCCTATATGGGACTGGAATATGGCTTTTCTCTCTATCAGTCATGTTATTCAGGTTAGTACAAGAAGCTTCAATCTTGATTTATTTTCTCTCCTTCGAAGTCTATTTCTAAAATACTAGAATTCACAGATGGCATATTATTATGTACGAGCTCGGTTGCTAGTACTATTGTGACCATCATCATTTGATATCACTCAGTGGTTTTATAAATGCTAAGTTAACTAATTTGGTATAGCACAGAGTATCTTACAGCTGGCAACCAATTTTAGTATTTCAGACTGCCCAAGGGATAGCAAAGATGACTAAGGCAGTATTGGCAGTTAGGGGAAGGTATAATACTAGCAAAATGATAATGGAAGAACAATGTGGCCACTACACTCAGTCAATTGCCTTCAGAATAATTCACGATTATTATAAAGCACTTAAGACGGTGTTTGGTCTGCCATGATTCTAATTTGAAAACATAATTTAACTTGAAATCATAATTCAAAATCAGGCGGTATTTGGCATGCCCACTTCGTAATCTAATCTCAAATCTGATTCTGATTTAGAATTTATGTACTTGATTTAGGGTTAGGTTACTCAACAATTTTTTACCTAATTAATTAGACTAAAATAAGAATTTTTTAAAAGAATTTGTTATTAGATATATTATTAATATATTATTGTATGTTTTATTACTTAAACTTGAAATAATATATATATTTTTTTTCATTCGGTGTCTACAATAGCTATCAAAATTGAAGTCTAATCAAAATCAAATCAGGTAGTATTTGACGTGTTCTGATCTTAAATCATAATTTCAATTCAATCTGATTTAGGCCCTGTTTAGTTGCGCTGGACCCATTTTGGACCATTCCAGTGTGAAATGGACAGACCTATGGGAACGGTTGCCAATTGGGCACCACTATTCACTAGTGGCAAACACATGAAAATTTTCACCTTAGGGTATAGAGAAATATTTTTTACCAGTATAATACCTTCAATCCCTCTTGAATTTAAACTTTCAACACTGCAAACATTATCAGCTTTAGTACTTTTTATTAAATTGTTAAAAATAGAAATTAGAGTTCAAGATGTCTTGTAGATAATATTATAGTATCAAAACTTATTCTACAGGAAAATAATTATTACACTGATAAAATTATTATTATACAACTATTTACATGACATGAGCCTGTCTCAATAGAAGACCCACTCTCGGGCCTCAACTCCAAAGCATTTATTTAAGCTTAGCCACCTAGCTAGGCATCTAGAGTATATGTTCAACAGCTCAGAAAATATTATTTGTCTACAAACGACCTCTGTAGCCATATTTATGTAGAAAAAACAAAATCTTAGTGAAATTTATTTTTTACCATATAAAATAACTTTAGCTTTCTAGCTACTTGTAGATTCAATTATTACAGCTAAACCATGCTTGCTTGTTGAGTTATTTATATTTAAAGATTACTGTTGCAAAATACCATTCACAAATAGCTGGCTTATGTAATATTATTTAAAGGTGGACATTGTAACTTATGAAAGAAATACACTTCTCTACCTGCAAGAATGAATATAAGACTATATAAATAAACCCTATTTTCAGAATTCAACTTTATACATCAAGCTTGGTGATCCGGAATAAAATTTTCCTGGTTTTAGATTAATATTATTGTTTTTTTTATTTGTGTGGTAGCTTTGTAAAGGTACAGTTAAGAAAAGAAAGTGATTTTATGAAAAGTTTTTCTGTTGTGACTCAGGTTGCAACTCATTTTCCCACTTACAACTGAAATGCCCCATAGTAGGTTTTCTATTGAGACAGGCTCACATTGTGATGTTTCTTCATAGCAACCATTGTGTTAGGGCTGGGTCTGAAATGGAGGGTCAATGCCTTTTACCGTTACTAAACGGCCATTTGGTTTCTCCATTTTGAAATGGAAGGAAATGGTTATTTGTATGTAAAAATAGAATAGGTCCAGCGCAACCAAACAGGGCCTTAGATTTTAAGAATCTGATTTCAAACTGTCAAGACCTGATCTCAAATCACAATCAGGGATAGGCTAAACATCCTCTAACTCAACTTTCAGTTAATTTCTTAAGCTTTAAAAACTCATTCCCTAAACTCCAACTCTAGGTAGGTGATAGTTAAATAGACAGAAAGTTTTCTTCCTTATCTTGTCCTTTATATCCAAAATTATTTTTATATAAATTATTTTTTCCTACCCCTATTCATTCCTCATCTCCTGTTCACTATACTATAGACTATTTATTCATTATAGCAAATAGAGTCTGACAGGATCCGGATATTTCTGCTCTTACCGTTTATTAGAGCTAGAGATTCTCTATATCTAGGTTCACTATAGCTAGTGGTAACTATAGACTTCTTTTTCTTACTTACTTAGGTTTCTCTTGGGCGTGCAATAAAATGCCATGTACAGACACTGGCTAAGGAAGTAAAACTAGGAGAATTGAACAGTTGAACCTAACCTTTAACTATGCAAAGGTTTCTGCCACTTTGAAGGATACTAAAGAACTGTTCAGATAAAATAGTTCTATTCTGTTGGCCTATTCAAACAACCAGTTCCTTCCTTTTCAAAATGGTTGATACTAAAAGACTGTTTAGTAAAATATATCAACCTTTCTATTTTCAACTATTGGCAACCCCATGTTTGCCCTGTTAAAAAGGTTGACCATTGGCGACAACCATTCCTATATATCAAACCATTTCATAACAGAATGATTGCTACTAGTACTTTTTTTTTTTTTGCTAAACAGGCTCATCAGCAAAAAAACAGCCTGCCCCCTGTGCCTCATGTCATTGAGTTTTACGTTTTGGCACATTATGAGTCCTATGATCGCGATATTAAAAATCCCGTTAGTTTGACTAAAGAAGATGATATTAATTCTGTTTTCTGCAAAATATGAGCAATTTTTATTAACAACTCATGGACCTTTTACATACCGAAGTTGAGAAATTTGAGTTCATAACATACAACTTTGTAATGTAAAATGTCTATAAGATATTGATAAAAATAGCTCATATTTTGCTAAAATTAAGATTTGTATCTGATTATTAGGGGACACAATCGGAAGCATCATGACTAACTGGGGTCACTCGCGATTAGCCAAAACGTAAAGCTCAATGACATGGCTCACCGTGGAGCACAAAAGACAGACTTTTTTTTTGCTGATGCTCTAAGCGACCTTTAAAGTTTATAGTACTTCAAGGGAGTGCTCAACACTTTAACATAACATCACGGCCCAACACAATATTTTTAAAGAGTTACCTCTCCTCTTCAACGTCAACCTCTGAGCAAAGAAGAAACACAGTATTTACATATTTGGAAGAGTATTTTTATCTTTTTTACTCTACCCCATCATTCTTCAGGTAGTTATTAGTACTCTTGTATGAGAATAGTGAATAAGAGTACGATGAATAAAATAAGAAAGCAATCTCAACTGTATCATGTGTGAACTTCTTGAAATATTAAGACTATCATGACACTATCGCATAATAGTTAGTATCTGGTTATAAGTACATATCTTTTTAACCAAGAAATTCTAAAGCCTATAAAGAAAAAGGGGTAGAAACAATAATAAAATGAAGAAAAAAAAAAGATTGAGTGAAGAGAGAGAAAATTTAGCAATTGAATATTTAATTTCGTGAGCGAGAAGCTTCTGCCAATTTATCTTCTGATTTCTAGTTCTTATTACCTTTCCTATTTCTGTAGAAAGCTTTTTCTATTGCTTTTTAACCTTAATTTCACCAAGTTTTGAAACTACATCAAGTGATCGCGGGGTCTTTACAACTTGTTCATGACTTTCCTGCTCTTGCTGGTATATCATTGACCAAGTCTAATGTGTATACATGTTAGGTATATTAATATCTCCTGTATGCAGTACTAGAATCCAGTACACAGACCTCCAAAGTACACAGACTCTCAAAATAGGTGACTGCTTTTTCCCTATTCAATTATACCCCTATGGCTTTGACATAGGGACACTATGTTCCTTGAGGTACTTGTTGCAGTAGCACTAGCACTTAGGAGTTCTCCACAGAGACCGCTCACCATAATACCATATACTTCGTAGCCATGTATCTAATGGGATGCTGTCCACGGGATATATGAGAGGGCAGCCTAGTGAAAATTATACAAGTCCTTCAGACCATATCGGTCAATGTTGTATATTATTATAGACCTTCAAAGTCAAAGCTATGAGGGAAACAAAAGAGTAGACATACAAGCAAAATCACTTCTATGAGTTAAGAGATTCAAACGCATATAGTAGAGACCAACAGTCCTAGTACTTGGAACTGGTTAGTAAGGTAGAGGCATTACATATTAATAGTCATTAGGCCGATTACGGGTAAAAGTCATACTGAAACCCGATGTATATGGAGTCTGAGAACTCATAGCTTTGAATAGCCTAATGACTTTAGGAGTTGACTACTTCTTACATACATCAGCAAAAAAAATTTTGCCTCATGTATTACCTACATATCTCCCTGTATCTGCTAGTAATACCACCTCCCCCTGTCCCTCCTGTCCCTCATTCATTTACCGTCTTTCCTAAAGACCCAACAGGCTTTCTGAAAGCCCCATACATGGCTTCGGCGCCATTTATCGTCCTCTTTTGCAGGTGGCCCCTAGCTTGCTCCACTAGCGAGGAGGTCTCGCTTAACTGACCCCTGTTTTTTTTTGCATTTCCATCCAGCCCATTTTGGCTGTTGTGCATCCGCTTTGTACCTGTGCGCGTCCAGAACAACCTTGCCTGTCTCAGCGCCCTATCACACCCTTAGCGCTCTCCCTTCCCCTTGATTTCTCTGTTATGGAATTTGTCCCCCTGGGGACGTTCTTCACGTCATAACATGCACTCTCTACCCCTGGTGCGCGTCCAGAACAACCTCATCCCATATGACACTTTGCTCTCTCTCTCTTCCCTTGATTTCTCCATTATGGATTTCGTCCCCTGGGGGACGTTCTTCAGGTCATAACATCTACTCTCTACCCCTGTACCGGCCCCACACACCCTTCTGTTTCCAAAGTATGCGTGCCAAATCTGTTTTATTTCACTGAAGCCCGTATCTTTTGTGCCTCCTCTCGTCCTTCTCCTGACATTCATGATTCGCTTTGCCTTTCTGTACCACTCCTATTTGTCGCCTCGGTTAGTTTACCATTGATATCTTTAGGTGTCTCAAAATGCACCGCTACGCGTCCCCTTCATACCATTTTTTGTTTCTTTCTTTCTACTGTAAAGTTTTCAATAAATTCTATTAAATGTTTCTAAATCAATCCTGCTATTTACATACCAGCGGTTGTTATCCGTACCACTAGTCTCGGGCACTAAATGCGCCATGCCCATGATCCGTTTGATACTAACGACTATCTCGGTTGTTCCATTTGGGCCTTTCGCCGTCCCCAAAGTAACGGTTACAAGTCCCGTGATATCACTGAGCTTCCCCGAGTTCTCAACATATAGTCTATCTACTAATACCAGTCTATCTACTAAACCCGTTCTTGGGTCTCGAACTTTCATTATCGAAACCAAGCGGGCTGGATAACAGCCTTTTAGTGCTCCATAAATACTTCTATTACCCGAATCCACCCATACCCAATTATTCCTGCTCTGCCCTGTTGACCTCCAACGCTGGGTTCCAGTACACCGAAGAAAGTGCCAAGTGATCTCTCTCTCGTCCTGAAAGTTCTCTACCGGGACACATAAAAGCTGACATATCTCAACAGGAAACTGTTTAACTAAATCCATATCAAAATGTTGGCTCACAGACGGCTTCCGTCAATAATAATCCATTAAAAAGTCCGGAAAATTTCTCAAACTCTGGTAGAGCTGCGAAATAGTTTCCACAGTTGGTGTGAAACCCATTGGTTGTTTAGTTACTGAACCGACTTGCCGTTTGTGCTGTTTGTCGCGTACTTCGTCTCGAATCGGACGCGATAGATCCCCTTGGATATTCATTTCATGAATTTTGAAGCTGTCAAGTCTAGAATATGATCGTAGTATTTGCTGGCTTGCATCGTTTGTATTTGACCGCTGATAGCCCTCCTTGATCATTGTTTTGTGACTTGTTTCACCCGACTCAGTAGAATACATTTGAATGTTCCCAAAGCGCTGTATATGGTCCCCAAAGTGACTCAACAGATGTATCTTAACAAAGTTAAAGTCTATATCCTCATCATATATATCTGCAACAATTTCATCTAAATCGCGACGTTGCTCGTCCGCAATGCGATGTCTTTTGGCAAATGTAGCCCCCAAAAGGCGGTGTTGATTAAGTACTTCACTATGCTCACCTCGAATTCTGGCTGGGACCTCTCTCACTTTCCTGGCAGTGGACTTATCCTTTCGGTTCTCCTTAAAAACGACTTTGTGATCATGAAAGGCCTTAAGGAACTGTTCGAGGTATTGAATCGTCTCATCGGTATGGCTTGTATAACGTGACATTAGAGTAAAGTCGACAATCGACCGGACATAGGTTAGAGCTTTGGTGAATATGGGACGTTCTGCAGCACTCGGACGACGTAGGGAGGCTGCAAAACATGGTAGTATCACTTTAACCAGATTCTTCATCTCTTTTCTGGTCCACTGAGAGATCCGACTGTACTACTTATTTGGCGCGGAATAGCCAGGATAAATATCTAAACACTTCCAGATAGCATCGAATGCTTGTAGCCGTTTGTATTTCTTTAGAAATCCGATAACCCATTTCATAAGGCGTGTTTCGAATATTCCCAGGTGCACGACATGGAGAATATCTGGTTTGGGCAGGTCGGATTGCTGAACGTTCGGAAGCCCCCAAAAGACGCTAGGAAGCAATTTGAAACCACAATCTGTTAGTTGTTGTTTGGCCTGCTGGTCGTTTTCACAGTATTTGTTGAAGAGATATTGGGATTTCCTATAATCTTGTCTGGCTGCAGAACGTCTCAAATGGGACCCTAGCTGTTCCGGTCGAACGTCACAGACAGCGCACTTATTTTGTTGAATACCGTGCAATGTTACATTTTCCAAGTAATCCGCAATCCACGCCGAGAGGCGTAAGAAACACAATCGGACCTTTCCATCGGCGCATTCAACCTCAAGTCCGGAGTTCCCTAGTGCAACAATTGGCGCATAGATCGCTTCCATCAAATCACAAAGAATCCCATTGTTGACCTGCCTTTGCCGTGCATCTCTTGCTGGTACGCCCAGCATCTTTGGGGGGACGGGCAAAAGCACCAAAAGAACAGTTGCATGTTTCCAGGGTGTATTCCTTGTACTCGATAGGATATTTCCAATTGTCATGTAGATTGGCCAGGCTTTCTTATCTCCCGAGAAATTGGTCAAACAAGTAACGTCTGAGGAACATATGATTGGTACAAGTGTTGCTCCATCCGGTAATTCATCCTTTGCTGGCTGTTAATTTTGTGTCCTAGTAAACGGTATGGAACCGCCATGGAATGTCGTATTTGAACCTACCTCTGTTTCCCACCACCAATCAGCGGTATGCATCTCCGAATAAACTCTCTGAGGTGGTTCTTCACTATTCCATTCCTTCACAGGGGCGTAAACTAAATCATTAGCAAAACATCTTTGACCAAGTAAATATTTAGCACAATCAATAGGATTGCGGAAAAAGAATTTCTGTGTTACGGAAGCTTCGTCTGGTCCTTCCTTGTCCGAAATTTCCTACTTTCAGTTAGAATAGGACGTTGTAGGGTGCATTTACTTACAGCTTCGCTAAACGATACAAACCTCTTTCCAGCTCTTCATTCCCATACCTGATTCCAACTGATCAAAGGCATCAAGGAGCCGATAAGCAGAGTTAATATTACTGCCCTCAGGTCCCAAGTCCTTCTTTAAATATCTATCCATGTGATACTTTGGTACCTTTGCTTCAATAAACCAGGTGCCGAGCCTGGGCAGGCTCACCAGCTCTCATGGATAAACCGTGGTAATAAGGCAATGCCAAACAAGAGTTGGCTGGCGGTTCCCAGGCACTACACTTTACAGGAGGTCGGCGAAGCTGCCTGTCCGTATGTAGAGGACGGCGAGCACCCCCGGCAGTTCATTGGAATTCTCCGCGACATTCAAGGCCTGAATGTCACTCCTAATAGCGCCGACCAGATCGAATTGATTGACGACGATCAGGTCAATGCCTGGCTTCGTCTCTCCCAGTGCTCCACCCTTACTGTCGCCTGCTTCCTCTACCAAGCAGCTGTTGCCCCTCCTGATGGTGGGGACCCTGTTCGTCCCAATACACCTCTTGTTGGGCACAGCCGGAACTATCTCTTCCCCGGCCAATTCGACGTCGCCGAGTTCTACACTGAGCCAGAATCTGACTCTGATGAGGAGGACGATGTGGAGCGCCATGCAAGGCGCAGAAGGGCCTTTCCTATGTCCCACAATGGCTGGCAGAGGAGAATTCTGAGCAATCATCGTAGGGTTGTTAGGTTCCAGACCCACTCCTGGGAACTGATTTCGCGTGCTCGAGTGAGGCATGGGCCGGCGTATATGAGCCAATATGCAGGACAAGATGTCCCAATGGTGGCTCTTCCCCCAGGGATCCCACCTCCCGGGTGTGAGATGTTAGTACATGACGCTATTGAGGAAGGCGCTGATGATAACGGTGGGGGTGATGGGGGTGATGGGGGCAATGGGGGCAATGGGGGCAATGGGGGCAATGGGGGCAATGGGGGCAATGGGGGCAATAGAGGCAATACCTAGGGTTTGTTTGCGCCGGGCAGCGTCTTCTTTGGGCTTTTGGGTGGTTTTTTCTTTTGTTTCACTGGCTTTCTTAGGTTTTGCTTTCATTTCTATCCATGGGTTCGGCTCCAGGGGGGGGGGGGTTGGGGCTTGTTTGTGCCGGGTAGTGTCTTCTTGGGTCTTTTGGGTGGGCTCTCATTCATTTCACGGGTTTTATCTTACTTTGTTTTGCTCTCGTTTCTATCCATTTGTTGGGTTTTCTAGGACTCATTTTGTGCCGAGCTGCATCTTCTTTGAGCCTTTGGGTAATTGTTCTTTGGTTTTACGGTCTTTGCTTCTTTGCTTCTGCTTTGCTTCTATCTATTAATCATTGTCTTAATCCTGTTTGTGCTGTCATCCGGCTTTCCTATATTTTACCCGGTAGTCTTAGATTTTAAGGCTTTTAGTAGTCTTTTTATTTTTAGAATTAGTTGAGTGCAATAGAAAGCTTTTCTGGGACGCTAAACGTCCCTTTTATCCTTTACCCTATCCTAGTATATATAATCCAATCTATTGAAATGATAAGTTATGTTCATCCAAGCCCCGCATATGAAATCCTATCCCGGCAATCCCGAATATACAGTATCTATTCGGCTCAGAGCCATCCGTGCACGTAGCCTTTGAGACATTCAGAGGCCAAATAGCTGTAGGATAGTCTGAGCCCATGCCAATGATTCTCACGGACCTTGGGTCATAGCTGCGAGTCCGTGTAGTAACAATAACATAAAGCTTGTTCGTCCGCAATACGACGCTGTTCGTCCCCAATACGACGCCATGAGTTCGATTCCTGTCGGGACTTTTATCTCTACATCAAATTCCTTTTTCTCCTCTAGTTCTTTCATATAAACGCGCAATCATGAATGTAAATACGAGCAGAGGTCAGTCACGCCTCTTGGAGGCTAATGTGAGCTCTCCCAAGACTTAAATATCCCATTCTTGACCAGAGTAGTAGGACTAGTCCCCCGAGCCCAGGCATCATCGTCGAGACCTCCAGTAGCCTTCACGGATATTTCAACGCCAGCACCGGAAACACAATAACGAGTTCATTTTGAGGAAGAGCAACCTACAGATGTTGACGATGACATTCCTCCTAGACGTCGCCGATGGGATGAACGACGTCCTGCTGAACCACTCCCGCAGCCACTTCCACGGAGGGTCAGGAGCCGGTTAAGATATGTAAGTAAATCTAATAATTTTTTCAATTGACATGCTTATAAGAAAGAGTACGGAAACACCCCAATGCCGGTTCTAAATGGCCCTTTACAGGAGGTTCTAAATGGCCCTTCACAGGGGCTTGCATCCCAAGAGCAGGCAGCACAATTACATTCCGGCCATCTCAGAGACGATTCATCACAATTCTCATCCTATATTCCTGATACGCCTGAAGAGGAAGAAATTATACCGTCCCATTCACGACGTAGTATAGCTGATCCAGACTTTCCAGAGTCTAATATCGGGACCCCTATCATACTATCGGCAAAAAGCAATATATTGCAGGGTGAGGCGAGGATCATCTTTGAGAACGCTGCAAATATAGTCCGGTATCATACGTGGTTTGTTAATCCCTTTGTAAAGCCTGCCGAAAACGATACGCTTCTGGAAGGTTATTGGGTAAAGGCAGCTAGAAAGTTAGGTTGGGGAAATAGGGTAATGGAAAGGCGGGCAATGACTTTTGTAAGTCCTTTAATTGACGAAGAACGTCCTATTGGAGACTGATCACGGCTAATTAGATACATTTAGTTGAAATCGAGGCAGTCTAGCGCCAGGTCACATCTAGTTTCAGAGAGCAAGAACATGATTGAGGACCTGTATGACTTCTCGCAAAAACCACCAACCGAAATAAAGGCGCGAGTTGCCTATTTGCTCGAAAATGATCGGTTTACATGCTACCCAAGTAAACAACAAGTTAGTAAACTCCGATCGTCCCCCGTGAGACGAGATAAGACTTACCCAGACAGGACTGTGGTTGGCGCTTTTCTGCGCCAGAGATAGCAAAACTCTTGTTTCATAAGTGGTACCGGGGTTCGAGAATGCGAGGGAGGACCGATAAATCATTTCTTAATCGTACTAACGACGTCCTGATACGCCTTACCACGGCATGTCTGTATCATTCTCTGAAGGCTTGGAGTTCCGGATCATTTGTTCAACCTCCAGATTTTTCCGCTCTGACAGCACAAAGTTAGTATTGACTCGTTTAAAGGTTCAAATCCGCCGTTGTAAAGCCTATCGTACTCACTAGAAAATTTAGATGTCTATCTTCAACAGCGTGCTACCTGGCAAAGACTGCCGCCAGGAGTGCGAGATAAACTCATTGAAGATACAAAAAAACGTATTAAGAAAATGCTGCGGGAGGGCGGATTGATACCGGATCAGGAGTCTCGTGCCCCACTGGAGGACAGAGAAGCGGCAGGATATTTGGATTTACAGATTTCAGGCGATGAGGAAAGCGAGGTGGAGGACGATTATTCAGATCCCGAAGCGGGGGAGGCAGTTGAGGCTCCCGAAGAGGAGTTGGATGGGGATGCGTAACGTCCTATTTGGGACAAATGTAGATTTAAATAAAATAAACAAATAAAAGAGCTTATTATTATTATTATTATTATTATTATTATTATTTTGAATATGCCACTTAGAGTTAGACTTCAACCCAGTTTGTGAAAAAGACATCAGGGGAAAGTCGCTTGGGGCCGAAGGAAAGTCCCAAAGAGCCATGAAGAAGGCAGGAAGGCGAGAACAGTGAAGGAATAAGCCAGCGCAAGGCCACACATCATTAAATAATGGACGGTCATCGTCGTGAAAGCGACGAATAGCGTCCGCTTAGATATTGTATACACGGAGAAATTATTGGGGCTGGATTAGGCCATGGGGCAATGGCAAGAAGGAAGGCGAGAATTAGGCGAGAATTAGGAAAGCAGAAGAACTACGGGGAACGGTGCATTGCGGACGTTTGGAGTCGCGAAGAGTTTGTCAATAGGAAATTCAGAACAGGATGTTTGGGTCAACAAGGGAACAATGCGTGGTGCGAGAGGTAATGCCGGATAAACTTTAGGGGAAAGGTCAAAGCTGGAATGGACCAGACAACGGCGTGTTTGCGCTGTCGGGAAGCATGATTGAGTCGTGGAGCAGAAATCCATAACGGAACAATTCCTGGCGCGAGAGGTAATGCCGGATAAACTAAAGTAAAAGAGTCAAGCGCGAATGGACCGTGCAATGGCTCAAAGAGGACGAAGTACGTCCAGAAAATGTTGCATGACAACGAAATTACCGACGCAAAAAAAAAAGTGCCCCGTAACCCCGGATTTATTCCGGAGTTATGGGGCATAGACGAGAGATACAACAACTTGAGTTTTATAATTTGGCCCCCCATACCCCCTATCCCTCATGAGGTATGGGGGTCAAATGTGAACTTTTGCTGATGTAGTTTAGTGAAGAATATTAATACAATAATGAGTATTTGTTTATGCAGGTTATATATTTAGAGAACAGCAGGGTGTGCTGGTGCAATCACTAGGTTAAGTACGATATGTATATAGTGGAGCAGAATAAGGATCACGGAATCTAGAGAACCCAGAGAGCCTCAGAGTCAAGGCTGTATGAAACTCATGAAAATAGACATGGATGGAACACGGTTTAGGGAGGAGCTGATCCACAGTCAGACAATTACAAAAGGACCAGTAGAGGGCAGAGACAAAACTAGGACAATCAGGATATTGCTGAGACGAATTAAGAGGCAGGTTGCAAATAAACAGGATAGATAGAAGATCGTGAGCAAGAGCCAGGAGTGATATTGAATATGTAAAGAGGGTCTGAGAAATATGCGGAGGGGAAGCCAAAGGATCAGGTTACATAGGGGAAGGAAGCAAGAAACAGAAGGTGATTGAAATCAAAAATGCGTAAACTGTGGGATGAGGATGATAAACCTGAATGGGTCTGGGCTGAGGTAGGTAGAGGCCGGAGAGTAGAAGGGGTATGTGAGAGAGGTGCAAGAGAGTATAGAAGTGTCAAAGCAAGGACATGGAATAGCCAGGATAAGGGAAGGGTGGACCAGAGATTACCAAGACAAGGGAAGTGTGGACTAGAGATCGCTGGGACAGTGGAAGTGTAAACCAGGACCGCAGACCCAGGGTCTAAGTAAAACTGCTGGACCTCAGTGCTGGGTGGTGGACCAAGAGGTTCAAGGGGACCCGAGGTAATCAGGTTACTTCAGGACTAGTCAAAACATTTTGCTGATGTGGTCAGACTAGTATTTCACAAACTCTCATTTCCGAATTGTATGTGCAGGCTACCATGACCCACAACAACAATCAATTTTTACAATAAAAAAATTAAAAAAATAAGAATTGAAATACAGGTGCCAATATTGTTCTCATAATAATTATTCTAATTTTTTTGAGTTTCTTTTTTGAATGGGTTTTCTTAGTGACCAGACACACTTCTTGGAGCTTGAAATTCCCAATAATGGCAACTTGCGATTATTGCGGTTGCCAGTTGCAACTCTCATTTTGTGATTATCAAGGTTTGGAAAACCTTGGATGACCAGACGCGCCCTTAAGTCTACAATTGGCATACCGGGAGTGGAAGTACGGGTCTATGATAGTACGGGGTGCCCTCTTTTTTCTTTGTTGACTCTCTAGTCGGTGGAACAGATTCCGACTTTTTCAAGAACTTAGACTGGGGTGCCCTCAGCGAGGCAACGCAGCAAAGAAGGGCACGTCCAGCCAAAACTGCCTGCTAATATTTGCCAAGCCTCGCTGAGGGCGTCGCCTCACTGAGGGCACCCCCAGTCTAACTCATCTAGATTCTAGTGTAGTTGTCAAGGATGGATCTCCTCTTCTGTAGGATGAGATTTAAAGCCAAACAACACAACTGGCCGGAGATTCTTCAGGTAGTTGAGCCGCATGCCGGCACCGTGTGGCTCCAATTTAACTTAGCTTGTCCTGCAACCCAGCCCAGTGCAGTATTTTCTATACCGTTGGTGGGGTAGAGGTGGGCCTTAAACCAACCCCACATCTATAGCTCTCTCGTATCTTCCAATATCCTTTGCGCGCACTTTTGACTCCTGTGTTAGATAAATATTACACATTCACAATCCTCATCACACCTTTTTCTCCTCCCCAATACCTCAACATTTATTTGTTTTTTTGAGCGCATTTGTATGCCATTGACGTGATAACAGATACTATCGTCCCCTTCATCCAGCAAGTGGCCTGCCAAGAAAGATATACAGACCTTTCTGTATAGTTATTGATTGATCTACTTACACTTCCGCATCAGGGCTTTCGCAAAACCCCAAACTGTAAAAAGGTTACAAAAACGGGAGAAAGGAAAAGAAACAAGAATTCGCTGCCCAAATCTATTCGCCCCGGGACCTGTCTGGTAAATTCTGGGGAGAGTCCAACCCAACCTCAACCGGAGCCCCAGACCACCTCTCTCCCTTCCCTCCTCTATCTAAGTTATAATAGCTACCTATCTAACTTATCTACCAACATCTCTATCAAGCTCCCCATCTCGCCTTTTCCCTACCATCACCTCACACTTTCAACAGTTACTTGAAAGGCATCAATAATTTTTGTCCCTAAAGAGGGATCCCTTGTATTCTACCTTGTGCTTATACAGCTGTGTCAATGGCTAAACGCAAAGGAAATGGTCCTGCTGGTAATGGGCACAGAAATAGGCCACGCAAATCTAATGCTTCCTCCAGCTCTGGGTCCGCTGTGGGGAGCCCCTCGACACCTTCCTCTGCCCGTGATTCACGACTGGCTTCTCTGACGCCAATCCGAGGCACACCCGCTCATGAAGTCGAATCTACGGATAGTGGTAACCGCGGCTCCGTTTCCGATAATGGCTCTGCGGAAGGTTGGCAGACCGCTCCTGGTCCTAAAACCGCTACTCGGCGCAAGTTTCTTCCAAAAAATGGGGGCGGACCTCTACGCAAAGACAAGCACGAGCTTCCCGCATTGAAAATTGAAGGTGCTCCTGACGACGATGACGACGAGGAGGAAGATGGTGTTTCTACCACTGGGGGTGGGGCACCGACTCAGACTAAAGGTGTTGCAAAGAACCCACTTGTGTTTATGTAATATTAGACCCACCCTTGTTTACAATTTGTAATTATTCTAATGCATTATTTTACACAGGTTTGAGACGGAGAGCACTGAAAACTCCCCTGATGCATGGCGGCGCTGTCCAGAAGTTCCTTCAATTAGTGAATTGCTCCGCGAACGGGTCGAACTTCCAATCAATGTGATTGACGGTCCATACAGTTCTGTGGACGACTACTTAGAAGCGCATTATGAGCTCTTGAAGGAAGATGCATTTGCCGGACTCAGAGAAGCTGTGTGCCATATGAGGCAATATCCGGATGCAGAAGATACGAATGACCTTGCTGTCTATGATCACGTTAGTCATTCCTTTATGCGATGTTTGCCCTATAACATTGAGCCTGCCATTAACCTCTATTTTTTTCTTTTTTTCTCTTTTTGAAGGTTCGCATATTAGGCTTGACATTTGCTCCAATGGGCGTCTGCTGCAAAGTGTCTTTCTCCCTTAATCGTGCGGGTAAGAGAGTTCGTTGGGAGAATTCTAAGCGTCTTCTTCCCGGAACTTTGGTCTGCCTTTCCCACGATAATTTCAAAACTTTAAAGCTAGCAACAGTTGCAGCACGGCCAATGGCTGGACTGGAATTGCCTGTGCCCGAGGTGGATCTTTTGTTTAGCGAGGGAGAAATTGAGTTCGATTCAACAGAAACCTTTATCATGGTTGAATCGAGGCAAGGATACTTCGAAGCGTATAAATGGACCCTGAAGGCATTACAGAGAATGAATGAAAACAAGTAAGTTTTATAAACATTTTCTCGCATTTTTATTTTAATTGTTGAGTCCGTGCTGATGCTCGGGCTTACTTTAGTTTTTTGCTTCATGAGCACATATGTTTTTTGGATCAGGACGTGCCTCCTCCGGACTATCTAGAGAAGTCACCAACACTTAACCTATCATCGCTTTTTCCAGATGTTCGTGATAGAGAATCACTTGAAGAAGTCGACGTACTGCGAGGCTGGCCTGCGGCAGTCCATAGCACGATGGATAAGACGCAACAGCAGGCTCTGAAGACTATCCTAACAAATAGAGTTGCAATTGTTCAAGGCCCCCCTGGGACTGGGAAAACTTGGGTTAGTGTAGTAGCCCTAAAAGCTATGATTAAGAATATGGACCGCAACGATCCCCCAATTGTTATCGCGTGTCAGACTAATCATGCGCTGGGTGAGATCCTGTGAACATGTCAAGGATTAGAGAGATGTTTTGCTAACAACATATACAGACCAATTGCTGGGCAAGATTCTTGAATTCGAGGATAATGTGGTAAGATTGGGTGGGCGCACCCAGGATCGTGGAAAAATTAAAGAACGCACTATTTATGAGCTCGGGATGCGTATGAAGAAACAGATAGTAGGCTCAAAGCTTGGTTTAGCCCGGGCACAGAAGGAGCAACTTACTCAAAAAATGATTGATTTGCTTGAAACTCTTCAGCCTGAGCTTCTCACACCAGAAACCCTGCGCCGATACGGAGCGATAACTGAAGGGCAGGAAGCCAGTTTCTACAGTAATAGGGCGGGTTGGATTACCTATGAGGATGATGAGCAACCTACTGGAGTAATGTCTGATTGGCTTGGAGATTCGTTTACACATATAATAGTTGCAGCGAATCTATCCGACGAGTACGAAGAAGCTGATATCGAATATGAGGCATTGAAGGAAATGGAAGCCGAATTCCAGACTACTCTTCAGGCTGATGAATTCGATGATTCTCTTAAAGGGCGTTGGATACCGTTGGCTCATAAGTATCGTGTTCAAATTCCGTTTATGCCTAGCGATGATGAGATTCGGCGAGCAATGAAGTCAAAAAACGTCTGGGATATTAGTGACCACGTTAGGCCGGCAATGTATCAGCGTCTTAAGTCGAAGGTTACAGCAGGGATCCGGAGGAAATTCGACGAGTACAACTTCACGTACCAGAGGCTTGTTAGGGACCTAAAGGTTGCTAGGCTAGAAAAATATGCCTACATTTTAGGATCAGCTAAACTGGTCGGATTAACCACAACAGGTCTTAGCAAAAACAGAAGTCTGCTGGCAGCTATACAGCCTAGAGTGTTGTTAATAGAGGAGGCGGCCGAGACCCTGGAAGGTCTTGTGACGGCCGGGTGTTTGCCCAGCATTGAACACCTAATCTTAGTCGGAGACCATAAGCAGCTGAGGGGGCATTGTTCGGTCTCTGAGCTTGCGGGGGCGCCATTCAACTTAGAGATATCAATGTTTGAACGGCTCGTTAATAATGGGCTGCCCTTCGATATGCTCCAAGAACAGAGACGTAAGTTCAGTGTTTGCACCTCCACCTGTAACCTGCTAACATGTTGTGGTCTAGGTATGAGACCAGAGATTCGTGAGATATTAACGCCGATTTGTAAGTTCAAGATCTCACATTTTAAAAGACTTGGGGGCTAATGTAAAGTGCAGATCAAGACTTACTTAAAGATCACAGTTGTGTTCTGGGTCGGCCGGGTATTCCGGGAATGGGTGATACTCATGTCAGTTTTTCTAGTCCTCCCCATCCCGCAACCCAAATCTAATCAGCCCTAGGTATTCTGGTACTCTCATATGAACCCGGATCAAATGGATAACGGAACGTCACGTATCAATACCGAAGAAGCGGCCATGATAGTTGGTTTCATCGAGCATCTCGTACTAAATAAAACGAGCCCCGAGAAAATTACCGTCCTCACCTTCTATGGTGGGCAGAAGCATGAGATCATCAAGCGTGTCCGAAGGAATAACAACCTGAAGGCCTGCGAGCTCAGAATTACCACCGTGGATAGTTATCAAGGAGAAGAAAATGATGTTATAATTTTGAGTTTGGTGCGGAGCAATCCTCAGGGGAGTGTGGGGTTTTTGAACGTCTGTATCCTTACTCTCTTCCAGGGCTTATACTGCACCGATCGTATACTAACTAGGCCTTGTAGGTCCAAAACCGTATTTGTGTTGCTCTATCTCGCGCAAGGCTTGGGTTATACATCTTTGGGGATGCACAAATGATCACCAGAGCAGACAAGACCTGGTGGGAGATTGGCAAGATCCTCAATACACCCCCAAGTCGTATTGGCTTTGCAATGCCAATTGTTTGCCAGAAGCATGGCAAACTCGAATTTATCAAAGGTATCCTTTCTCTTCTCTTCCTTTAATCACTTTAACTCTTTGCTGATTGCGAATCTAGAGAGCCAGGACTGGGTTGATATCGTTGGGGGATGTTACCAATGGTGCAAGGAAACATTGCCCTGCTCACATATCTGTCGCTTCAGATGTCATCCGTAAGTGAACTCGATCAATACCATCCGGAAACCAGTATATCTGACATTGGGTAGATTCGATCACAAAGATATCCGATGCCTAGATGCATGCCTTAAGCGCCTTGTATGCGGCCATCAATGCCAAGGGGATTGCTACAAACCTTGCCACTGCCTAAAGTGCGATGAGAAGCAAGTACTTTCCGACGACGCCTCAAACTCCAGAGCATCGACGCGCTCTGAAAGCATACCAGGCCCTCTTACCCCGATTCAGTCCACCACCTCTTCTTCCCTTATCGACACGAGCTTAGGACACGACAGCGCGTGGAACTATCAGGACATACGTAATGAGGGGCTTCACGCAGGGCCAAGATCGGCAATCGCCCAGAGAGACAAGGCAGAATCAGATGTTTCCTCTTTGGACAATAATCAGAAGTCTGTTGATACTCACTCCTTAGGTCAACCTATCGCTGTGAACGCCCAAAGGTCCCTTGGATCCCGAGGCGGAAACGTCTTGCCCAAGCCAGTCGCAACTATTATAGCGGGGGGGGACGGGACCCCAGTCGCCCAGCCAGCCAACTCAATAATGGAAGTCAGGGGTCCAATAACCGAGAGAAGAATAATTGGTGGAAGTGGCCCAATGACCACCCAAGGTCCCACTCCCGCCCAACAAAGCCCCTCCCCTAGAGCCAGTCCAAGGCGCCCTCAAGGCCCAGGGGCAGGGCGGGGTTTCTTCAATACGGGCCCAGCTTCTCCCCCTTCGGGGCTCTCTTATGCTAAATCTGTCGGAGGAAGACAGCAAAACGGGGGCCCCAGTTCCGGCACCCAACAGTCAACAACCTGGAGTTCCGTGGCCGGTAAGCCCCAGCCCCAAACAAGCAAGCTCCCAGATGGTGGGGCAAACCGCTACGGTGGAGACTACACTCGCCGCTAGTTCTCCCTCTCGGAAAGGCCGCTAGACATAAAACCTTCACCGGATATCAACTCCTTTTTTTCTTTTTCCTAATTGCCTCACTTGATCGATTGATTGATTTTGAGAGCTTCCTTATTCTCCTTCATCATATGTATAGTTTTTTGCCGGGAGTCTTGTTGCATTTTTTCGTCTTCTTTGGAAAACTATATCCTGGTAGTTAGTGCCTCCGGTCAACCAGTCACCACTTTTACATCATGCGCTTAGCCCTTTTTTTCCCCCCTTTTCTACTGCCCTTGTTAGTGAAAGTGCTGTTATTGGTTATTCGGGTGGGTTCATTTTTGAACGAATGAATGAATGAACGAGCGGTCATGGATGCACAGGTTTGCTCGACTATCGTGTATGGAATGCTACTGCAGGGGCAGGTACTATACATTTAAGAGGCAAAATTTCTCTCTGTAGGAGTTGAGGATAATTTAGTAACTTGAGCGTTATCATACCAGACAAAACTCTCTACAACAGGACATTGCTACCGTAACCTGCCTAGCATAATAAACAATAATTATCCGCACTACCCATCAACCCGCCCACCTACCTACCCACCGCCGGTAACCTTTCCATTTCGCGATTCAAAATTCGCAATCCGTGATCGGCAACGCAAAACATATCGAGTGACACTTTATGAAAGAGTGACACCCAATGATCCCAACATTTTTTCGACAATCCCCCTTATTGAACCCCCATTTTTTTTGCGGAGAACAACCCTAACCCACGAGACGAGAATAGGAGAGCAAGAAGAGTATCTAAACAAGACAAGGGGACACGGAAAAATAAAAAATAAAAATAAAAACAATGCAGGAAAACGACACGAGACAAGGTAGAAAACAGCCACTTTAGCAACAAGCGCAAGAACTGGGCAGACTTAATACAAGGCGTTTCCCGTACCTCTTCTATATTGTGCTAAAGTGGTTAGTTTTTAGGGTGATAGATTGGTACATCGTACACTTCTGCCGTGGCCCTATAGGAATGAGAATGAAGGAGTAAGAAATGAGAGGCAGCGTGGAAAAATCTAAAGGACCATCTCCTCGTCTTCATCGGCCTGCTGCGCCAGCGCACCGCCAATTTGTTGCTGTCCCTGCTGTTGCTGGGCCCTAGCGTCCATAAAGTAATTGTTCATCTCCTCGTCGAGTTCCTCCACGGTTTTCCTGACTCTATTACCCGCACCACCACCGCTACCCCCACCACCACTGCCACCAAGACGTCCGAACCCAGTGGCGTGTCCGTTACCATAACGTCGGTTGTTGTTGTTGCTATTACTGTTGTAGGGCCTATCTTCCCTGCCACCACCGCCGCCAGAGCCAGAATGAGTTACTCTGCGACGGGCATTGCCGCCGACAGCAGGCTCGCTGCTACGGGGGCGCTCGCGACGGCGCTCGGGGGGGACGTAGCGGTCAATGTTCGGTGGTGTAGGACGGCGGGTAGGGTCGCGGCGGGAGTCTCTCTCTGGGGAGTCGGTGTAGCGGCGGGTGTGGTCGCGGGCAGTTGAAGTTGTGTTAGTCGATAGCGGGGCGGAGGAGTCTGGGGCGCGAATGCGGTCAAAGAGAGAGTTTCCCTCGCTTTGATGGTGGCGGTGGACCAAAGTGAGGTGAATCGGTTGGCCTATTCGGTGGTTAAATTGTTAGGCTGCAGTAGAGAGGAGGATAAGGGGGGGCTATACCATTAGCATTTGCACCGTCAAACTCGGCAATTGCACGTTTTGCGTCAGCCTCGCGCTCGTAGGTGACAAAGGCTATGCCCTCAGAGCGGCCCGCACGATCGTACTTGAGTTCGAGCTTTAAAACAGTGCCTTGGCGCTCAAAGAGACCCTGTGCCACCACCATCGCCAGGGTGTTAGTGATATATTTCCTAACGTGGGATGATGGGCCTGTAGACGAGTAGCGAAACGCACAAGAAGTTCCTCCTCTCCAAGTTCATAGTGGATATTCTCGACCCTCAACTTGCCGGCTCCAACAGGACTACATCAGTCAGTAAAAGCGCGTCCAACCGACCAAGTCCCAAGTTGTGATTATAGAACATACATTGCCGCATCGGAATTATGGCGCATATCCGAGCCAGCGGCTCGCCGCAGTGGTTCATTAGTTGCCGAACCAACTCAATCAATCAGTCAGCCAACCCGTTTGTGTCCTTTTGCGGTCGCGCATTCAATTTCTTCGAGGAAGGGCTTGCAGAACTTACGATCGCCATCATACTTGTCATGAACCCAGGCACTTTCTAAACGTTAGCCGCAGTCGGAGGTAAAGAATAAGGAATGATAAGGGTTGGAAGGGAAGGCGCCAAACAGTGAATCATTGTAGGTGTTATCACGACGACCAGTCTATATATTCCAATGAGAGCGCAGAGACAAGAAAAAACGTTAGCTAGACCGACTTTTTCTAAAATCTTCTGTGCGCATGTAGTTTGCTTGGATGTATCTTCGGCTCCCGCACAAAGAGTCTCGGGGAATAGAGCGAAATTGAACAAACGAAGGACTATATGCAGGAGGGAGAGGAGGAGGAGAGTTGAAGAAACAGGAGCTAGTGGGGACACGCCTAGATCAACGATTGGTGTTAGCGGTAGTGCCATAGCGACAGTAAACTTAAACTAGGAAGAGGATTCATTATATCACCTTTCTGACGCCGCCTCGGGGGTTACGGCGGGACCTTCTGCCATTACCGCTACTGCTACTGCGCTTATCATGCTATGCATGACGGTTAGTTGAGGCAATTCAGAGGGAAGTAACAGAGTAAATACCGATCGCTCGCGAACCACATCATCAAGAGCTCTGTCCATGGTGTCTGTGCAAGGAAAGGCAAAAAATGTAGGAGAGGCTAAACGGTAAAAGTGAGATAAGAAAGCGAAACGATGTGCACAGGTAGAGCTGGGGGTTGTGTGTTGAAGGTGCGCCTTAAAAATAATAGAAGAGTTGGCGGTGAGAAGTGCAAAGAGAGCGAAGAGACCAAGAAGACAGCAAATGTTTCCGAAACTCGACGCTTACGCGCCAAGAAGCTAAGCCGTGCATCATAGAATATCACTCGCTTTGTAGGGTTTTTACTGGTTCCCGTTAGGGCAAAGAGAGGTGGGGTGTGCATCATTTAAATAGCCATAAATAGACCAAGCCAAACAAGCGAACAAGATACTGGCGTTGGCACGAACCTTATTAATTTTTTATTATTTTTTATTGAAGACAACTAGCTATCGGTCTCATTGCTGATTACTGACATCCACAAACCACTGAACAAAAACTGCGTTCGAAGCAAAGGGAACCACAAGACATATGTACCTGTCTGCTCATTTCTGAAAATATCGTCCATCAACCAGTGATGATTTCTGTATAGTTCGCGGGGAACTGGCCTTTCCGTCCATGTACTTCTCCTTCCCACCAATCTATTGACAAGATATTAGTCAGATTCTCAAATCGGGAAACTTTAGAATGAAGTATGCCGTACCATCGGTGCTTTCAGTCTTCTTCAGCACCTTGATCTTATCACCTTCTTTGAATGCTAGATCTCCATTATCTTGGCCTTCGAAGGGGAATAAAGCCCGAACCCAAGTCTCACCCTTTCCTAATGCCTTCTTCTTTGGCGGCGGGGGCGGCGGAGGCTTCTTTTTCCCCGCGATGCTTGATAACGACCCGGTGTCTGACACCGTAGTTTTGTAGGATGATACCGAAGCCGCTGTTGGTGAACGTGATACAGCCGGCCTTGAATTTTGGTAATCAGATGCTCCCATTGATAAAGATCGCTCGGCAGCACGGATTGCAGATGGTGAAACAGCCCCCAGGAACCGCTCTTCAGGTTGCCGACCGTCGCTCGACCCTGCAGATCTTATCCGCACTAAATCTGATCTCTGGGAGGGTGCAAGCGAATTTTGCGCAATGCCCGCAAGAGGGGTCGCACTTCTAGACTTTATAACAGACCTGAAATCATGCTGTTGAACCTCTCCCGTCGAACTCTGTCTGGACCCTGGCTGTCCAGGCCTTGGTCCTGGAAGAGGAGGTGGAGGGGACTCATCCCGAGAAACAGATAAGCCTGAATTAGAGGTCCGAGACTTTATCCCCCCGATCGTAGTCCTAGCCCTGGAAACCGGTGGTGGAGGAGATATCCCTCCATCGCGGCCTCCAGAAGATCTTTTTGCACCACCAATGGTAGGCCGAGAAGACAAGCGTGAGGGCGATTCCTCTCTTTCGCGGTTGCTAGAGAAACTTCTTGTGCTACCAATGGAAGGCTTGCTTGATCCGGAAGTTGACGGTGATGGTGCCGGTTCTTCCTTCTCACGGGAAAACCTACTTGGCATCATCTTCCCCAGCCTCGATGTTTCGTCCGGAGTTGCGGCCGCTGGTGGGTTAGCCGGGGGCGGAGGAGGCGGAGGCTTTTTCCCTCGTCCGATCCTTGGGATGCTCGGCATATAGCTCTTTTCCTGTGCCAATTGGGTCATAGGCATGGTTATAGCCTTCCCCCTCGCTATAAAACTGATTTCGGACTCTACTTGCTGTTGAACGGGTGTAAAGAGATCCTCCCACTCAGCTATGACCACCTCACCATCAGGATCTGTAAAATTAAATTCATTCCCATATTCATAGACAGCAGAATATGCGTTTGATAGCAACGTGTACTGAGTCTGCACTATCGATTCGACGACGCAAGGAAGAAACTCGGTGATTTTACTCATGATCTTAGGGACCCAGTCTTTGAGGTGATTATCAGCATTTTCATATGCCTGCAAGACGGAAAATAATGAAAAGCCCTGTTAGCGAGTGGTACTGAATAAGTTCTATAATGCTAAGCCTCAGCATACGTTCTGTGCCCTTTCAAGGTCTATCTCTGCCTTCGAAAGAACCGAATAATCCCTAAATGTCCCTTCTTGTCAGCCATATCCCAAAACCACCGGATCAGGCCTAACCTATCGGATTTGTTCTTTTTCCCACGCTGATTGTCGACGGTTTTGGTAAAGCGTTCAAAGTCGAGCTTCTTGTTTTCTCTTTTATCGATAGCCTTCTTGATTGGTTTCAATGCCGCCTTTTCCCCATCAGCCCCAACTGCCCATCAAACGAACCCACAAGCTATTTGATAGCATACCTTTGCCCCAGACAGTCGCTCCACCAGCATTTTATCCACCCGCTCAATCTCCTCCATCATGTCCGTCTTGAGATCGTTCTGAGCAGCATGTAGTTTCGCAACCTTTCTAAGGACCGGAACTGGAGTTTCAACGACCTGGATATTGTAATCCTGAGGCAGTGGAATGGCTTTGTACATATCGTGGAAGCTATCGGTAAGGATTGTTTGATTAACCAAGATGTCGGACCAAGAATCTCGCCATGCTTTAGTGTGCTCAATTAGCTATATAAAAGACAGAATTCTCAGCATTTAACCCTCTCATCTCCGCGTCATATGCCTCCCATAGTTGCCAGTATAAGGAGTAGAGTAGGGATTGCAATTGGAACTCAGACCTTCCCTAGCAGAATCTCGGCATCGTTCACCTCCTTGATGAGCATTGCTACTGTAGCCTATCACAATCAGCGATTAGCCTCTAAGTCAAAGCTCAAGACAGATCAAATCAAAATGTCAAGAGGGTTAGAACAAACTTACTTCATCCGCCGACCTTTTCCCCAGTTTGCCTATCTGGCGGTGGATAGTAGTCGTCATCGTTACTCAGGCGATCGTGGTGTTGAAAGGTAAAAGAACTGTGAACATCAAGGACACGAAGAGTGCCGGCGACAATGAAAGCAAGAAAAGGGAAAACAAGAAATTGACGAGATGAAAGACGGCAAGGGTGAGCTACTGCCCTCTTGCGGAATATTATGCAACGGTAGAAAGCCAAGCAGTAGGTGACCCTGACACCAGTGTTTATTAGGGATAAGTACTGGTAGGATGATCTGTACTGGGTGGTCTTGGTTCCCGGGTGGCAGAGGGCACGGTAGGTAGGTCCCATATGGGGTGGTGGTGGTGGTGGAGCCTCCTATGGCACACACACAGGTATGCACGGGGATGGTTGTTACAAGTACGCGCAACACTTCAGCCTCTCAGCCTCTTTCGTGCCGAATGTGCATAATTGGAGCGTCTGGCGTTTGCATGCCTTGATACTGTCCTGTCTGGGGTATTTATAGAGATATGTGATATTGGGCTCTACAAGTACAATAAGAATTTTACCTCCTCCTCCTCCTCCACCTCTCCATCTCTCCACGCTGGGTGAAGTGATAGCAGAATAATTTAGGGAACTTTCACAACATGATTTGGGGTGTTTGAAGTCGTTTTTTTTTCTGTGTGACGGTGCTGCCGTGTTAGGGAAGACGGCCCGAACCAAAGCCTACGAAATGACGCTGTCTTGGCTGTGCCTGATGCTGCAACGCAACAGCGCAAATTACCACACAAGTACTGTGCTTGGGGTGGATTGAGCTTATCCCGAACACCCCCCCCCCCGATACCGAGGAGAGCACATTAGTTTTCTCTCAAAGAGGCGCATACACCCGTATACCGATACTTTGTATCTTCGGACATAGGCAATCCTACTGAGTATAGCATCATACTTAGTCGTTTTGCCCGATTTTCTACTCGAATTTACGCTTGCTTTTGTGTGCCCCGCCCCCGCCATCCCTCTACTAGTATTCTCGACATCCCCCATTTCGAATATTACCGCAATACCTCAAAATGTCCAACGAAGAACAGCTTCTGAAGAGGCCGTTATACGGTACATTATCCCCAGTACTCTCCATATCATCTTCAAGCTAACGTTTATTTTATCAAGTGTTTGATCTTCCTGAAAACCTCCTCTCGAGCCTAGTTTTAAAAACCGGCCGCGAAATAGCTTCGCCCCCGGAAGTTATCGAGACCCCCGTTCCTACCTCCAATCAAGATGGAGAGGCCACCGCAACATCATGCGGACTCTGCGGGACTAATAGCATCACAGTAGAAGAACAGAGAGCACACGTACGATCAGATTTCCACAGATTCAACCTCAAGCGGAAAATAGCAGGACAAGCTGCGGTATCGGAAGCCGAGTTCGAGAAGATGCTGGAAGGTGGGTAATCTCGTTATTCGCTATTTGAGAACGTGTTTGTTGATGTTTGTCCAACTAGATATGAACGAAAGTATTTCCGGCTCCGAGAATGATAGCGAATCCTCCGGAGATGACAACGATCCGCTCTCAACACTTCTCCGACGAAAGGCTCGCATTATAAATGAGAATACTGAGTCACCTCACCAGATACCCAAGATAGGCCCCGGAAGAGCTCCGATAATCTGGTACTCTTCTCCAATTTTACCATCTACCATTTCGCTAGGAGTCTACCGGGCCCTGTTCTCGCATGCGGAACGGGAGGAGGTAGACTACATTTCAGGACTACAGTCCAGCCAACTCAAGGCAAAGCCTAAAGGGAAACCGGCTCATATATTCATGTGTATGATTGGTGGCGGTCACTTCGCTGCAATGGTCGTCTCCCTTGCCCCCAAAAACGTGAAGAAGCAAGGCATAATGGAACGTGAAGTCACAGTACTGGCACATAAGACATTTCATCGATATACGACTAGACGAAAGCAGGGAGGAGCGCAGTCTTCGAATGATTCAGCAAAAGGCAATGCACAATCTGCTGGTGCTCAGATCAGAAGATACAACGAAGCCATGCTAATGACTGAAGTCCGGGATTTACTGGCAAGCTGGCAGGAGCTCATAGATACGGCTAAACTCATATTTATCAGGGCTACTGGGTCGGCAAATAGACGGACACTATTTGGCTACGAGGATGCGCCATTACGAAGCCATGATCCAAGGATCCGCGGGTTCCCCTTCACCACAAGGAGAGCAACCCAGAGTGAGCTCCTCCGTTGCTTTGTAGAGCTCACCCGCATAAAGATCTCCCGGGTCGACGAAGCGGCACTAGCAGCGCTCGCGGAAGAGTCCAAAAAAGCAGCAGAGCCCCCCATCGTCAAGCCTCCCAAACCCGAAGCACCAAAACTCACCAAAGAGGAAGAAGCTCAGATCCTTCACTCAACACAGCTAACAGCTCTCATCCGCCGGTCCAAAGCTGCAGCACTCCTCTCCTATCTAACCACAAACAAACTATCTCCAGACTTCCAGTTTCACCCTCCAAACCACCACTCCCCAACTCTCCTTCACTTCGCAGCATCATCAAACTCCCCAGCTATCGTATCAGCACTATTAACCAAAGCCGGTTCAGACCCTACATACACCAACCCCCAGCAGCCGAAAACCCCTTTCGAGTTAGCTGGTGACCGAGCAACCCGCGACGCCTTTAGGGTCGCGAGGGCCGAGCTGGGTGAGTCGAAATGGGACTGGACGGGGGCTCGGGTTCCAACAGCACTTACAAAGAAGCAAGCCGAAGAACGTGAGAATCGGGAAAAAGCAGATAGCGAGAAGGAGGAAAAGGCTAGGAGACAGAAGGAGCTTGAGAAATTGAAGCAGCAAGAAGTCAAGAACCCAGCAAAGGGCGGGGGGAGGTCACTGGCCAGTTCTGTGGTTATGGGGCTTAGCCGGAGAGAAGAGGAGGAGAAAGGATTAACCCCCGAAGCGAGAGTAAGACTGGAGAGGGAACGTAGGGCTAGAGCTGCAGAGGAGAGGATTCGGAAGCTGCAGGGGAAGTAACAGAAGTGGGGTTTGTTTTGCCCTGTTGTTTTGCTTCATTTTGTTCTACCGTGCTTGTACGATAGTCTAGCATGCTCTGCCCGTGCAGGGCCAAAATATTAAACCCCCATTGATCAATTTATCAGGATCATACAAAGTATGAGAGCATTAAATTACAAGCGCATTCAACCCCCCCCCCTTCTCGCCACGCCAGCCTAACAATCAAATGCCAAGGGTCATCCTACCCTATACCATGCGGTTGAATCCCTTCTCCCTCAGCAGGACCCTAGCCAATTACAATATTACCATACCAAAAGCCGGGTTTTTACCCCCATATCCCCCATAATAATATTATTATTATCGTAAATATAGTTATGCTATGGGCTAGTGCAGCTCCCGTCGGACACACTACTCGTATTAGCTACAACGTACTGTAGAAGTAAGGAAGGTCGGTAGTCCCGGGATTATATGGATGCGGTGCTATCATAGCTAGGATACGATATGGATAGTGCCTGTGTTGTATAGTAGGTTGGTCTAGCCAGGTTCGGTAGGGTAAAGCAAGGCCACAAGTAAGGGACGGCACGGGCCGAGGAGGCTGGGGGTCCGAGCAGGAGGTCGGGGGGAGGCGCATAACACCAGCACCTCCCGGCAATGGGGGTTTAGTTTAAATGCTGAGCTTAACTATGACGATCGGGTATAGTTTAATATGCTGCCGTAGTATCAC
Organism: Tuber borchii; assembly: GCA_003070745.1. Lineage (NCBI taxonomy): Eukaryota > Fungi > Ascomycota > Pezizomycetes > Pezizales > Tuberaceae > Tuber > Tuber borchii. The sequence continues at coordinate 66,657 of NESQ01000304.1, read as the reverse complement.
GCTTGAATAAATAGGTATATGAATGGATAACGTTATGGGGTACCGGTATATGAAAGTTCTATGATATAACTTACACAAGTGCAGCGCTCCTATCATAAATGTTGGTACTGTATAGTACCGGTATCGTATGGAGAGACTAAGTTACCGTGTGTGGTGATTGTGTGCTCAGGTGCGGTACGGAGGACTTCACAAGCCACTCGGACGACTAAACTTGAGCGGGAAAGTTTCCTAACAGTATCGATAAAGTATTACAACTGAAAAGATCAGCTGCTTGCTTCATCAGAGAAAAATCAGCCAATTAGCATCTGTCAGAGTGGGGGAGGGGATGTCTGAGTGGCTTGTGAAGTCGTCTATGCTGTATGTATCGGAGAGGAAGGGTAGGTGTTTGAGATTTACTGGCATGCTCAGCACTGGGCCTGCAGGGGATTACAGTTTCAGCGCCACGCCAAAGGGTGCTCAACTGTACTCGGGTGAGGGGGGAAATATTGGGACATGCGGGGGGTAGTGGAGTTACTCGAATTAGTAGTTATCTTACTTTTTTGATTCTTTAATATGATACTCCTGTTAAGGTGATATGCACAGGCCTTTGTCACCCCTGCTTGTCCCAATACTTCCCCCCTACCCCTAGTACCAAGCACTACTAGCATCTAGGTTTTAATAATCAACCAACCCCCCCTCCCCAAACTTGTAAAACAAAGCATGAAAGATAATATACCGAGTGACAGCCCATGACACCTCATCTCGCCAAGCCGGGCCGACCCGCCCGCCAGGATAATGACAGAAAGAACTGGAATTACAATCCATGTGAAAGGTACCGTAATCTTGATCCTCTTTGCAGGAATCACATGTTCCGCACCAGTTGTTCTGCGCTCGATAGGGGCATGCCGAGTGCCGTGTTTTGACTTGTGGCGGGGCGTTCACGGGTGCCGGAGCGGGGACAATGAACAGGTGGGGCAGCGAATGGCCCTGAAAAATTGGGTTTTTAGCATCGGATTTTCTGGCGTACTCGTATTGTTCGGCCTCTAGTTTGTTTGTCCGTCGTATCCTCTCCTGGTATAAAATACCGTAGCGCTGCCCCACAATGCAGATACCAATAGTGATCATGTATGATTCACTCGGTAGACACGGATAGCGGGAAGCATCGTACCGGTAGGTTTTGTTGAGTGTTGACCGTTCCGTGGTGTGGGGCATTGTATCCTACAGCACTTGTAAGCACTTGTACCGTACCGCACCGCTCCAGAAGACATCATTTCTGCGCTGTATCACGAAGCCCAGACAAGCTTTCTATCAACCATCCTCCCCTTAATCTATGCCCTTCCACGAGCACCGCAAGCCTACCATAGAATAAAATTGTCATAAGTTACGGGAATTTACCTTCCCGCCCGCCCTAGCGCGGCCCCGCATCACAGCATGTACGAACAAGGGAAGGCGGCTACTCGAGTACCTTCTTTCCACGCGAACCTCGCGTTTCCGAAGTGTCCGACATCTGGAACTGCGGTAACACCGAGGTGTGGAATGTAATCATAAATAAATTGCACCTCGGCAATTACCATTTTAGGACATAAAATACGGTCCCGTAATTTACGGTAGAATGATCTAATTTACGCTACCCGATCTGGGAATTCTTCACGATAAGTTACCAGCAACCAAGTTTTTTTTCCCCACCAACTCCTGCCGTATTCTCAGAAAGCACTCACAAAAGCAGAAGGCAGGCCAAGAAAGGTGACATATGGCAATAACCTACATGAGCAGATTCTCGGAGGTTCCGGAGATTACACCCTACAGTAACCCGATACCTTTACTCGAGTACGGCACTGTCTATCCGAGTTTTTTTTTCTCCTTGTGAGTTATGACGTTATGGCATCGTGCACGCTAGCCTTCGGACAATCCCGTTCTGTCATACAGCACCCGATAAACGGAGATTCCGTCTGCTCTAGGCCGAAAACGGGAAAAAAAAGGGCAACTCTTTCAGCGAGCGAGTGGGGTGAGCGGGTGGTTCGTTGGCTAACTTAAGCACCCGCACACACATAAGGAGATTTCGAATGGCAATCTTTCCTTTTTTCTTCCTCGCTTGTGAGTTGCATGCGGGTGCTAATTTGACGGATTTGCTCTCGCGCGCGGAGGGCCGAAGGGAAGGAGGTATGCATCGGTTGATGTTTTCTCCGAGAGGAGGACTGACGTTGGTATTGGATGATTGGCCTGGCGTTTTGGTTCGTGCACACATATAAAGGGAATGGAAGGGTAGCTTCAGGGCTTTCATATCACACAAAATCGCAACATAGTATAGTATAAGTATATACAGCATAAGTGGGTAAACTCAAGTTTATCATAATTGACTGCCGCTGCTACCTACCACTACTGCGACGACGACGGCAACAGTTCTAATATAATATTATAATGGCCGACGAAAAAATGACCACCATGCCTTCCTCACCTTCACTACTACAAGTACCTCACGAAGCCGCACTACCATTGCAACGGGTCGACACCCACAGCTCAACAGCGACAACAGCCGCAGAACTAAGCTACAAAGACCTGGAAGCGCAAAGCGGTCAGCGGAGCCTCGACAGGCGACAATCCGTTTCTTCGGTAGTAACGCAAAGGGACTATGTCGGGGACGTCCTGCCAGAGTGGGAACGCTCGCTACGGCGACAGGAGACGCTGCAAAGGTTACGGACAGTGTACTCTCGGCAAGCTGAGACGTTGGGGGAGCTGGAGGCACCGGCAGATGCTTCAGAGTTTAAGGATGTTGATAAGGAATTGGTTACTTGGTATTATCCCCTACTCTTGGCACGGTGTGAGTGATTTCTGATGATGTAACAGGGATGGTCCCGAAGACCCGGATAATCCGAGAAACTTTGCCAGTGCTAAGAAGTGGAGGATTACACTCATTATCGCGCTGTATACTTTTGTCTCGCCATTCGCATCGAGTATAGCTGCTCCTGCGGCGCAAGTGTACTCTGCCGAGTTTGGCATTACTAACCCTACCCTTGCGAGTTTGACGGTTTCGATCTTCTTACTGGGGTTTGCGCTTGGGTGAGCTTCCATACTTTTTACTTATGCAATTGTGTGGGGGATGTGCAACTAATTGAGAGTGGGGGATATAGACCGTTATTCATGGCGCCATTGTCGGAATTGTTTGGTAGAGTCATCGTCATGCAGGTGACTACTGTGCTCTTCTTCGTTTTCAATATTGCTTGCGCGGTTGCGAATAGCACGGCACAGATGATTGTCTTCAGATTGTTATCTGGTCTGGCTGGGAGTGCGCCATTGGCTCTTGGTGGTGGGGTTCTTTCTGACATCTGGGCACCTGTGGATCTGGTTCGCGCTATGGCCTTCTTCTCACTCGGGGTATGTTTGATATCTCCCTTCCCTTCAAGATTGCATGTATGCTGATATAGATGTTTTCCCTCTTTTATAGCCTCTCCTAGGGCCCGTCTGCGCTCCTGTCATTGCCGGTTTCGTCGTCCAGAACGTCCACTGGCGATGGGTGTTCTGGATTCTTGTGATCGTGTCCGGTGTCACTATGGTGATTGGAATGATCGTCTTTAAGGAGGAGACTTATCCTGGTGTGTACCCTATCTTCCTGCTTGTTTGGAGATATGGTATAAGGGTGAATAAAACTAACGAATGCGTTGACATAGTCGTTATTCTGAACCGCAAGGCCGCGAGACTGAGGAAGGAAACCGGAAATGAGTACCTTCATACTGTTTTTGAGGTCGCGGGGGATCCCAAGACAAGTTTCCAGATCGCTATCACTCGGCCGCTAAAGATGCTCGTCATGAACCCGGTGTTGGTGATGTTGGGTCTTTTCTTGGCATTCGTAAGTTCCCTCCGTCCCTTCCGCCTAAGTCCCTATCCGCTCGTCTGAAACTAACAAATCCCCAAAGGTCTATGGCTTCCTCTACCTCATGTTCGTCACCTTCCCAATCATCTTTCAAGGTCAATACGGCGAATCCATCGGCATTGCAGGCTTAAACTACATCGGACCAGGTGTGGGCTTCATGCTCGGCCTAGCACTCTTCACCCCCCTGCTGCAAAAGATCTACCTCAGACTCACAGCGGCCAACAACGGCATCGCCAAGCCCGAATTCCGGCTACCAACCCTACTCATCGGCGGTGCCCTCGTCACCATCGGGCTATTCTGGTATGGCTGGTCGGCCGAGAAGAAGTTGTTCTGGATCATGCCCGTGATCGGCACCACAATCTTCGGCGCCGGCATGATCCCCGTGTTCGCCGCCGTGCAGACCTACCTTATCGACATGTCACCACGCTACGCTGCCTCGGCCGTCAGTGCTGCTACCCTCTTTCGCTCGCTCTTCGGCTTCGCCTTCCCGCTCTTCGGAAAGCAGATGTATGCGAAGTTGGGCTACGGCTGGGGAAATTCCCTCATGGGGTTTCTTGCTCTGCCCTTGGGCATTCTGTTCCCGTTGTTTATTTACAAGTATGGTGAGCCGTTGAGGATTAGGGCGGAGAAGAGGATAGAGGAGTCGGACGCGAAGGTTTGGGCTAGAGCGGCGGAGAAGCAGGCAAGGTCGTCGTTGCCTTGAGATTGATTTCTTCTTTTGGGAGTCATTTTCTGTGTACTGTAATATATTTCCTTTTTTTCTTTTCTTTTTCCCTTTCTTTCTTTTGTCTCCTCATCATCACTATAATCCTTCGGTCTAGCATGGTTTTGGAGTTTTAGTCTTTTTCCTTTATTTCTTTTTTTGGGGGGGGGGTCTTTTTTTATTTTGTTTGAGTAAAGTTAGATACCGTTACTGTATTCCGCACTATTGGTTATCGCATATATAGAAAAAACCCCCGATGAGTTTCGCCCGTTTGTTTCATATCATACCCCTCCTTCTCTCTCTGACAGATGTCGGTTCGGCAGGGGAAAAAAAAAGCACTAATAGAAATTTGATTTACCTACTGCTCTTCCCCTTACCTTCTGTGCTTGCTCATCGTTGTTGTTTCGATGCGGATAAATAGTTAATTCGACCCACACGAGTGGTAGGGCTCAGTAGAGGAAAGGAGAGTGCCGGGGTGTGCAAGTATGAGACCGTGGCTTATGTGTCTTCCTACGGGGTTTGCGCCGATGGTTTGTAGTATGTGCGGTATTCGGCCGACGACAATGCCCCAGACTGAAAAAAACTCTTCCCTCCTGCGCTGTAAATAGGATGAGGAAAAATTGTGCTTGTGCTGTATGCTTAATTCTCGCCATCACCATCGTTCCTAGCAGCAGCCAGCGAGCAAGATCTCGTGAATAAGTTTAGTACTAACCGGCCCTACGTATCTTGTACGATACATAACGTAATACCAGCACTGTAGCAGACAAACAAATAATCGACCAACAAGCACTGCCAGAAAAGAAAGGAAGAAAGAAGCGCTGGCGGGTTGACGTATGTAACGCCATGTCCTGCCAGTGCTGCAATGTACATGCTACGCCATGCTATGCTATGCAGACATACTTGTCCTGTCCACTTTCTTCTGTCCACGATAAAACTGCCGTTCGCCCAGAAAGCTTTGTTCGTTCATTCAACACACTTGCCTGGCTTGGCTTTCACTGTTTATCATAACTGCACCATGAAGAACCGGTCGGTGTTACACCGGCCGCACATTCTGATAGCACGCGCACAGGGAAGAAAAATTTTGCGTAGAAAAAAAGTTGTGCCCGGGTTTTGAATTGGTGGGAAGGGCGGCGTTTGGTGGGTTTTTGGTCATGCTTTTTTTTGGGGGGGAGGGGGGTAGGTACTTTCCATGGTTATCGGGCTGCGAATTCTGTGAGTCCGTGAGTGAGTGCTTTTTCCGAAGTGAATGGAAGGGACGGAGGGAGAAAGTCTCCGAGTGAGAGAGAGAGAGAGAGAGAGAGAGAGAAAGGGAGGGTTCGAGGTGTATATAATAATTACAAGCATAAAGATAGGGAAACGATAGTATCATATAGCGAGTTAAGGTAATGTTGGTTTGGGTTGAGACTCTGTTGTGGTAGCGGACTCTCGACTCGCTCACAGCTAACAGTTTTTTTTACCTAAACTTAACTTGCTTGCCTTAGCATCTTACAAGTACGGTATTCGTACATTGCTCGCACTGTACCACCTAACTCACCTGCCTGCCTACTAGACTCCGCGCTACTGCTCTACCAACTCTTCTCACTTCACTTTCTCACCCACTTTCTCGTCCACAAACCGACTTCACCATCCTCCTGTCACCAACACTTACACTTACTACCTACCTACCAAACCTACATCACTGCTTTCAACCTACCTCCGACTCGCTCATTCACCACCGCCCAAAAACAACAGGGCGGGTTGCTATAACCAAACCAACCATTATCTATGCAGCACAGGTATGATTACAACTTCAGCCCTACCCTACCCCGTTTTAATTTACCTCACCCCCAAACTACTTTGCAAGATTGACCCCGGATACGAACATTAGAAGGCGAGAGTATCATATTGTGATCCTTGGAGCTGGTAAGTCTTTCCCCCTTACCCTATTCTACTTTTCTTGGGCTGGGCTAATGATGGGCGAATAGGCGGTGTTGGGAAGAGTTGTTTGACATGTTTGTTTCCCTATTATCTATCCCCTTACTATGCTATGAAATAGAGGTGGGGGGTGCTGAGGACGATCACGGACAGCGCAATTCGTACATAACGAGTGGATCGAGTATTACGATCCTACGATTGAGGATGTTTACAGGAAGGTTATTGATGTTGATGTTTGTTCTCCCTTCTATCATACTTGGTTGACTGGTGGTGAGCTGATGAGTGGGATTGTATTTTTTTTGATTTTTTTTAGGGACGGTCGTGTATTCTTGAAATGTCAGTTTTTTCACCCTTTCTTTCGTTCTTTCTTTCCCCGCCCCCTGTTTGTTTTTGTTTTAAGCGCGATTGATCGATCGGGGTTGCTGATTGTTTGGGTGGTTAGTTTGGATACCGCTGGAACGGAACAGTTTAGTTAGTGGCCTTTTCCTCTTGATTTTTTCTTCTATTCCCCCCTCCCCGGGATTGTGATGGACGGACGGCGGGTGGTGGCTGCGAACGATATCGTTGGGATTGAAGTTTTTTTCTTTCTTTTCTAACGGGGCTGCTGGGAATTGCGAGTAATAGCCGCCATGAGGTGAGATTCTTTTTCTTGACTTTTTCTTCTCTCCCTCGTGCTCGATTGCTTCCCCTGATTTGTATTTTGACTGACGATTGTTTATTAGGGAAATTTACATGAAAGCTGGTACATATAACCTCACATTTCCTCCTCCTCCGTCCTTGCTCCTCGAGTAAACCTTTCTTCATCATAACTAACCCTCGGCACAAAATCTTCTCCAACAACCAATAGGCCAGGGCTTCCTCCTAGTATACTCAATCACAAGTCTGAGCACCCTCACAGAGCTCTCGGACCTCCGCGACCAAATTCTCCGGATAAAGGAAGCCGACTCGGTGCCCCTGGTGATTGTCGGTAACAAGTCTGATCTGGAAGAGGACCGTGCTGTCCGTCGCGACAGAGCGATTATGCTTTCGCAGAAGTGGGGGAGGGTTCCCTTCTACGAGACTTCTGCACGAAAGCGGCAGAATGTGGATGAGGTGTTTCTGGATCTTTGCCGGCAGATGATGAGGGCGGATGTAGGCGGGTCAGGGAGTGGGGGGGGTGCAGGTGGGGGTGGACCCTCTGAAAAGGTTGCGCAGACGCCGAGAAAGAAGAGAAGGTTCTGTGTTATACTGTGAAGAAAGAGAAGGAGGAATTGAGAGGGGAGTGGTGTTGCTGGGCCTTTGCTTTCTTTCTTTCTTTGACTCTTCGTTGTAGATATACTTCTCTTTTCTCTTTTTTTTCTTCTTTTCTTCATCCCCCCCCTCTTTTTAACATTCTAGCTTCCTTTTCCGCTGCTTCTTTTGGCTCGAATTTTTCTGGCGTCGTCGGTTGCGGATGGGAGTTGGCGTTAGACCCATGAAAGGGCGAACGGGGGAGACAGAAGGAAGAAAGCAAGGCAGAAAAACCTTGGCGGATCAATCGACTGGACTGGACTGGAATTGGATTATGGACTATGGAAATGGCTATGGATGGAATGTGTTTTTAGGGTGGCATATGGCGAATCACTGGCGTCCCGATTGTTTTTGTTTTCTTTTTGTTTTCTCTTAGTCAAGTCGGTCTCTCCCTTGCTGTTTTTCAATTGCTTGACATATTTGCTTGTTTTCTTTTTTCTCTTTTTTTTACAATGATATCCATTTTCCAGAGTTCCCCAGAAATAGATATACTCCAAAGAGATGGTGGAAAGAAGAGATAAGGATGGCAAGGATTATAACTGAGCTATATACGATAACAGCACCTTTCTACATTCTAAAAACCCCAAACTTTGTATCGGACTCTCTGACACTTCCACCCATAGCCGCCCTCAGCCCGAGTCCTAGCATAGCCCTAGTATCCTTGGGCGCAATAACACCATCATCCCACAACCTCGCAGAGCCAAACACAGCTTCACTCTCTCTTTCAATCCTCCCCTTCAACCCCTCATCCACATTCTTCCCAACAGTCCGCATGACGGCATCCAACTGCTCAGCACCCATCACACCAACGCGCGCATTCGGCCACATCCACAAAAACCTCGGCCCATACGCCCTCCCACACATGCCATAATTCCCCGCGCCATACGACGCGCCGACCACAACCGTGAACTTGGGAACGTCCGCACAAGCGACAGCATTGACCAACTTGGCCCCGTTCTTGGCGATACCCCCGGCCTCCGCCTGACTGCCAACCATGAATCCAGATATATTCTGCAAAAACAGTAAGGGGATGCGCCGCTTCGCGCACATCTGTATGAAGTGCGCGCCCTTCAGTGCGCTCTCGGAGAAGAGAATGCCATTATTGGCGAGTATGCCGACGGGGTATCCGTGTATGCGGGCGAAACCCGTCACGAGGGTGGCGCCGTAGTCGCGTTTGAATTCGGAGAAGGCGGATGAGTCGGTTATGCGGGATATTATGTCGTGGGGGTTTATGGGCTTGCGGAGGTTTGTGCTTGCGATTCCGTTGAGGTCTTTTGGGTCGTAGAGGGGGTCTTTTATTATTGTTTGTGCTTCTTCTGAAGAAGCGTCGGTGGTGGTGGGGTAGTTTAGGTTTGCTATGCAACGTCGTGCTAGGACTAGTGCGTGGGCGTCCGATACTGCGAGGTAGTCTGTTACGCCGCTGACTTTGGAGTGGAGGGCTCCACCGCCGAGGGCTTCGGCGGTTACTTCTTCGCCTGTGGCTGCTTTTACTAGGGGTGGGCCGGCGAGGAAGATTGTTCCCGAGTTTTCAACGATTATGGATTCGTCCGACATGCTTGGGACGTATGCTCCTCTGCACATACATAGCACTGCTTGTTAGTGGGGGAGGAAGGGAGGAAGAAAGAAGGGAAGGGGGAGATATATACCCGGCTGTGCATGGACCCATTACTACGGAGATTTGTGGGATTCCATCGGCGGACACTGGGTATCACTCGATGGTTAGTCTTATATTATTAGACTTTAATTTGGTGCTGGAAGGAAGGGAGGAAGGAAGGAAGAAATTGGGAGGGGTACTTCTAGCTTGGTTGTAAAAGATACGGCCAAAGTGGTCACGGTCTGGGAATACGTCTGCCTGGTGGGGGAGGTTTGCACCGCCAGAGTCGACGAGATAGATACACGGTAGTCCTGTTTCCGCCAATGGATGAGCAATTGAACCACTGAAATAGTGAGCGAAAGTGGTTGGGGGGGACGCTGACTATTTTCCTGAGCAATTGCCTGCGCACGAATATGCTTCTTTACAGTAATTGGGTAATATGTTCCACCTTTAACTCTACACGTTCCTTTAGCACAACCGCTCTCGTAGTTAACAAATAGGAAGGGAGAAGTGGGAGAAACACGTACGTGCTATCATTAACAACAACCATACACTCCACTCCAGAAACCCTTCCAATCCCAGTGATGATCCCCCCAGCGGGTACGTCCTCCCCAGGGTACAAAAGATGCCCTGCCAACGGCGACAATTCCAAAAACGCCGATCCCGGATCCAACAATGCTGTAATACGACTACCACCCATCACTATCCGCCAACCACTAGCAGGGAATGAGGGGAACATACTCCCTCGGCAACATCTTCTTCCTCGCTAAATGCTTTTCCCGCGCCTCCTCGGACCCGCCGAGTTTTATGCGCTCGTGGAGGGAGCGTAGGGAAGTGGTGATTGCCGCCATCTGGGCGGCATTTTCTTTGAATTCTGGGGAAGAGGTATCCACCGTGCTGCGGATAGTAGAAACTGCGGATTCGAAGTGTGGGTGCGAGTGGGTTGCTATTGTGCGGGTGTGTTTAAGTGTAGTAGTAGTAGCGGTGCGAAGCGGGAGACGGGGGAACCTCCGGAGACGGAGGAGAGGGTAGGACATTTCGGTGGTGGTTGTTGGTGTTGTGCTCTTTTATGGTGAAGGGAGGGGAAGAAGGAAAGTAGGACAAGGTGAGGTGAAGGAGGATTGTTTTATATCGTATTGTAGTTGTAGGTATGATAGGTAAGGTAGATGGGTGGTGTCTGAACGGTGGGGGGGGGTTACTAGCAGGTAAAGTCTATGATACAATGTCAAGGGAAAGGTACAAGTATCTCCCGGCAAAAGGCTTATTCAAAAGAAGGATAACTCCGGCCCAACAACGGTTATCGGTGGCGGAAAGATTAACAATGGCCAGGAACATTTGGTTAAATGGAGAAATTTTGTGGGGTACGCTTACTGCCGATTGTAGCCGCACAGCTCTCCCCCTTGTCTCTGCCGAGACTACTTGTATAGCTTCCTTGACAAGCTATTTCTAGCTACAAAATCACCACCACCAACACTGCCACCATAAATCTTCCCCCTTCTCATAGACACACTATCGAACCATACCACGGAATAAAGGAATATATAAAAAAGGAGTGAAAACAGCAAAAAAACAGACATGTCTTCATCAATATTAACCCGCTCAATGCTCGCCCGGAGGGTTGTGGCCTCTTCACATCAGACAATCACAAGACCACTATCATGTCGTTTCGCCTCTACGAAGCATACCAAGAACTTCAAACCACCCTCCTCCGATGATCTAACCGAACTTCGAGAGCGAGTTCTAGAATTCACTAGTCCGTTTCCCACCCCCCGCCCATTCCAATCCCGACTAACAATCCCCCCCTCCTTCTTCCCAAAGAGCGTGAAATCCCCGAAGAATTCGCCGCCAGCGTCGACCGCACAAACGAATTCCCAGCGCCAATGTGGCGCAAGCTCGGTGAAGCCGGCTTCTTGGGTATCACAGCGGAGGAAGACTACGGCGGTCTCGAACTCGGGTACCAAGCGCACTGTGTTGTGATGGAGGAGCTATCTCGCGCCTCGGGTAGCATCGGGCTCAGCTACGCTGCGCACTCGCAGCTGTGCGTGAACCAGCTCACGCTTAATGGGAGCGCCGAGCAGAAGAAGAGGTTACTGCCTGGTTTGATATCGGGTGAGAAGGTGGGAGCGTTGGCTATGAGTGAGCACTCGGCCGGTAGTGATGTCGTCAGCATGAAGAGCTATGCGAAGGAGGTTGATGGAGGGTGGCTGCTCAATGGGACGAAAATGTGGATTACAAACGTATGAGTCGCTCGGCATGTCACGCCCTAAGACGCAGTACTGATATGGAGAGTAGGGACCAGAGGCAGATGTAGTAGTAGTATACGCAAAAACCCACCCAGAAAAGGGCTCTGTACACCTCCCCTTCCCTCCCCCCCAAAACCGATTGTTACTAACAACTCCCCAGAAAGGCATAACCGCCTTCATACTGGAAAAAGGCATGAAGGGATACACCTGCGCGCGCAAGCTCGACAAACTAGGCATGCGCGGCTCAAACACCGGAGAGCTAATCTTCGAAGACGTCTTCATCCCACATGCGAACCAACTCGGCGCAACGAACAAAGGCGTGCGCGTGCTAATGGAAGGCCTAGACCTGGAACGCCTAGTCCTGTCCGCCGGGCCGCTGGGACTAATGCAAGCAGCGCTGGACGTAACACTACCATACGTCCACCAACGCAAGCAATTCGGAATTCCAATCGCCCACCAACAATTGATCCAGGCGAAGCTAGCGGACATGCACATCAAGTTATCAGCCGCGAGGGCGTATACGTTTGCCACGGCTAGGAGGGTGGATGAGGGCATTATCGATACGAAGGATTGCGCTGGGGCGATTTTGTTCGCAGCGGATCGCGCGACGGAGTGTGCGCTTGATGCGATTCAGTGTATGGGCGGAAATGGCTATGTTAATGAGTTGCCGGCTGGGAGGTTGTTGAGGGATGCTAAGGTATGGCTTTTTTTCTTCCCCCCCTTGCTTCCACTTATAATGATAATGATGATGATGGCGGTGATGGGGGCTAATTGCTAATCTGTGGTTGGCGGGTAGCTTTACGAGATTGGCGCGGGGACTACGCAGATTAGGCAAATTGTTATTGGAAGAGGGTTTAATAAGGAGTATGCTGATCAGGTCATTTAAGCCCTGTGTCGAAGGCGTACTTGTAGAAAGTGTACTGTACTGTTACGTTAGATGCATACTTTTCATCGCCTTGGTTTGTTTGTTTGTCTAGGATTATCTATGAGTTACCCCTAGACCTCGCTCTTATTCGTTCGGGTGATGATACTATACTCCTCGGATCAATCACAGAAAATCACTCGAACCACTACCTGCAGCCCTAAATTCCCATGCCACAATCAAGCCTATGTGGTAGCCCAACCAACCAACGAACGAAACCCACTTAGCATAGATAGCGCTATAATATATTTGAAATCGCAGTAGAGCTACAGAACAGATAGCATCCCAACGATCACATCACTAGCCAGCCAATCCAATGAACAAAGTGGGGGGGAAAAAACAAAAACAAAACACAGACAGAAGGGAAACGTCCCCCATTGCTCTAACACAGCCCATTTCATGCCATTCAATCTAACTTATTCGTTTTGCCCACCCACTACAAGCGAGCATTAAAAGTGGTTAATGAAAAGGAAAGGAAATACAAATGGAAAAGCGGCAGGAAAAAATGAACAAAAAAGACTCCTCACTACCGGTGGATGACAGGACAAGATTCAACTAAAGGGCTAGACTATGAATAGTAGAAAAGGGGGGGGGGAGAAGAAAAGCGTCGAAGGCAGATAGGGTATAGAAATAAGGAATAGAACAAGCAAGTGGCTAAGCAATCAATCGATTGGAAGACCCTCATTCTCCTCAGCGGAGGGTTTTCGCTTTCTAGTGTCGAGTTTTGGCGCTTCCGCATCTTGCTCGGCCTTTGCGGAACCTCCTTTCTCTTTTCCGACGATGACTGTGCCATTCCTCTTTTCTTCTTTGGTCACGGGCACGATGACTGTGGCGTTTTTCTTACCCCCAGCGGCAGCAATAGGACTTATTCCTGTAGTTCCCTCTTTCTCCCTTCCTCCATCCTCCACTTCGTCCTTTCCCATCCCCGTCACCGTAGCCCCAACACTAACTCCTACAACCCCAACCCCCTTCTCTTCAATCTTCCTCCTCTTCCTCGGTGGCATTCTCCTCCCTCCTCCCACTCTTCCCCTCTCCTCCACCCCAGTCCTCACAACCTCACTTTTCTTCCCGTCCACTCCACCAGCTTTCTCACCAGCTATATTCGGAACAACGACTTCCTCCTCGTAGAACTCCCCGTCGGAATAATACTCCTCCCAGTCAGAATGGTATTCTGTCGTGTCGTAATCGACGTCGAACTCATCCCATATAGGGTCTCCCTGGGCGAAAGCGGTTTCGGCCATGGAGTCTACTAGGGCCGCCTTGATTTGGTTAAATACTAGTTAGCCTTGACCTTGTCGGGGGGAGGGGGGAGGGGGGAGTACTAAGTCGTCATCCTCGTAATAGTCGTCGTAGGGGGCAAAATCGTCCGAATATGTATCCGAGTAGCCGTCGTCGGACATTGTTGGGGTTGGGAGGAGGGTAGAGGTCTAGGTTGAGGATAGAAGAGAGTAGGGGAATGGAGGGGCTTATGGCGGGGGGTGGGGGAGGGGGGAGGGGGGAGGGGGGTTAGTGAAGTTACCCTACTTGGGGGGAAGTATCGTGATATGGTAGGGAAGTTGCGATGTTATGGTGGATGCGAGAGTGTGAAGAATTTCCCCGCAAGGTAGATTATCGATCGACTGGTAGAGATGGCCCGTGAGGTACGTGAGCGCTCTGGTATTGCAGGTTGCTTGATGGTATAGTAAACTTGTGAGCGAATGTATTTTTCTCTCCGAGCGGGGGTGGGGGCCTAGGACTCCGGGCAGGAAGGAAGGGAAGGCAAGGAGTCGGGGAGGGGAAGGAAGGAAGGAAGGAAGAATGGTGAAACCAAGGATGGAACGGATGTGGATGTTGCCTGGTTGGAGGGCGGGATGAGCCGTTGAGCTTGGGGTATCCTGGCGAAGACACGGTAGCTCGCGTCATGGTATGTCATGTCACTTTCGTGGCTTCAAGCCACCATGACAAAGTATGATGCGGGGCTGGTACTGTGCTGTGCTGTATGGTCTAGAAGGGAAACGAATGCAGCTTCATGACCATACCCAAGATAAGTTCCTTCCAGAGAGCTCCCCTCCGAATAAAGTATGATACAAGCCTCAGTGCTGACCTACTGTTTTCGCCAGCTTGCATACCCCATGTTCGATACCCGTAAATACCCCTGGCCCGAAAAGCATACACATGCACAAGCCACGATGGTCCCCATAACTTAACTGAAAGGCCTCCTCCGCTTATAACCGCCCTTCCTTCCAACTTCAAAATGACCACCTCCCACCTCCGAAATTCGAACCCTCAACTTTCCCTAGTCGTACTGTACAATTTATAGCATCTCCTACCTGTTCCTCCTTTATTCTCGGGGCCTTTTTTTTGAGCAAAATGCCCCGCCCACAGCTCGCCCGCCGCGCTCTGCTAAGCCTAACACCGTCCGCCCTCCGCTGGCAAAGTAGTAGCATTCCCAAAGCTCGCCCGCTAACGGGTATACTCATTGCGAATCGTGGGGAGATTGCATTGTACCCCCTCCTCCCATAATTCTAAACTATTCCCTCCCTCGTGGAGTACGGTGATTTGTTGACAAGTGGTACAGGAGAGTCAACCGCACAGCAAGCGAATACGGCATCCGAACAACAACGGTATACACAGATCCAGACGCACATGCACAACATGCGAGGGTGACACCGCATTCTGTGAATTTGGGGCCGCCGTCAGCCTACCTTGACGTGGATAAAATTATCAAAGCGGCAAAGGAAAGGGGATGTGATTCTATTCATCCTGGGTATGGATTTGTATGTTCTCACTCTCTATGTCTCCCTGTATGAATTGGGTTTCGGGAGTAATAAAAACTAAATAGAAGTGAGATGGGGGTTAGTTAAGTGAGAATTCGGCATTTGCGAAGCGGGTCACAGAGGAGGGTTTAATATTCATTGGACCACCGTCTACAGCAATTGAGACTATGGGGAACAAGAGGTATTTCTATACTTTGGAGAAATCTACAATTGCGGTTATTGATGGGAGTCCGATAGTCAATCTAAGGACATTATGCTCAAAGCTGGAGTTCCCTGCATCCCGGGTTACCATGGTTCAAACCAGGACCCAGAGTTCCTTCTCCAGGAAGCATCGAAAATTGGTTTCCCTGTATTGGTCAAAGCCGTAAAGGGCGGTGGCGGAAAGGGAATGCGGATCGCAAAGACCCCCGCAGAATTCCCGGACATGCTTAATTCGGCAAAGTCCGAGGCTAGATCTTCGTTCGGGGATGATGTGGTTCTTGTCGAAAAGTACATTACTACTCCACGACATATCGAAGTCCAGGTATTTGCCGATAATCACGGAAATTGTGTGGCATTGGGAGAGCGAGATTGCTCCGTCCAGAGACGGCACCAGAAGATTCTTGAGGAGTCGCCGGCGCCAGATTTGGACCCTGTTCTCCGGAAAGACATCTGGAACAAAGCTAGAGCTGCGGCGCTCGCAGTAGGGTACCAGGGCGCAGGCACAGTAGAGTTCATCTTCGACAATGATACTGGAGAGTTTTTCTTCATGGAGATGAACACGAGGCTGCAGGTCGAACACCCAGTTACCGAAGAAGTTACTGGGACAGATTTGGTTCATTGGCAACTCCTGGTAGCCGCCGGGCTCCCACTCCCACTCACACAGGAGCAGATCGAGAGGCAGATGGAGGGCCACGCATTCGAGGCGAGAATATACGCCGAGAACCCAGACATGGGTTTCGTCCCAGACTCGGGAGAGCTAGTCTACCTGCGCACGCCCAAGACCTCCTCGACGGTGCGAATAGACGCCGGCTTCGGTGAAGGCGACGTTATATCCCCGCACTATGACCCTATGATCGCAAAGCTCATCGTAAAAGGCCCGGACCGAAGGGCAGCACTGGCGAAACTCCGTGCAGCCCTAGGAGAATACGAGGTAGTCGGCCTCTCAACTAACATTGAATTCCTCAAAAAGCTCGCAGCACACCCGGCGTTTATCGCAGGGGAAGTGGAGACCGGCTTTATAGACAAACACAGATCCTCACTCTTCGCCATAGAACCCACCCCGCCAGAAGCCTACGCCCAGGCCGCCATGTCCGTAATCCTCAACGGGAACGTCCAACAGACCCCCGCCGACCCGTTCAGCGTCTGGGGTGGCAACGTCGGCTTCGTCGGCAGCTTCCAAGAGCGCATCGTAGAGTTCGTCGAGAAAAAAGGCGAGGCAGAATCCCGCATTCCCGTGTCTGTAAAGCAGACCGCACGGGATACTTATGACCTCACCGTCGACGGGAAAATCTCGTACCCCTCCGTGACAGCACACATCTCCCCCCTGGAAAAGTCCAAAGTGATAGGCTTCTACCCACACACACGCCTCGAGACGACTGTTGTCCGGAAGGAGGACACGCTAGTAGTATTTCAACGCGGGAAGCAGTACAAGCTAGACACCCCGCGCCCGGCATGGTTCGAGAAGGCGCTTGGGGTGGCGGACGTGGCGAACAGCGTGCTGTCGCCCATGCCGTGCAAGGTTCTCAGGGTCTCGGTCAAGGAGGGGGATAGGGTGGCTAAGGATGCACCGTTGGTGGTTATCGAGAGTATGAAGATGGAGACTGTGAGTTTGTCCATTGAGTCGCGAAATGGGAATGAAATGGGGGTGGGTTGAGTGCGGGTAGGGCTGATGCGAAGACCTCTTTTGCTCCAAATAGGTGATACGAAGCCCGCACGACGGAGTAATTGCTAAAATTGTGCACGGGGAAGGGGTGAGTTTTGACTAACAGTCCTCAGACTATCATACTAACGAATCCACCATAGGACGTAGTAAAAGCCGGCGTAGCACTAGTCCTCTTTGAAGAAGACTCTGAATCCGAATCCACCCGCGCAGCAGAATGATCAAGGCATTCATTCAAGCGCGCAGACTATCACACCGTAGCCCCATCCCCCAAGTATAGTAAATTTTAGTAACCATAGACTCCCTTCAGACAGTCTCTGTATCGTCTATTTCCTCTTTCTTCCGCAGGCGTTTAGCGAAACCGGCTCCTTGTAAACTAGAAAAAATTACCAATCAAATCTAGTTTAGCTTCCTTTAGCCTGTGTCTCACATCCAAAAAAGGAAATGGACCCTCCACAATCCCTTCGTCTGTACCGAATTTCACTCACTTTTAGCGCGGTGATAGGCAAGATCGCTCCCCTGATTTGTTCGAATATCGCCCATTAAAGGAGTAGGCCCCCTCATGGAAGACTGACTTAGCCAATTAAAGAAACTTGACCTTCCCTTAGCTGAGGATCAACCACCGCTTATACCTTTTGGAGTTAGGAAGCGGAAACAAAACCAGTGCTTCAAAACAGGTTAAGGGATAGCGCCAAGGGGAAATTGCAGCCACCGATATCATTAGCGTAATGGAACAAGAAATGATCCACAGAACAAGAAACATCCGCAACATCATCGCCAACAAAGTAAAGCAAGAGCAAGAAAAATGTCCCCAAAAGGACCCGCACAGATCACCGTAGCAGACTAGGTCAGTTACTCGTCATGGGTTTTAGCTTAACTTATGATACCAGCACATGATATAATATAAGCCACGACGATAACCTCTTCCTCTTCGTCCTCGTCCTCGTCCTTGTCCTCCTCATCTCATCATCCTCTCTTCTCTCCTCCAAACAGACAAAAAACAAACCTTATCTCCCCCCACAGACGAACAAACAAACAATACCATACTCCAACTTTACAGCACAATACAATACTATACAACGGAAGAGATAAAAAAGAATTATCAAAATGGTCCAAAAAAACAAATCCCACAGAACCCCCCTCCCAGACACTGCCAAAGTCACATACTCCCGCCTATTCATCCGAATCTTTCAAATCCTGATATCCGTAGGGGTAGCCGGAACCTACGGCCGGGACCTCCACTCCAACACGCAGAATCACCAGAGCGCCGACTCGCGCTGGATCTTCGCAGAAGTGGTCGCCGGGATCAGTATTATACTCGCGTTCGTGTATATGCTGCCGTTCGTGAGGAGTTTTAGAACGTTTTATTTGGATGGGGTTGTTTTGTGAGTTTCCCATTATTTATTTATTTAATTTTTACTTGTTCATATTTTCTGGATTGTCGCTGACTGGATGGGTGATGGTTGTGGGTTGATTTATAGCTTGCTTTGGGTCATTTTGCTGGGCATTTTCGGAGTGTTGTTTGATGGGGTGGATTGCGGAAAGGGTAGTAGTGTTAATTCGAAGTGCCGCAGGATGAAGGCTGGAGTTATTGAGGATGCTATTGGGATGGTGTTGTGGTTGTTTACGTTTGTTGGTGAGTTGCTTTTTCCCCCTTCTGTGGTGATGATGGGGGTTCGGTTGTGGCTGATTGGAGGGATTTTTCCTTTTTCTTTAGGCGGCGGGGTTATGTGGTGGAGGGATACGCATGGTAGGAGCATTTACACTGGGAGGGGCAGTGTGGCTTAAGCACGGGGAATCGAGGTTACAAAATCGCTCGAGTGGAGAGGGTGAGGGCTAGGCTTGGGTTTGAGATTGCTGGTCAAGGATAGTTGATGAATCGATGGAAAAGCAAACGGATCACGGCTGGATGGGTGGGTGGAAACGGAGTACTGGCGCATTCACTTTTTATTTCCTTATTTTTATTTTCCAGTATCAGGATGCTAGGGATTCTCTTGGAGAGGGATAGAGAGAGAGAGAGATCTGGCTTGGATTGTAGTAGCCCGGATATTTTAATGACACAACTGATAACAAACAAAAGGTCACCACCATCAAACACAAGCTACATGATTTGAGAAGCAAGTAAAAACAGCAACCGGGGCAACCAGGACTATTAGAGATTAAGCTACACCCCAAACCAACAACCAGCCCCACAACAGAAACAATTAAGCTAAAGAAGAAGGAGAGAGAAAGAAACTTAAGCTTTCAAATGCCATTGAAAAATGTGCTTGAAAACATCACTCCCCCCACTCTCGATAACATCCCCATGACACGGGATGATGCGATCAATCTCCCATCCAGCAACCACTTTCACCGATTCGGCAAAGCTAGGCTTGTTCGCAGGGGCAGCATACCAATTAAACCTCTGCTGCCCCTTCCCATGAATATTCAAAAAATGGGTAGCGAGTTTGGTCCAAATCCCGCTGGTGGCGTCCACACCGGACTTGGAGAACTGCTCATGGGCGGGGAGATTAAAGACCAGGTCCGCCTGGATCATCGTTCTTTCAGGCTTGTAATTGAAGACTATTTCCTTATTCACATGCCTGTATACATTCACCACCACTGCCGTTAGTCAAATTTATTTAAAAGAATTGGGGCGGGGGGGAGAAGGGTATATTTACCCATCGAAATACTCCACATCAAACACATTCGCCAATTCTTCCGGCAGCTTCAAAGAGCCCTTATTCTCCTTTGTGTAAACGATATCGATGGGAACGTCTTCATTCCCTTGCGACTTGCGCTTCTCATAGAGTCCCTCGGGCCCAATTACCGTTGCCGAGGCGTACTCTTGCTTCCAGGGTCCTAGGTTCATGTGGTGCTCAAAGTCCGGGGCGACAATATAGCCGACTCTCCCGCCCATAGATTCGACGGCGGATCTTGCCTCGGCGGTTAGGTTCACGGGGGAGAAGACGGCGAGGTTTCCGGTTGCAAGTTTTACTATTCTATTGTTAGCTACTGCTGTGTAGTGAGATGGATAGAAGCATATATGTATGTACCTATAGTAGCCCTGCCGCCAAACTTCACTTTGTTGAAGCGGAGGAAGGGGACGGACAGAGTGGTGACGTTAGGAGAGATGGCGCGGACAACCATTGACGATTCTGGGAATGCTTTCGCCATTAGGGAAAAAGTTTGTTGAAGAGTTGAAGATGGAGTTGGAGATGGAGTTGGAAATGGAGTTGGAGATGGAGTTGGAAATGGAGTTGGAGATGGAGTTGGAGATGGAGTTGGAGAGTGATGAATTATTTTGGGGGGAACCGTTGCGTGAGGAAACCTCTTATCGTAAAATGACGTAACCCAATAAATCAAACTTCGATCAAGTAGCGTGGCAACCGAATTGTTTGTGATACAGAGAGCAGCTCGGTAAGTCAAGTTGGTATATTCAGGTAGTTGGACTTGAGCCTCAAGGCTAAATAGATAAAATTCAATGAATAAATAAATAAATAATAAGAATCCACCCTACCTCTCTCCCTTCCTCTCCCTTTTATATATACACCTCCCCTCCCTTTCTCCTCCACCTACGTAAACCGCCGAATAAATCACACCACACCAAAATCCGCACGCATCCGCATACAACCAAGGGAACCCAATCCATCCATCCGCACGCATATGCCAACCACGAGCACGCTGCAAATAATCGGTGTGCGGAGCAACTGAGAATTTGGAATGTCCCTCCAAAGCATAGTATCGACGGCGAGATAGCGTTGCACTAACCCCCACCTCTACGCTGACATTCGCCAGGCAAACCGCCGAGCAAGAAACTTACTCACCACGCCGAGGCATGACAAATCCTGCAGTGTAGTGCCAAGAAAGCCGAATACTTCCCCATTTGGTTGATTTGGAATCGTCGGGGGGCCCTGAGGGGAGGCCGGGGTCGGGGTCGGTCGGGCAAGCGAAGCGAAACGTGGATTATATAGTATAATTGGGTCCAGACTTGAGAGAGAACCTTACTTGTTCCCGGGCAAGAAGTGTCCGAAAAAAACGAGTTGTGATACGCGCGCATTGTTTGCCATATATTCTGCGAATCCCTGTTTTCGGATAACTTCCAAGCTTCTTCCCCTCTATTTTCCGCGCGAAAGAAATAGACCAATAACATCTCCGGACGCAACCGAGCTCAACACCAAGAACCTCGGCCACGATACCCCGGTGGCAACAGGCCGCCCCAACTCAACCAAGCTAAAAACTGGTGTAGCTTCCCAGTTTGAAAGTGAAAACATGGCGACAGACTCCCCTACCCCAGGAGCACCTCACAAAGACCCTTGGTTCCAGGAAATTTTAACTGGAATTACAAGAGCACTCCCCTCCCTATCGCTCCCTGAAGGCTCAGCGTTGAGGGAAAAACTTGCAAATCCCGACGAAGGGGAGTTCACAGACGGTGAAACTACCACGGTGACCCTTCAACTCGAGATGCTGGCTATGATCTTAGGATTACAGCAACAGATTAAAACACTAAGCGAGACCGTCACGAACCTCTCAAACAACGCCAGGGACCTCTCCACGAACGTGGCGGCATCCACGGCAAAAATCACACCACAAGTCAGCATCTTGAAAAGACAACAACCCATGTCCTATGCTGAGGCAGCGGCAACTCCCAGCGATAAGCCAACGCCACAAACACCCAAAAAGGGAAGGAAAAGGACTGGCACGGTCGGACCCACACCTCCACAAAACCCGAAAAATAAGCAGACTAGGAATGCCAAGACACCGGATGACGCGGCTGAAACGGAGGGTGGGGGCCAGATAACCTCTACCGAATTGCGCCCCAAGTCACTTACAATAGCAAAAAGACGGATCTACTCCACGAGGTCCGACCCAGCCCCACTTCTAAACTCTCTAAGTTTGGAACCCAAAATCAACATGGCGATTACGAAGAAGCTACGGGAGTGTGGGTGCACCGCACCCACAAATATGCAAATTCAGATCAACTCAACAACCAGCACAATTTCCCTAACCACACCACCCGATGTGGAGGCAAAAGAATACGACAACTACCTCAAGCCCATGACGGAAGCCCTAGTAGCAATGCTCCCAGAAGACTCGAGAAATTACGAAGAATTTAGGAAAGCCCCGACCAAAACCCAAGTAGTCATACACGGTGTCTCTCTCGAAGCTACCACCAACGATAGCGTAACCATGGCCTCAGTTATGAAAGAGAGCCTGATGGTGTCACAACAAATCAAAGCGTCTCAGGCAAGGTTCCTACAAAAAGACCCAACGATCAGGTCCACCAAGAAGTATACCTCGGTGGTAGTATCGATACCCTCGGAGCTAGTTGACCAAGTCATTCCTAACGTATTGGTTCACGGTAAATGGAAGAAAGCTGCAGTTATGTGGCAAGCCAACCCCACGAAACAATGTCGCAAATGTTACAAATACGGACACCCGGAAGAGGGGTGTAAAGACAATAAACACACATGCCCTATCTGTGCCGGTGAACACAGACTGAAGGAACACAAATGCGCATCCCCTACATGCCCGCAAAAAGGCGATAGAAAGGTAATAGCAGATTGTTGTCCAATAACTCCATCCAAATGCGCTGCATGCGGAGGGAACCACCCGGCCTACCACGCCAGCTGCCCCGTTAAGGTCAAAGCTAAAGAGGACGCCAAGAAACACTACAGCCAGATTAGAGGTCCCCGCTCTACCGAGGCAATGGATACCAGCAAAGAATAATGGTTGAATCAATTGATTTAGGCCGCGACACTCCTTTGACAAAAATTTCAATAATACAACATAATTGCCGAGGGAGCAATATAGTATTTTTAACTTTATTTTCGCTCATTAGAAATAGGAATATATCTTTTGTTTGTTTACAAGATGTACCTTTGTTTAACGGGGAACCTTTGAGGGCACCCGGATTTCAAGTTTTATTTCCTAATATACCTGGTAGTAAGGTCAGGGTGGCAATTTACGCTAACCTGCTTACGCTTAAGGATTTTAGTTATTTATATTTTACTCCTGCTATTGATGTATTTCATTTGTTGTTGTCAAGGGCGGATGGAAATAAGATAGTGGGGGGGTTTGAAAAATTTTCTTTGATTAATACCTACAACAGGCAAGTGGATGGAGCCAATACGGTCCCCCCCACGGAGCTATTTAAGACATTTCAACACCCTACGCTAGTAGTAGGAGACCTTAACGTTCACAACCTTTATTCGGACCCCGAAAGGGATATAACATCTAGCGAAAGACGGCGTGGAGAGCAGTACTTTAGGGTGGCTGGGCTACACGAGTTTTCAATACTGAACGAACCGGGCATTTACACTAGAACCCCGGATATACCAATACACAGGCCGTCAGTGATCGATTATAGCCTAGCTAATAGGCAACTCTCAGACTATATCGAAAATTGGAAGACCAACATACCACACACAGGCTCAGATCATGTCGCGATAACAATTACTGTCACCTCTAAACCTCACAGCATGGCAAGACCGGCTCCTAACTGGAACGAAATCAAATGGAAGATTGACGGGAAACCTAACCTGGCAATCGAAGAGGATCTGAAGAGACTGATGGCGGACAGCGGTGAGGAAGGCCTTACTACACTCAGATGGACGTTACCGAATGAACCCGAAAAAGCAATCGAAAACTTCGAGTTTAACCTTTCGTTGATAATCCATACCCTCAAAAAATACGCCCCTACGAAAAGACCATGCAAGTGGTCAAAACCGTGGTGGACACAAGAGCTCACACAACTCCAGAGGGACTTCTGTCGGATGGGTAGGATTGCTCGTAAAGACCAGAGACAGAAAGAAACCGCCAAACAAGCAAAACGAAAGTACCAGAACGCAGTGAAAAGGTGTAAGGCTGCACACTGGAGGAGCTTTCTAGAAGATGCAAAGAAAAATGACGTGTGGACGGCACATCAGTTCACAAAAAAGAGGTTAGGCTCGTTGGTGCCGGGGGGTAGCAGTTTTACATCAGCTACCGAGCTCAATAACGCCATAATGCAACACTTCTTTCCACCCAATCCGAGGCCTGTACCGGTGTGCAACCCGGAACTGCAAAGCCTTGAACAATACGAGAAAGTTGACGCTATGGAAGTATCACTCGCCCTGGGCAAGTGTAGCAACAAATCCGCCGCGGGACCCGACCAAGTACCCTACAGCGTATGGAAAGGCATCCATAGTATCAACCACGAAATTATCCCGGACTTACTGGACGATTTGTTCCGGTGGTCAATACACCCACCAAACCTGAAGAGCGCACTAGGAATCCTTCTACCCAAACCCGGAAAAAAGGATTACGAGGTTTTCACGAGCTACAGAGTTATCGCCTTAATGCAGACTTTCTCAAAGATAGCCGAAAGGATAATTAACCAAAGACTCATGAAATTTGCAAAATCGAATGGCCTATATAAAGTCAACCAAACAGGCAGCCTACCGCAGAGGGCGACTTTCGATGCAGGATTATCACTAAAACACTGGGTGAAAGAAGCACAAGCAGCTGGCCTAAAAGCGAGTACAATGTTTCTTGACATCAAAGGAGGATTCGATAACGTGGACCACCAAACTCTACTGGAACGGCTAAATGCCCAAAACGTCCCAGGCTATATGGTCAGGTGGATATCCAACTTCATCTCATATCGGGAATGCGCTATGATCTTTCCGGGCTCGCCTAGGAAGATGTGCAACATCAATACCGGAATACCTCAAGGGTCACCCCTGTCGCCTATACTCTTCGTGATATATGTGGCACCGCTCCATGGTATACCCGGGCAAACACATGAATTCAGATCGTCCTATGTGGACGACATTCAAATCACAGTCAGCTCTCCATCCTGGAAGAGGAATACCGAATTACTTGAAGAATCTTATAGGCAAATCCACGCCAAGGCCACCACCCTCGGCCTAAGTTTCTCAACTCACAAAACCGAATTGATGCACTGGCGTACCGAAAGGGAGCGAGCGGAGATCTGCGAGCACCCCATAGTGGTGGACGGGGAATGCATTCAACCAGCACACAAATCCATTAAATGGCTGGGTTTCCACTTCGACTCCAACATGGCCACATGGACACACTTTTCGAAAAGACTATCCCTAGCGCAAGCGGCCTTTGATCGTATCAAGAGGCTCTCCTCGCCTGGAGGTAGACTCACACCATACAGTGTGCGAAGGATGGCGAAAGGGATAATTATCCCCACACTGCTATATGGCGCTGAATTCCTCGACCCCAACAGAACAACTGTACACAAAATGGAAGTTTTCCTGAACAGAGTCAAGCGCTGGATCACGAATTGCTTCTACGAGACTAATACCAACGTACTTTCGGCTGAGGCTTGTCTGATGCCGATCGACCTTTACCTCGAACAAATACGCGACATGGCTACAATTAGATGGACCACGGCGCTACCTGAAAACAACATTGCTACAGCCATGCTGCCGCCTGGCTTTCCGATCCAAGACACACACAGATACCCTACGAATAGAAGGCGTGCCTTCAGTAAGAAAGGAGGGCTAAAACCAAAACAATGGAACTCCACTTCGTTGACGTCGGTCCAGAGCGTTCTGCCAATTGACGGAATTGCACGAAGGGCCAGGCTGATATTCAAGAAGTGGCCAATCCCAAAGAAACCCAACCCATGGCGCCCCCCGGAGTTAGAAGAGTACAAGTACTACGAAGACACGATCAGAAAGGTCCGGGATGACGTCTACACCAAATGGAAAATGCGCAACTACCCTGAATATTACGGTTACACACCGCCTTTCAGAACATGCTGGCGTTTTATGACGACACATAAGTTTGCCGCGGCCCGTCTTCATCAGATGAGGGCCGGCAAAAGCTACTTGAGGGCACACAAAGGCTGGAAGGACGCTGAGGCTGATCCGACCTGCCCAAGGTGTGGAAACGGAGAAGAAGATTTTATACATGTGATAACCGAGTGCCCCTCACTCGCTGAGGCGAGGGAGGGCCACCCGAAGGATACATTTGATATTTCTGCCAAGTCTATTGTGTGGAGCGAAAAGAAGAAAGGCTGGGAGTTGATGAAAGTTTTAATTTCATTTATTTCCTTGAATAAAATTAATTTTCCTTTGTGTACGGATGAGTTTCCTTTCACGAGGGCTAGTCAGGTTCAGTCTTAAGACAAGATATGTTTGGGACAAAGTGCAAGGAATCCTTATGGGAAATTTTCACGTTGATAAGGTGTTTTTACATTATTAGTTTGAGTTTTGATTTATTTCTTTTGTTGAGTTTTGATTTGGGTTTTTATTTGCCATGGGATGTTTCCCGAATGCAGCGGTTGTACCCTAGGGGATGCTTGTCATGTACCTAAAATCATACCATGGATTTAACAAAAAAAAAAAAAAGTTTTCGGATAACTTCTTGCCCGGGACAAGCGCTTTGCCCTACTTTCTTTTTCCCATGCAACGGCTTTATAAAGTGCCGAGGCAAAGCGCTTCGTCCAACCAGGGTTTTACGCCAAGTTTAACGAGAAACGGACATTTTTTCAAACTGACAATTCCTAACACCGCTTGCATAAAAACCCTTTAAATATTTTCCGTTAGCTAGAGAATGACAGTCCATTCAAACTTCTAGAGTGTGAGAGTGACCTAATTTTTCATGGGACTCCATACAAAAAGTACTCGTACACGGCAACCAATGCCTGATACTTAAATCACCTTTTCTCCACTCCCTTGTGATATCCGATAATTCTGCGATATCCCCCATGTTATCTACTACGGGTTTACTAATGCATGGCTAAATTTTTGCAGATTCTCATAGACATTGTGCTATGAGAGAGGGTGGCGAAGGTGGATACTTTTGGTGTAGAAAGGGCATCGGACGAAGCGTTTTATCCTAGTATAGCACTGTAGTCCAGCATAGGTTTTTATCGTGAAAAATGTGGCTCGCGATAGCGGCAGCGAGATCGGATGGAAATGTTTTATCGAGTTACTGCGTACTGTAGGAGTGCCGGTATCGTAGTAGTACAGTGCAAGCGCCATACACGAGCATCCGTATATCACCGAGTTTTCACCCTTCCCGCTCGCCGTTCTAACCCCGCCGTCGTGCCGGGTCGTGCGCCGGATAAATCGGGAGCAACTCGGTACGCTGATTCCTTTAGCGCGTCAAGCACGACGCGGGCCGATTAGTGTTATTGCCGCAAAAAACTAGAATATCACAATCGAACCTCACGTTGGGACGTCGGAGTTGCCTCTCCTAGTCAGGTCCGCTATATTTTCCTTTTTATTTGTCTCAGAAGAGGGCTGGAGGCTAGTTTTTTTTCGGGTGCGGCCCCACATTTATCCAAAGAGGGGAATTCTGGACATCTAAGCATGAGGCCCAATTCTTCTCGTTCTTATGGTACAAGGGTCAGGCATTAAAGATCGGTACATTGAAATCTCACCTCCTTGTGACGTGTCATATCTTTCCAGTGGGCGACTCAGGGTCCTTGTTTGCTATCTCACGATGGCTTCAAGACTTCTTTACCGTATCGTCGGTTTAGAACTTTTTGGTGTTCAAGGTATCTCGTATCCCTTTTCATCATTTTTAATCGTCTTCCATCTAGGGATATCGTTTACGAACGCTGTCATGACTTTTTGTCACCTTCGGATTCGGTTACGGGCCTATTTTACTACGGTAATTCTGGCAGGCGTGTAGGACGCGGGTGAGGGGGTGGCTTGGCCTTGTGGCTAGGGCCGGCGTGGTTGTGGCGCATAGGGTGGATATGGGGTTAGGGTTTGGGAGTGTGGCTGGGATGAGGTGGTGGCGTTGGGATAGGAGTGGCGTTGGTTTTGGGTGGCGTTGGGATTAGGAGTGGCGTTGGTTTAGGAGTGGCTTGCGTTAGTGTCGAGGATGGGGGGGGTCGCCCATTGCAAGCGGCCCAACTCATGGCGTTGATGCTCGGTCGGGTGGTGTTGGAGTATTGAGTTTGGTTTGGGAGGACCGGGAGGACGATGTCGCACCCATACCGGGGAGATCTATCGAACCGCGCCGCTAGAATGGCAGGGGGTTGGATCCGGTTGTTGGTTAGGCGGTGGAGTTGTATCTCGGTCAAACACTATCTTTGAGATTTCCTTTGTGCTCATGATATTTAGGTTTCGAGTCTCCGGGATGGTTTATGGAATACCATATCTATATCATAGACCATGGCGCGGATGAGACGATAGTCGCTGGAAGGGGAGGGGGTGGAGGTGGCCTGCTTGACTGCCGTAAAATAACCTAGGGGAGGCTCAGAGCGGAAAGTGGTAGCGGTGGAGGTTGTTTATTTCTTTGGGGGTTACGTTTTCTTGGGTTCGAAAAATGGCTGGAAAGTGGTCAGAAGGGCTGGATACCGAAAAGACGTGGGCTATGCTAAACCTGCGGTTGGGCTAGTAGGTTCCGGTTCCGAGTATTGTACCGCAGATGGAGGCTGTTACCTTTTGATTTGACGGGATTGGTGTTCGGCAGATATCAAAGTTTGATACAGAAAGCCGTTTATGTATTTGATGCCGTTAGTCATGAGCCGGCGTGCTATAGAGGAGTGATGTCCTTGCGGGGCGTCGGCCACGGCCGCTATGGAGAGTAGATAGCAAATATAGAAAAGTTTACAAAAAAAACAAAAACAAAAAAAAAAAAAAAAAAAAAAAAAAAAAAAGATCGGTACTGTTCTAACTAATGTCTCAGCAACCGTGGTACACTTGTGAGGGAAACATTCAGAGAATCTATGTCTCCTCCCCTCCTATGCAATTAATAAAGGAAAATCTCTGTAGGTGATGTAGATAACCTCTGCTCCAGCACATTTGCCACCAAACAAAACCCTGAGAGGTGCTTGCTAAGCATGGTGCACAAGCTTATAAACTGCCATGATGTTTAATGCTGTACTCACTACAGGTTGGCTGCAAAAACAGAAAGATTTTTCAAGAGATCAATGTTCTTCAGTATCTATATGAATAGGTCACCCTTCTCTACCATAATGTAGTTTATATTTTCTTATCTATATGGGTGTTGGCCAAAGAGACCTAACATTTGAAGTTAGGGACCTTCTGGTAAAGGATGTGGTTTAAGAGGTACCTTACCATATCAACATATTTTCTGCAAGAGGGCAGTCCGGTTGCAGTGTTCCAGACTTTTGTCCAAAATCAACCCCAACCCCCCTGCACCGTTCCACTTTTTATTGCCTGACCCTTGTATACGATACTCCAAAGATACGTGTATCATATCGGTAAGGCAGCCACCGCACAGGTGCCAGGGGAGATGTTTTCGTACAACGCAGGGATCATTTTGCTTATTAACTACCTTGTCCTGTATGAAAGCATCTCTCCTGGTACTTTTATAGTTGTACAGTACACTGTACTTGGATAGAAACTTATGCGGTTGGTCCGCGGAAAAAATAAAAATAAAGAAATGCATGCTTTCCTGTCGATGTTACATGGCGGCGGTTCTGCAGGTGATATCAGTAGGAAAAGCAATATGAATTGTTGTCTATCGGTCCACTTGAGAAGCGGAGAGTTGAAAACGGAAGAAAAAAGGAAAGGGAAAAAAAGGAACGAAGGAAAGAAAAGTAAATCCTATGAACACGGGGAGCTTTATACTGTAGTAATTTAACCCTCGAGTATAATAGAGGAAGGGTGGAAGAGTGGGAATCCAAAGATCTAGTGAACTAAATTATCAAGGATACAACACCTATTATAAGCTCCTTGCTACTTGTGCTATCCCACTACTTTCTACGGTCCTATGCTGGACCTATGCAAGCATTCCAAGCTACTGAAGATGCGCAAAGACCATTCGCCCAACCAAGCCTTCCTTCCTTGCTAGTCCCAAAAACCCGGCTAGCCTGCTCTTCCCACTCAAAAACATTGCGAATCGCAACGAGTCATTTCTGATGAGCCCGGGCACGTTTTAAACGTAGCCAATAAAATAAGCGGCTTTTCGCTCACCATCACTGCTGCCACTTGCATCGTTGACCGTGAGTAGCGGTGCAATTGCATTGCATTGCAGTACCGGTAATCTAACCATCCAGCTCACGAGACAGGCAAGACACGGCAAGACAAGAACTGAACATCCCCCAACCTACCATTGTTCGTAATTGCCTAATGTTTGTAAGACAGACTGCTATTGCATACAGACTAAAAGTTAGCTAGAGCCTCAGAATTTTGGTGGTGCAATAGCAGTCCTTTCTGCAAATGTTGGGCGATGACCGGCAGACCACCGTACCTGGATGAACAGATCTGCCCGAGGTCACGGGAGCAGTAGGTATAGAAAGTTGCCTTCCCAATATAAATACCAATACCCACCCTGCCAGTGCCGGTATTGTGCTGGGCACACACGATGATCAAGGCCAATCGCAGCCTCCATCGGGCAGCTAGGGCGGGGGAGGAAGGGGAAAGAACCGAACCTAGGATATAGTAGCAAGGAAAAGCTTAATTTCGCACCCTTGGCAATCCTCTTCAGCTGAAAACCCCTCCTCCCCCCTCCGATTCCCACCCCAACACTACAATTAGCCGGCCAAAGAGAAAGCTCCTATCAGGGCAGTCCAAAATACCAGTGGTATCCCTTCCCCCATCTTCTAGAAGTCATCTCAGCCGGGACCATTCTGGGGATGGTGACCCCTCACCCTTCACATTTCCCCTTCCCCTCCCAACCTACTCATAACCTAATATCGGGCATAACTCCGAAACTGCACAAATGCTCCAGCCTCTTAATCCCCCTCGCCGGGGAGAATTCTGCAGGGGATGGGCCGTTAGTGCGCCGAAGGATACGACCCATGGTATCCCCTGTTCGTGCTGTAGGATAGGGCAAGGTAGCACAAGGCGGGGAAGGGATGGAAGAACGGTAGGCCGAAGCTAAAGCCCATTGTGAACGGGGTTGTGATACTGTTTATCCCTCCCCCTCTATCCTTCCTTCCCTCATTTCCGAAGGGAAAGAAGATAATGAGTGATTCGTTGCGATGCTGGTAGGGTAGGATGGAGCGGAAGGAGCTCATGTTTGGTTTGGGAGGGTCTAGCGGAAAGCGGTGTTAGCAGATGGATGAACTACCGTGTGTGTAAAGGGAGTGGAGGGCTAGGAAGTAGGGCATGCGAGTGATGTTATGATAGGCGGAGGTGGTGTCGAGATACACTACGAATGATATGTCTAGGTTTGGGTCAGTTTGGTTCGGGGAGAGGCGGGGCAATGACTGTGGTGTGGGTTGTTTCGGCGGGCTAAGACACTGTAGTAAACTAGTATAATACACGTGAGAGAGGAGGTTGTTTTGTGATTGGACTGGTATGGAAGTAACTTCCTGACAATGACTCAGAAAATACCAGGGCAATGAGGTGTAACCCTTATTTTTCCCCATTGATCCTTGACTATCTTTTAGTTTCTTTTTCTTCCCGCTTAATGCCTAATAATACACCCCTGACGATAATCATATACCAAGTACGATTCCACGAATCTCCTTATCGTATTTTTCACCCTATTGTTTGGTTTCTTTATCTCCTCCGCATACTGATGCACCATATGATTGCAATAATGATGATAGTGCCAAGGATGATGATAATATGCAAGTACGTCTCTCACGAACGATTCCATAACTTAACACAAAAAACAAGAATCAAAACAAAGCCCCACCATGACCTCCCGCTGCATCCTTGTTTTCCCTCTTGCCCAAACAACCTCCCGCATTCTATAGATAAAGCGTTCCCCAGAAACCAAGCCAAAAAATCAAAAAAATCCCATAGCCAAGAGGAAAGTGATGGGTATGAATAAAAATGAACAGAATACGTAAAAAAAAGAACTTCCCTCCTGGCGCCTTTCGTGACGAATTAAAATGCTGCAACAGGTTTAATCAAACCCGAAAAGAAAGATGAAAAGCAAAAGCAAAAGACAGTAAAGCTATGATACCAACGAGAAAAACTGATAGGGCGATCGGTAATATCAGCCGCACCTACCCCCCGGGCCCAAACCAGATGGTACTTGTAAGAGGGAAAAGCGTTCGAGCGTTGAGAAGCAATAGAAACCCCCATATTATGCTCAAGCCTTTCTCCAAAAATCGGAGCAGGGATATACAATCCCACCACCATCTGCACCACGGCAATACTGGAAAGTTCCCTACACGGAAAGATAGAATCGGACAAGGCAAAAGGGAAAAAAAGCGGGAAATAATAGAAGCAAACAGTTACCGGTAACTCAAAAGGAAGGAGAAAAAGCCAAAGAAGCAACCGAGGATGTAGAGTGCGTGTCTAACCGCTGCCCCGTCGTGTAGGATTTCTTGCGCTCGGGCACGGCGCAACAAGCAACTCGGGTTTCGCCGCGGGAGAGTCGGTAAATGGGTTCGAGTAAGCAATTGCAGGATCAGCGGGAGCTGCAGTGGTTCGTCCCATAGACTGCATGATGGCTATTATCAGCCTTTGAACGACTGGCAAATGGAACAGATAGAGAGAGAGGGATGGGTTGATGGGTAAAGTAAGGTTCGATATTAAGTGAGATTAAGAGTAACAGTGAGAATGAGAGTCATACCTTGCATTGATGGCACTTTTCGCCCCAGCTGCGGACTTGGTTCTTGCATTGGTGGTAGCCCTGGAAATCTATTGGTCAGTATTGCAATAATTCATTTATTCACCCCATATTCAGTCTTGGTTCGGGGAGATAAAAAGCGAAGAGGAAGGGGTTTGGGTACTAACGTAGTAGTTTGAGCAGTAATATGATCCTGAGCCACTCATTGTGTATTTGTAGGATGGAATTGATGAGGAAGGCTCGGATAGAGAAGGGAGGAATTGGAGAAGGGAGAAAAAAAGAAGGATCCCTCTTTAACCTGGATGGATTATTTTTTCCCCGCTTTACGGTACTTATGTCAGAAGTTGGAGTGGAGGTGGAGTCGGTGAATGTGGAGGGGAGCTAGTGGTGGTTGGATTGGATGAGTGGGATATGTATGATTTCTTGAGGCTTGGTGAACCGACACGTTTTTTTTTGCTTGCTTTGTTGCCGCAATTGATTTGGAGAACTTGTTTTGGGGAGGACGGTGTCGATTTGATTGTGTGTGCGTGCTTGTTCTGAAGAAGTGTGGGGGGGGGGGGGATAATTAAATACTCTGGAGCTGAAGGGGAGTATCCAAAGTACGGTGTGTAGGAGGAGTATGATAGATGGAAATTTCACAAGGAGAGAAGAGCGAAAGGGGGGGCGGTTTCGACCAGGAGATGGTTTAGATATATACCGATATGGGGACAAGGAAAGGATCAAAAAGAAAAAGAAAAAATGGAAGGGAAGGGAGGGCAATAAGAACGAGTGAGTGGAAAGAGGATGTCCGAGCGTTACTCTACTCCACCAAAAGCTCAAAGATAGCCTCAGTCTATCATGGAGAAAAGTGTCACTCAGTACCATTAGTCCAGACCACCCATTCCACCTTTCTTCCTTCCACCCGCAGTTCACCCACCCCACACACGTACCATGCGTCTTTGTAGTGCACACCATTGCCCTATGGCCTCCCTTGTCAGGAAATCTCACCAAGAAACCCGCTGAGCATGGCATCCCTTGTTTGACCGCACCCAAATTCGCATGGGGCCGGCTATAACTCTGGGCGGTCCTCGGCACCGGGCAAATCAGAGTGCAAACATGTCGCACGGAGGATAGTTGAACACAGCAACGAACGAACGAAAAAATAATACAATCGGGCAAGAGCAGATTCGCAATGCGACTGCCATCTCTCAGCAATCATGTCAAGCAAGCAGCCGCCGTGTTCAAACAACTTAGCCTTTTCTTGATCCAGAATAAAAAAAGAGTACCCTGCATTCCCTTTTTTTTGACCTATCAAGTATGAAAGATCACTAACTTGTGGCTAAAAGAGAACTTTTGGTGAGTGATTGACATAAGTTTAGGTGAGGTATCATAATGTAGCTTTGCAATATTCTCTTGCCTGGCTATCTATTCGAGTATCGATCTCGCTTTCTTTTGCCTGCGTTAGTTATCATTGGCTCCCGGTGTTTGCCGGGTTTCTTAGGGTTATTGTGCCTCGTGCTCTGGGGCTCGGCGCAGCTGGGGGCCCGTTCGTTCTCTCCTCCGTTTACTAGTACAAGAGCTTTCCAACCCAACCCGGCCCAGTCTAGCCTAGTCCAATTCTTAAGATCTTTTTTCCAGGGGGGAAAGGAGAGGGAAAAAGCATTATGATAATACAACCTTACTTGATCAAAATAACAGGGCAGGGAATCTAAGCAATCAAGTGTAATTTCTTTTCTTTTCATCCCATCTCTAACAACTGGGTTTCGACCTGTCCGGCCTTAACTGCAAATGTATGGCGCCCTTGCCTAGCTTTGCCCGCCTGCCCTGCACGAAGCCTCGTGCTGCACTCTTACTGCACTCCATCTTCTTTTGTTTTTCTTTCCCTTTCCTTTCCAATCCCTCCAGGTAAAAAAAAACGACCGTACTTCGGGGGTGAACACTGCACAGTACAGTGCGTAACATTCTTGGGGGGAGGGACCTGGGATTAGGCCTTTGGAGAGGGAGAAGGAAAAGGCCAGGAAAGGGATGGTCTCATTGTGCAAGCACAGGTGCTCGAGTGCATGAGGCTTGACAGCCCAGGAACAATGTTTTCTCTGTTCAATCCTTCTATACCATAATATTACGACGTTTACTCCTGCGATAAATCGGTACCTCTTCGATCCTGCTCACAACTCCTAAGGAAGGACTGAACCACACACGCCTTCAGCACAGAGCAGCTTGGGCACTGTCACGAAAGATCAATCTCCCTACCATCATCGAAATATACCGTACAAGTTCTTGAAACCCACTATCAATTACCAGCCCATCAGCCCGCGATGAGTCCAGTCCGACGGATCAACGGAATTGTGAATACTAGTCAATGGGGTCCAACACCTCCAGTGGGCCGATCTTATCTTGCCAGGAAAACACTAACGCTTCTCAGGAGCTTCTGCCCCCGAACCTAGAGACCACAGGGTGGGCGGAGATGGTAGATTTTAAGAGTCTTTAGAGTGGAGAGGGGGGACAAAGAAGACTCCACGTTTTAATTCTCCACATTACGTGAGCACGGGACAAGGGAAGGGAAGGGAGCACAAGGGAAGGCAAGGAAAGGAAGGCTACCGGTGCATGTGTGTGCACGTAGTGGGGGAGACGTTTTCCTGCAAGGCGGGTTTATTTTGCGGATTAACCTAAACTGACTTTCGGGTATGATACATATCATACTTGCACCTCTATAATCCTAGCACTCGTACCATGTCGGGACCCGCTCAACAGTGCTATGCTATTATACACAGCAAGAAGATTGAATTCACTTGCAACAAGGTGCAATTTATTCCTCCGCCCTTCTTTCTCAGAGTCGAGTACAATAGGGTACGGCGCTACCTACCTTACGCTATAGGAATCTACAGTAAGTACTTGATCGGCCACTTGCTTACAACACAGTACAAGTCATCCCATCTCACCCACAATTCTAAACCACCGTACATTTACCTTTAACCCATAGTACCGGTAGTCTAACGACTTACCGGTATCACAAGGAACAACAAGAAAGCCACCACCACCGAGCTTGAACTTCAATCCCACTCCGTTGCCAGCCAAAAATTGATGAGGACCTCCCGAGAAAAAAGCAAAGTTAAACAAGGGAGTTATAATTGAAAGCAAAAAAACATCCACAAACGTCTGATCCACAGACAGCCTGATATCACGCAAACAAGTTCTCTCTCCTCCCCACCCGCCGATAAAGCAACAGAACGAAAGCAGAAAACAAAACCATTCCTGCTCTTTTCTGCTACAATCCGTTTGTCACGTCATCCTCTCCTACGCATGATACGGTACCGTATCGACCAACTACCGTACGGTACAGTAAGGTAACTCCCGGACCGAACCTTTATCAGCCGGTACCTGGGCCTACAAGCGGTGACTTTTATCCAAGAACTATATCTTATACACTCCAGCTACCCGGGTATTGGGGCGTGGGTGATCGGACACTAACCCCCTCCCTCCTTTCATAAGAAGATAAGAGGAACGAACTTTGTTATGGCAATTACTCGAATAAGCAAGAAGCTTTGATGTTCTCCTGATCCCTGAGTGTCGGATCATCCGCGCTCATACCCGAGCACGAAGTGCCGGCACTCCCATCCCTTCCAACCCCACCTAGACTCAATCAAAACTGAACAAGGGAGAATCCCATTCACGCATTAGCGAGATTGTTTCTATCCTGCACATTACCGAGACTGTACAGTACTCGTACGTCGCCGGAGGGAGGTAGCAGGATACCGATATTCGACTAGGATAAATGAGTGGTACAGGTGGTTGTGGGGGGGGATTTTCTTTTTTCTTCTCTTCCTTGATTTGGTTTTTCTATTACTACCATGCGGGGCAGAAGTTTAGTAGTTATCATAACTTTTTTGCAGAGATAACTACAAGTTAAACGGCCTGAGGATTAAATCCCAAACCTTCCTACTATAATATTACCGTATGTTAAGTTAGGCAGACTCGCAATCCGATTCATATCGTCCCAATTCCTTCCGCGAGTCCGTTTTTCCAACTATCCTACTTACCGCGTGAAGTACAAGTCCCTTCAAGAGAAGCTAAAAGGAGTCAAAACAGGATGCGGTAACTTAAATCACAACCGATGTCTCTCCGAGTACATAGCCAGACGTCTGGAGATAAAGTGCACAATGGAGGAGAAGCCCTCACTCCCGCTCCGGGTACTCTCCCATCATCACCTCTACCGTAACCCTACCGTGTGCTCCAGGAATCAATATCGGCAACATTATGCATTACCGCATAAACTATCATACTAAGAACCGGCAGCAACTTTTTCACGCTGAAACAAGAAGCGGCTGAGATGAAACCTTCAATTGCGTCAAAAAAACGAGGTCCCTGAAAAAGGCTTAGCCCTGGCCATAAATAGTTAGCCTTGTGGTGTCTTATTGCGATTTCGAGACAAAAGGCTACTGTAGGATTATTAAAAATCTTATTTGAACGTCCTATCATAGCATCTGACGGCATGCGGTATGCTATCATACAGGCACTTGGAAATAAATAAAAAAATCAAGTAAAAACCAACAACAATGACTGATGATTTTCTCAGGGAATAATTTCCTCACCAGTTTCTGCTATTATTATTATTATTGTTGTTATTATTTTCTTTATAATTTCCAATAAGATTGGTATATGTGGAGATATGATAGTTGGTTTAAATCTACGGTATTTTACATAGCACAGTCCCTCTTTTTGTATGATATGTAGAGTATTATATAAGCGAAATGGATTTTATCCATGAGTTGTTGGAACTTCAAGTTGCCCAGTACAGTACTGTACCATATGATATGTATAATACCGGTACCACAATGCATTCGTCAACTCATTCATATCATACGGTAATATCATATATACAACAACTCCAACTTCACCAATCCTTATCTGATCGAGATCACTCGGGCTCTTCCGATTTCCTACCCCCTCCTCCCCTACCAGTATCACGAACTACCATACCTATTCAATTCGATTCAAAAGGCGGCTTACCGGCCACTGTACTTGTATGTATCATAACTTCCCTGTTTTTCGAACCCCCCCCCGGACTGAAACTTTTTCTAGTTTCTAGGTTTACTTTGACGATACTACGGTAGGTAGGTAATCATAGGGGAGGGTGATTTTTGTTTTATTTATTTATTTGTTTATTTTCGGAGGGGGCGGGTGGGGGAAAGAGAGTGGGTGTGTGTTTGAGTGAGACATTGAGGGCTGAGACTCGGGTGAGTGAAGTGAGTGGGACCTGGGGGATCCACTACGGGGGGATATAATGGGTTGTTTTTTTATATAGTTTTGGTTGGTTGGTTGGTTGGTTGGTTGGGAGGCTGGAAGCATCGCTTGAGATGAGGTGAGTGGGTGGGTGAGTTTAGTTATTTGAGGTGGGCGTGCGATATCGGTAATTGGGAGTGGGGGAATTTTGGAGGGGAAGTGAGACATGGGGGAGAGAGGGAGGGAGGGATTGTGGAGTTGTGATTGATCCAATGTTTTTTTTTTGGCTCGGTTTACTGGCCAGTACAAGTATGTATGTTTGTGCAGTGCTGCGTTCTCCAACTGCTGCTCGACTATTCTTACAGTGCAGGATTTGAGAGGTGAGGTGCGGCAATCGAGCCCAAGAAAAAAAAACCTAAAAATCATGATTGAACCTACGGCATGGTGCCGGCGGGTGCACTACCGTTTCTAACCAGGTCCCACGCCACCGTTACACAAACCCTCCTGTCCTAAAACGGAAGCGTAATACAGGTATGATATGTCGCCATCTCTGAGTCTCGGGACTATGAGGGCTTAAGCTTTGCCCATATTTGGAGCAAATTGTACTGTAGCTTCCGACGCCCGAGACACAGGCTAGGAGAACCCCCCTAGGGTGGATCATTCGTGACGGGAAGCGGTCATCACACGGCTTTTGGTGTAACGGTGGTTTGGTGGAGGGGTTACAGGTACCTGGTAGACTGCTGTATGCTAATGGCGAAGCCCGAATGGAATTACCTGGTGGGTGAAGGGTACAGGTATAATGGCTTCCCCATGAAGGAGTAGTGGGCGGTGATGTTTGTAACGCTATCATGACGGGGTCTTGCTCGCACCGTTGCGGTATTTAGGAATTGTCCAAATCAAATTGAAGTTCTATATCCAGAGATGGCAGGTATATACAAGTACTGCGCCTAGACTAAGCCCGGTCCCCTCAAGGGTAACTTATCGGTCGGTGAAAGGTTTTTCCTGGTGAGTGAAATTCTCCCACCACTATCTATAAGTTTCCGGCTAGGGATGGGTTCGGCCTTAGCTTGCCCTAGGTGAGTGTACATTATCTGAGCTCAGCTTGGCCACGTAATCTCTTACCCCTCATCCCCTTCATCTTGGGACTGCTTCTGCTCAATATATTCGACTACCGGTAGGCTTTCGTTGGCACCATGGGTTAGGAAAAACGCCGGGTGAAAGTGATATGGTAAGGATGAGTCGGGGTAGGAGGAGTGAGAGACTTTGATTCTAGCCTTTAAATGCCTTATGAGTGACTCAGGCGGATAATATCCAACAGAAATTCGGAGTCAAGTGCGCATCTGATAAGAGAATCTACCTTTTACTGTAATGTCTTTTCGGCCGAAAATCCGAGCGCGCATAGAGTGTCTCCATGCCTGGAGGTGAGGCGCTCAGGAATGGGCCACAAGCTGTATGGCCGAGACTTAGGCTGTGATGTGGTTTCTCCTCTATCTAACCATGACAGCTTTGCCCATAAAGGCTGTAGGATTTCTCGATCATGTCCTCGCCGACCTCTAATTCAGGCTACCATCAAGTGCCGAATGAGCCCCTGTATACACAGTATAGGCTGGACTGGGAATTGCGAGGAACAGATGTACTACGATAACAAGATCGCCTAGAGTAAGAACATAAATATTCTCTTCATACACCGCTCGGGGCTAGATTAGTCATTTCACACAACAGGAGTCACCTCGTACGCAATCGGTTTGCATTAGGCAATTGTCTAGATTGTGAGGGGAAGGGGGATGTTTCCATTTCTGCAAAAAGATATTTAAGGCATCAGTATAGGAGTAAGCACGGTAAAAGTACTGACAAGGGTCATACGATTGGCTACCCTATTAAATTCAAAACAACAAACAATGTGCATGTGTGTGTGTGCATGATACAATGCCATATTAGCCTTGTGAAATGTGGATAGGAAGTGGTGCCGGTATGATGGATATGGATGAATTTAGTGGGGTGCGGGAGCTCAGCAGATCTTCATGAGAAAAGCAAGGGGAGGGCGGAGAAGGGAACGGGACGGGCCGAGCTCTTACAGTATCGCATCTGCCGGTAGTTCTTGCCGGCGGATCAATCACGTGAACTGCAAGGGAACCAAACCCGCGGTTCCATACCCGTGGGGAACTGGGGAACTGGGTGCGGAACTCACTGCATTGAGTTATACAGAAAACCGGTCTGAAAGAACTACTCCATGGAGCTCTTTGAATTCCTGGGCGTAGTTCCCTCGCTTTCATCTGGATCCAGTGGTATCATACTCTGGTGTGGAAGTAAAAATCGAGCATGGCAAAGGATAAGACTGGAATCTCGGAAATCTCACAGATTAGGAATTACTATAGAGGAAACAAGCGGAGGAACTAGGAGGTTAAATCCCAGAGTATTTGCATTCAAGTGATCATACGATTACAAAAAAAAATTGTGCGGGCCTTGGTATGATACCCCAAATAGTGTACGCCGACTGCTTCATACACATCATCAATGATGTGTTGGGTTATGTCTGCCAAGTTTTAGGCCTGGTTCTTCTATACTTGAGTGTGTGCCGATCTTTTCTGTTATTCTTGCCAGCTCAATACCTCTCTGCAATAATAGGGGTCTTTACATAACTCGATTTTTATATATTATCTCAGTACTAGGTCTTGGAGCCGAGGAATTGTGGCGGAGCAAACTGGGAAGCAGTAAATCATCTTACATCACTCGGGAGTGGTGAGAAAATTGTGGGGGGGGATGCAGTTGTCCCGCTTGTTGTGCAGGGCCTTGGATTGGTTGAAACTACCATACCCGCACATATAATACTTAACCTGGGAGAACGCTTACGCTACCAATCTATGGGGCCTTACATTACGGTAGCGGAGCGATAATTCGGATCATGACCTAAACCCTGGACATGCATTTAACAAAGATTGATTCCGACAAAAAAAAGGCCCAATATCAAACGTAGCTTTGCTGAGATCTAATACAAGAAATAGGTTATAGTACTATATAATCCGCCTTATATAAATTGATTGGCCAACCGAACCTGCGATCAACACCAATGTAGAGTGAATGCTACCTAGCAGCAATGGCCTCGTCTATTCGACACAATACTCGAGTGGATAGGAGAAAACTGTAGTAGCGAGCGGCACCTTTCTTCATGTGACTTCACATTCGGTCGCCTCTGTTTTAGGAGGACTCTCATTCGAGGGTCCAACGCACGTTGGGTAAACCATTGTAGCAAAAAAGGGTATATATTCCGTAAAGAGCAAGAAAAAATGAGAATAAAAAAAGAGGGGGGAGGGGAAGACAAAGAATAACCAGTTGAGAATGCCTTAGTCCAGAACTAAACGCCAACAGAGCAGAAAAATGAAATTTGGAAAGGAAAAAGAAAGATCCACCCCACCACCCGGCTCCTCCTCACCGCTTTAGAAAAGAGAGCCCTATCCATCATAACTCATCGCTCCTTTCCTCCCAGTCTCTGTCGAGTACAAAAGAGAAAGAAAAAACAGAAAAACACAGACATAATTACTTGGGTTTCAATACCACCTTATTATTACCCAAAATCAAGGTCTGAAAACAAGGACACATTCTTAAGGCTGATGAATTATTGAGGGAAAGTCACCCATTATCCGTCTTAAAAAAAGTTTATAGAACCCTAAGTTATATCATCATCACCCCCCGATCCTCTAACCCCACGCTACGCATTGGATACCGTCTAGATCTTTTGCCGGGACCAAAAATCCAGAGATGCGATAACATCGTCGCCGTTTCCCTCGTCTTCATATGCGTATAAGATCTGGTCATCATCATTAGTATATCAACGGTAGATAGTAGTAAAGGGAACTCAATTACCTCACGGGTGGACTCGTGGAGGAGGCGAATGTTCTTTCCAGTGACAATGTGAACCAGCCCACCAGTTTCCACGTTCCTTATTTCGATGAAGCTGGGCTCGAAGGCGAGGAGGTAAGGGTAAGAGAAAGCAAAGGCAGTTGGCTGCCCTTCCCATGCAATTTGCCAATCAGGTCGTGCGCGCCATCCGTTTCTGTTAACGAAGAAGGAGAAATCTGAATAATTCAGCAAGAACTCGCCATTTAATCGGTAGATGGCTATCGGTTTGACGTTTTCCTTCCTTTGGAATAGTTCTAGTGATGTGTCTGCAGGGTCCAGTAACGACTGGGCCTCCAACGTTTCTAGACTTACAACCTCAAACCCCTTAGAACATCCAACGCAAAGTTTGGATTTCAAAAAGTGTATTGAGGTTGATTCAGAGGGAATGTAGAATTCCTGGGGGAAAGAGAAGAGAAAAATTAGTGGGTGTTGGTAAGCTATGAAGTTAGGGATGCAAACCTTGAATGCTTTCAGTGTATCTTGTCCACCTCGTAGAAGTCCTCGAAAAGCGGGCCGCCCCTTACTCCGTGCTAGGGTATCCAAAGGCTCATAAACTTTGACCGTCGAAGACAATGATGAACTCCTAACGCAACACACAAGTACTCGTCCAAGACACACGCCAGCTTTGAAGAAGTTTGTATGCCCTACTACCTTCTTGGGGCGCTTGTTTGCAAGCGTAGTATCGTTGGGATCCAAGCCCTCAACAGGAACCGACATGAGTGTTTTCTCTGTAAGCAATAAAAGTATCGAAAATTCTTCCAGAACGTCAATTTGATCGACTTTGTTAACTTCTATCACCTTTTTTGGGACCGCAGATGTTCCCTCTTTAGGTTTCCGTTCAGAGACAAATATGCCACCATCGGTGCCATAAACAAGCTTTCTGCCGCCATCTGATTGAGGATATTAGTCAAACTTCATTAGAGGACCTATTTAAAAGGGAACTGGGCTTACCTATAGGCACAAGACAGCTGACTCGGTTTCCTGCATTGAAAAAGTCATCGCAGAGTATCGTTCGAGTAAATATGCTACTGCGCTCTCGAAGCACAGATTGCTGTGCCTCAATATGCTCGATCCACTTTCTTCGGCTAACAATTGAGGAGGCAAATAGGGGAACGGTGTATCCACGCTTTCCAAGGTGCTGGAAGGTGATAGGGTAACCCTTTTCCTTTGAATTAAAATCGTTAGGGATATTCTTGATAGCCTTGGTCCCCGGAATAAGGCTTGAAGACGGGCGTTTTGAAATTCCTGCCTTGGGCAAGACTTCTTCCATTTGAGCGATGACAAGCAACTCAAGCGGGATTGGCTGGAAGATAGATTAGTTTTCTCCCTGAAGTAAGAAAGGATAATATCAAATTTACCTTTCGGTACACCCTATACTCTTCTCGCTTGTTGACCGACTTTATTCGAACTAAGAGCAATGAATGATCAAACAAGAAAGCTTGAATATCCCCACCACCATCCTGTGATGCACTTTTCTTAAGACTTCCCTTAAAGATCAATTGCCTCCCCTCTTCGGTTAGCTTCAGATCGACATGTTCCCCGGGTCGGAAGATTAATTGCTCATTGAGTTGCATAAGATTGAAGTGGTTCTCAGCCTTCCCAGACTCAATATTCACCCGCGTAAGGAACTCCCGAATAAGTTCAGTGGCCTTAGGTAAATCTTTCTTGTCGGGGTTGTCGTCACCCGTTGGCTTCATTACTGCCTCTAACAGCAATGGGTATCGAGCAAGGCGGGTTGTGGGTTTGGTGAGGTAGCCATTGAGCTCCAACTTCCGTGATTCCTTCATCCGCTCTGTCTCTTCCACAAAACGGGCGAAATTGGGATTGGCAGCCTTCTCCTTTTCAAACTCATATTTTCCATACAACTGATTCGAACCATACTTGATAAAAGGCTCGAACAGGGGCACAAATTCGAGAAAGATATCTCCGATGTTGTGGACAATGGGAGACTGTTGTTGCCTTCGAGTGAGAGCCTCTGCGAGACGAGAGTTGACACTATGGACTTCCAGAACATTTCCGAAGACTGTGCGGATGAACTTCTCACGGCGGTGTTCCGGGATGGGCGAGGGGTTTTGAGGATTGGTCGAGCGTAATGGTTTCATCCAGAAGTCTCGAAGGTATTCCAAGTCCTTCACGAAATCTCGCTCGGTGTATATGGCTTCGCAAATAACCTCCTGCCTCTTTTTCTCCTTCTCTGATAC
The DNA here is from genome assembly GCA_003070745.1 of Tuber borchii. Lineage (NCBI taxonomy): Eukaryota > Fungi > Ascomycota > Pezizomycetes > Pezizales > Tuberaceae > Tuber > Tuber borchii. The sequence continues at coordinate 22,798 of NESQ01000304.1, read as the reverse complement.
GCTCTCTGCAACCTCCTTAGGTACTGTGTGAATCCACAACTTCTGTTCCTTGTCATCGTCTCCATGCAAACTCGACCGGGATTCCTCCCGCTTCAAACCAGGCCGTGGCTGCATGTTCAACCTAGCCTGTTGCTCCAGACGACGAGGGCAAGCGATTGAGTAACAGAGTTGTTTGGGCGTACAGGTGGGCGAGTAACACTCCGTGAGGAGGGTAAAGACACCATTAACGTCATTGTCATCATCAAGCAAGCCATCTTTGAACTGGTACACTTCCATTTGTGAATCCCGTAACCGATGGTCGTAGGTGACATCATGAAAGAACTTTTGGGCGTCTAAAGCCCTTCCTAGAAGCAAGGCAAGACTTCGATCATTAGTCTTAATGATATAAGAAATCACATCAACAGCTTCTGCACCAGTGAAAGCCGATTTATATGCAAGTTCGTTCTTGACACGGTCTCCAACAATTATGCGCTCCCGCATAGCATTTGCAACCCGGGACAACAAAGCAGGATATACGAGTGGTGTACGCTTCACAGGAATAGAGGCACTATTCCCAGGCGAAGACGCAGAATTATTCATTGAAGGCCTTGACACAATTGTAGAATCCGCGAGAGATGATTTGATAGACGGAGGTCCAGAAGGGCCAAACGCCGTAATACTCGAAGAGGTACTAGCAGAGCTCGGTGTCCGCTGCTTAGAGACATAGTTGTTTTCCCTAGCTGGCATAGAGTTAAACCGCTGTTCCGGTTGTTGTCGATACTGGCTAGTTTGACTATACTGACTCTCCTGAGAATCCTTTCGCCGGTGAGGGATAACTCGCCCACTCGCAGTTTGAGAAAAATCTCGATCATGAGGGTATGTGGTCAGTGACATGGTCCGCTCATCATGCCTCTCCGGCACGATCCTCCCCTGCGCCGTAGTTCTAGACATATGAGGTCCCGGCGGTCCAACTCCAGGGCGAGAGAAATGTGGCCCCGACGGTCCGCCGGAGGGTGAGTACGTTGCTGCCATGGACCTGGAACGATACGGGTCTGCATTGAGGGCAGGCGGAGGTGGATAATATCTATGGGGAGCTGGTTTTGACATGTTTGGGTTAGGGGGGGGAGCACCGAGGGGTTGAGCACGCATTGGTTGGGCATATGGTCTCCGTTCAGGGTGCATAGGCTGAAGTGAGTTTTGGGATTGGTATTGCCCCCTAGAGTTGGTGTTGGATTGTGAGTTATGATAAGCATTATGAGGAGCTTGTTGATTGTATCCATTGGGTGGATATCCCTGCTGCTGCTGACGAGACGAACTGGTGTATCCAGACATTCCCGACTGGGAGGACATTGTTTGCGAACGCCCACTTAATGGTGAGATGGTTGATTGAGATGTCATAGTCTGAGAACGGCCTGACGGAGCGGTGCCAAAGATATTTGAGAAGGCGGCATCACGCTGTGAAGCCGGGGTATGGGGATTGTAAGGAGGCCTGTACGTCCGCTGGTTTTGTTGATGGTCTCCCATGGCTCCGGAGAAGGTCTATCTGTAGAAATAAATAGAAGAAATGTTAGCAGTCAAATAGTATCTATTGTATGGCTGATGCATGTAACAGCTAACTAGGAAGGGTGGCCGAAGCTTTTCTAGACGTGAGGGAAAAAAGGCAAAGCTCAAAGAAGAGAGTACAAACAGAAGTACAATTTTCGACGCTAAAAAAACAAGCAGCTATCTAAGAGGGAGAGGAGTAGAAAGGCATGAATCGGGTGGAGATGTTGGGGCACAGAGTTGTGAGCCCGATAGGAGGGTTGAGGTCAGGATAGGGAACAGCACTGCGGATTGATTGTGGTGCTGAACGAGGAATTCGTTGGTGGGACCTGAGAACTAGGCAAAGCTGAGTTGAGCCGTTACCCGGCCACAGGGTTGGTATCCTCATGCTGTAGATCCTCCTTCGCCTGCTCGAGCGCAGTACTGTACTTGTTTAGTACGCTGACAAAGGAGTTTCCCTTGTTTTTGTTTTTATTATAGTATATTTTACCCTAGTTCTACGATAGGATAGGAACCAACAGCGGCGATAGTAAGGTAAGCGGCCCATGGGGAATTTTGAAGTTTCATAGACGCTGCCTTTCGTTCGCCATTCTATTTCTAGATTTCGACTTAGCAAACTTTCTCTCCGGAATACCGATATTGACCGTAAGGTATGTCGCCCCGCTTGTGCTTATATGGTATCATAAAGGATAAGTGTTGCACAGTAGGCACTGCACTTGGCAGACGAAAAAAATTGATTTTAAAGAGCACCGATCGAGCGACTGCCCAGTACCTTATGTAGTGTAGACACGGTAAGGTACAGGTGTAAAGCCAATCCTGGCTGAATGCCCATCTGTGACCCCTCTGAGATGACAAGTCGCACTCGAGTACTGTAGGCTAAGAGTGAGGATAGCAAACCTTTGCCGTATGCGATGACGTTCCTGTCGTTTTTTGGTTCCTTGAAAGTCACTTCTCTGGCCTATTTCTTCTCTAATCCCGCTTAATGATAGTGTGCATCGCAGCGTCTTTTCTCTATTCACCCAAGGTGGGGGATCCCGGTCGTTCTTGATATTTTGGCTGCAGGGTGTTTGCTCTGCTGTAGATGCCCTGCGTAACCAAGATTAACACAAAAAAGAAAGAACTTTCCTCTTTGATCTTTCTCTCCCCTTGAGACATGAATGATCGGTTCTAAAACCCCATCCTTGGATCTCGGCAACCATCTTGGCCAGCAAACCACCAGTACCTCTATCTGAATCAGTAATGCAATACGATATCCTTCTGCGGTGCCGGTACTCGAGTCCATTACCTCCTGCGCACAGTAGCTGTGTCTTGCCTTCTCGATCACTTTTTGCTTACATGTTATCTTCTCTCACATTTACATATAATATTTCCTTTTTCCTTTTATTTTTGTCCTTTTCCTATTCACTGGCTAAAAGAGAAGCCCATAGCGGCAGTGACTAACCGTCATTTGCTCTGAGGGGGGCCACAGGACAAGCAAAACAGAGTAGCAGCAGACCATAGCACCACTGTGGAGCCTGGCGAGTGATGCAGGCAGATGGACATATCCGGCACGCAAAAGGGTGGACTACGGCACAAGAAAGGACACCCTCTCATTACTGCACGCCCATTCTCTCCTTCCACCGGATGTCCTCTACCAGCCATGGTGGAGCGTGTATGGCGATACTGGCAGATCGCTAGCATGTATTGTGTAGTATGACGCTTCCTCTGCCATCTCGACTCGACATGCTCTGCAGCCCCACTATCAGCACGCAGGAATATTTCTCCGCACCCCATCTTTTTATCAGTACGGTAGTTGTACGAGCTTGGCGACAAAAAAAGCCGACCCCACCGGATTTTCCATATAAAACGCCCATTCAATAGGTGTCTACTCACCACCACCATAACCTCAGATTTTTTAAGTAGCACAATTTGACATGAAGGTTCACATAGAAACCATACTAAAAATTCTGAGTGCCAGAGTTCCGGGGGAAGAGCCCAATTTGCACCGGATTCCCACATGGTAACCATTCCCACTGGCTTCACTCACTTACTACCAGTGTTCAGCAAGGCAAGTGAAATTTGGCAGGTTTATATGTTAAATTCTCTAATTCTCTTTCATCTGATTACTGTTTGAGGGACAAACTTTGTTGTGCACCTATAGTGGTTGGATTAGTTGTGCACTCTGTGTGGAAACCCAAGCGGCAGCCAGCTTCTTTTGTCGCCAAGCTTGTAGTCATGTCTATTAAATACCAACAGGCAGCTTGGAAAACAACTCTTGGGTGCCGAGGTATAGATTCTGAAATCCAAAATGACCAGAAAGAACTGCATATATGAATAATTTTTTAAATTTTTTTAATATGTGATGAAAAAATAGGTAAAGAATGAAAAACAGTTCATACTAACAAAAGTCATACCCAGCAGGATTGAGTCCAATCTTACCAGTAATAATTACCTAATAGTAAAATGCAATATAGTTTGTCTTAGTCAATTTAAAATCCTAGTATAAAACCTCTGGATTTCTCAGATAAATTACTGTATTTTTGTATTATAATAATTTTAACAACATTTATTGTGGTTGATATTTATCAGTTCTTAAAAATAATACAATTCATATATTTTTGTAGTATCAAGTAGAAGTTATAGACTATTATTGTTTACAAGAAGTATACTTTTCTTATTGTCTAAAAAAGATGGATTTTCCATTTTTAAAAGAAAATTATCATAGAAAATATGAGAGACCAGTCTGTAGATGAATTTTAATACCTATTTCAAAGGTAACTTTCTTTTATTGTATTTGAACTTTCTAAAAGCATTTCCTTTATATGAGAGAAGTAGGTTCTAGTTGTAAAACAATAGTAGTAATCACAGTTAGAATTGCAGTTAATTATCCTGTATCTTATAATTTTGCATTCTTGAAAAGATCAAAAGCAAGTTCAATATCTGCTTTGCTAGTCATTAATAATATAATTATATTCTCATATATCATACTTGTAGTTAGCAAAATAATCTAGTTGCCAAGAAGTAGTATTGCTGTAATTGTTCTGTGTAGGGATACTTCTTGGCAACCGGATTATTCTGTTCACCACAGGTACCTTGGCTCAAGTTCTGGTAATTCAATATATAAGCGGTCTTTTCTATGATACTTTCAAATTCATATAAAATTTAATTATTAATATTATTGCTATACACTCTACCGAAATGCACTAAAATTCACTATTTATTTATTTTTATTTTTTGTTTTCTATTTATATTTTCTCTACATTTCTGATAATACACAAATATAGCAGTAATAATATTGGAATTCGCTATTCATTTTTAACAGATAATTCATTGAGAGGGTTATGTGCCGAGCCTGTTGCAATGGAGGGGCTACTTTTTTTTTCCGGGTGCGGCGTGCTTAAGGGCCAAGATATCGTGTACCATATTTCGATCTCACTCCCAAACGCTGCGGCTCCTGAGAAGAGCCTGCGGCTGTATCGTGCTGTCCTTGGTGCCTATATAGTTACTGGGTGTGGACAAATGATATATTATCGGGAGAGGAAAAAAAAAGCTATCTCATGCCGTGCAAGTACTATAATATTACAAGTCTCAGTCTACCAGGCTCCCCACCGTCTATCCGTCGGTCTGCCCCGCTGCCCGTCTGCTCCCCCTTCTTCCCCTCTCACCCCCCCCCCCCCCCTACCCTAGGGATAACCCCCTGACTACTCCTTGTGACGCCAGAGCTGGACAGAAGAAAGGCGATCCCTAAGTGCCCGTAACCAACAGCGCATAGGGTACATAAAAACCCGCGTCCGCCACACTGTGTGGCCGCTGTCCTGTGGGAAGATCGAGCAGTCTTAGAGTGACTTGGATCTGCAAACCGGTTTTACCCTATGCTCCATAGAATGCATTGAAGAAAAAAAAAGAGAAAAAAATCTCTTATCCGACCCAAACCTCCCTATAAATCCTGCCAACTCCACCTCCGTCACCAGAGGTCTTCATTTCAACATCAAAGCACAAATGGAGGTTACAACACAACAAACGGCAGCGCCCTCAAGCCTTCCGACGCCGCCCCCTGATAAGCTTCTTGACGGGGAACCAGCAATAGCAGAACTCAATAAGATTGATTCCGATATAGATATCGATTTTCAAAGCGATTTACTGCATACACCGGTGTCAGGCCCTACACAAGGGGGATTGAGCAGGCTTCCCGTGAATGGTGAAGCGCAGAGAGGAGGTACCGGAAATGGCGATGTGATATTGGGACCCAAGGAAGAGGGGAGGGGTGAAGGTGGTAAAGAGGTCGAGATGAAGGGTGTAGGCTCGAGGCGGCCATCTGTCGAGGACTTTGATTTGATGACTACGCTTGGGTAAGAAAGGACTTGCCTGTTTCCGACTGGGCCTCCCGATATATATGTGTTTGAATCTAACGTCAATAAAGTACAGGCACATTCGCTCGGGTATGGTTAGTGAGACCGAGTGGTAGTCCACCAACTGAGAATGCGCCTCTGTTTGCTTTAAAGCAACTTAAGAAAGTGGATAGTAAGAAATACCGGCGTTATTTAATAGCAGAAATAAATAGAGGCTAATGGTTGGCGTGACAAAAGTTATCCGACTCAAGCAATGCGAACATGTGTGTTACTCAGCTTTTCATTGCCACGATGGTCTTTTCACCGGATCTAATCAATCGCCTTAGGTCCGCAATGAGAGATCGATATTAGAAGTTTGTCGGCCTCACCCGTTTATAACCCACTACATTTGCTCATGGCAAGATCGTAATTCCTTATACCTTCTCGTACGTATCACCCAAATTCAGTGGCAACATTAATAGGCTAACCATCGTCTACAGCTTGAATACTCACCCGGTGCTTATCCTCTCCCTTTGTTCAATTTTCTGGATCTCCCCAAATCTCTTATCTCAGCTCCTAACACGCCCGGGTTCTCAAAGGTGGAGAGATATTTGGTTATTTACGACGGGCCCGCCGGTTCGACTTTCGAACTACCCAATTCTATGCCGCAGAAATCGCTATGATTTTAGTTTTCTTACATAACCATGGCATCGTATACCGGGATTTGAAGCCAGAAAATATCTTGCTCGATGCACGCGGACATGTCAAATTGGTAGACTTTGGTTTCGCAAAAGTTGTAGGTGATAGTGAGTGCTGCAAAATCATTAGACTTCAAGGATACAAGAAACTTACCAATGCTTTTTCAGGGGAAACCTACACACTTTGTGGTGATTTCTAACATCCCATCATCGTACCCCTATGAAAGCAGAACACTGATTTCTATTTCCTTGTGTTTTAGGAACGCCAGAGTATTTGAGCCCAGAGGTCATCCAAAGCAAAGGCCATGGGAAGGCTGTTGATTGGTGGGCCTTGGGCGTTCTGATATATGAGATGAGCTGTGGTTTTCCGCCTTTTTACGACAATTCTCCATTTGCAATATACGAGAAGATTGTGGCAGGACGGATATCTTTCCCCTCAATATTACCTGAAGAAACCAAAGATATCGTGCGGAAATTGTGTACGAAAGACTTATCAGCGCGACTCGGTAATATGTGTGGCGGAGGACACCAGGTCATGGCTCATCCGTTCTTTAGGGGTGTTCATTGGCAGGAATTAGAGAACCAGGTTCATCCAGTACGTCCCAACTCACCACAGCCTCCGCAATGATATCAATATGCTGACAGAATTATCCAGGGTCCTATCGTACCAAATCTCCGGCATCCAGGTGACACTAAATACTTTGACCAATACGACCCACCATCGACAAGCGCGAGGGATGAATACACCGATGAGATGTTCGAGAAACACGATGCATCTTTCCGCGACTTCTAAAAAAGTCTGATCTTGCTTACTACTATACTAGCTACCCTTCGGTCTGTACTCTATTCAAATGGCGTTTTCCCTTTTATCCATCTGCCTGGAAAACAATTTAATACAATTACTGTGTATGCATAGCTAGGGGTTTCCTTGATTTCGTTCATCTGTGTTTTCCTCAAGTTGGTGCGGGGGGGGGGTAGTGTTTACGACGGTCACGGAGGCACTTATTCATGCTTTTTTCCTCCTCCTTTTCTTGTGCATACTCAAGGTATCTTGCCTTGCAGAGCAGGCGTTATTTCTTTCCATTCTGCTTTATTCACTTCCAGCCTCATTCTCCAAATTCCGTTCTATCCAAACCGCCATTCCCCACCGCACTCCCACTCTTGACCGGCATGGAGGAGGGGTCGGCCCGTTAGTGTGCTGGGAGCGCAACCACTGATCTTAATCGACAACCCCACGGTAATATGTATAACTGCTAGTCAGTCAACCCCAACTTACCGAACAAGTAGACTAGACCGTACATATTATTCGCACTGCTAGTACCCCGTCCCATAATTTCCACCCCCACGTCATCACTCACCGGTGACCTCCCACCCCCAGAATCCCAAGATCGATTGAAATGCAGGAAAATCACCCGGCGCCGCGCATCGCTACCTACTGGAAGTTAAAAACAAATTTTACTCTAGGAAGAATTAAAGCTGAAAAAGAAATAATGGAATCACGTATCCTCACTCGGTTGTAGATCCCGTCCGATGCTTGCGTCATTGCACGGAAGAGCGTGAGATAAGTCTAAACTTGAACCCTCCCAAGCTACCCCACACAAGAATTTATGCCAAAGCGCGACTTTTTTTGTTTGTTTGTTTGTTTGTTTGTATCACTAAACGGAAGAAAAAAACAAAAAAACGAGATGAACAAGAGGGTCGCTGTTCGGTGTCTGGCACTATAGATATCTTTGCATGAACGAGGAATTTACGACAGGTACAGTATGGAGCACAAATTCCTGCTTGGGCGATTTGCGTTACCTTGATAAATTAAACATCATTAATTTTAATTTTTATGATCTGGTCGGTCATAAAGGATCACTCGGAGTGCTGTGATTGCGGCCCGGTTTATTGAATTTGTGTTTTTTTTATTTGGGAGCGCGGGGGGTGATCTTTTCCTTTTACATGCAGAGGCTTTTAAATCCTCTGCGCAATGGTGTTCAGAATTCATTCACTCACTCACTCACTCCTGACTCTACTTATTGCTGCTTCTTCGGAAATGGCACTTCGCCCACGTAGGTATTATATCTAGACGGATTCTTGCCACTCGGTTTCTTCTGGGGGGGAGAGGCGGCCGTTCTGGACTTGGGTAAGTTAACTACCGTAGTCTATTAAGATGCACATATCTTTGTTAGCGTTACTAGTATCACGGGGGTGGCTTGTACGTTTAGGCTCTGGCTCATTTCCTCTCCCTCCCATAAAGCAAAGGAGTATTTACCGTACTCGTTATGTATAATATTATCAGTGTGTACCCCAACACTCACAGCCCCTGGACATCCTAAAAGTGAACAAAGGGTGGTATCTAATCATACCCTCTCATTCGCAAATATAACCTCTGCTTGGATTATAAGTTTTTGATGTAGCGCAGCGAGGGGCTGTTGGGTTTTTCGTATAACTATATGTCGGTTAAATACGCCCCTAAGTTAAGATGATAGCCCTACAAGATCACTTCTTGGTATGGATCTTTGTAGCGTCTGGCTTCTCCACGAGGAGGTAGAGAGGGGGGGGATTGTATTCTAGTTATGCTTATAAAGCACGATGCTACTTGGTACAGTACAGTACTACCTCTTTCTCCTTTTCTCCCTAACTATCCTCATAGGAAGAAGGAAGAAAGAGAAAAGAAAAAAAAGGACCGAAATCCAATGCCCGGGGCGCTATCGCCGGACCATTGCCCTGACCTGCCGTGGTGGGTTGGAGCGGTGATTCCAGAGTTTGTCGGAGTCTGACATCCTCCAAGATTGATTATTATACCACGAAGATTGGTATGATAGTCGAAATTATTATCAAGAATTTTCGAGAGTCTAGCGTAGTTGTGGGTGTGGTGGATTGGGTATAAGTTAATCGTTCCCCACGAATTTGTGCTCCGTTCCTGTAGCATGTATCATGGTATAATGGGAATACTTACATGGGCTAACATGCTATGTACACATTCCTAGATGTAATATTTAACCGTGAGTGAAAGCAAACCAAATCTAGATGCTAGCAGGATAAGTATTAGTTCCTATGGTAACGTTATGTGAAATACCTAGCTGGCGCAGTGGTTAATATGCATGAACTAATTAACCTCCTGTGTAAATTAGCGGGAGCCCAGGAGTTCAATTCCCCTCATCATCATGGGTTATTATTGAACAATCCATCACGTAGGGTAGGAGAACGAAGGATACCTCACCTATGGGAACTGGGAGACTGAAGACCTTAGGGTAAATCAGCACTGCTACGAGGCGGGAGAATCCGACTCTGGACCTCATCTTAAGGTGGGGTTCGCGATCGGCGGGGTAGCAGAAAAGATCCAAAAATCATTTGTCTCTTTTTGCTTAGAAGAAACAAGCAAGCAACTGTAGACCCTGAATACCGTACTATACAGACTCTCTAGGACGGAGATCACTAAACTAGTTGACGGATAGTTATTTGCCAGTGGGCCACCCCTTTGCCGTTACTCGCCTTGTGGACTTACCGCTCTCTTTCTTAGCTGGTAGCAAGTTCTGGGACGCGAACAATCCCGTTATGGTGCAAGTAGGAAACTCAGGCGGAGTTGGCATCTCATAGCTCAAATCACAGATATGATCTTCAGAACAGCTGATGTCCTCAACAGCGGAATTCTCGCAGAAGCCAACATAGCTAGAAACTCTCTTGGTGACATCAGTTTCTAAGACTCACATTTCAGTATCGGAGGAGCCAGGATGCAAAAGTCACCAACGAACTGTGCCAGCCCTGGTACAAGCCCTTTGCAAGCCCACCTTCCTTCCTCGTGCTGCACATTACCCCCACCAGCTCTCCGCATACATAGAGAAGGTGAGGGGCTCCAGAACCTCCTCCTCATCAGTTTCCAGCAAACTGAAACCGCACACTTTAATAGCAAGGCACCGGTGGGCTCATTTTGGCCTCCAACTCTATGGGTCGTCAACAGCGCATACTACTAGTACTCAACCCCTAACTTTTACGGCTGTGGCGCCGGCGACGCACAATGCAGAATGGGGATGGGCGCAACGTACCGTGGTGGTTCAAATATCTAAATAATATTATTATGATACTACTATTCTCGTTTTCTGCACCTGGGTTTATGGCTATGACTGCTTTCCTCGCACAACGGGGATTCGCTTTTCACTTATTTCGTGGCTATCATTCGGTAGATCAACACCACCTTTCTCTCGATGGGTCTAATTCTCATAACCGAAACAGCAATTAATATCACATCTCAATTTTCCATACTCCACCGAATGATACATTGTGATTCATTCACAGTGGACCAGATGGCCAAGCTAAATTTAGGTTCACTACTTTTGCCACTAATCGCACCGCACAGGACCTCGGATTGCGGGAGAGCACCATAAAAGCGAACATGAATACCGATTCTAAAGTTCCTATGAATGCCAACTTATTCCCAGGATCGCAACAATTTTTTGATCGCACAAAGGCGCTTCAATGAAATTTTAACTAGCCAACACATCCTAACACTAAAAACAATCCTAAAGCAACTCCCTAATCTCAGTGGCCAGGTCCTTAATCCTTGGCTCCTTAATCCTGACTTCTACCTCAGTGACAGTTTGGCGAGCCTCGTAAACTGACAATGCCGCTTCCTTGACCTCCTTTTGGAGCGTTAAGAGCGTGCCTAAGCCCACAAGGGCACGGAAGATAGTCTCTGAGTCGATCTCCTTCTTGACTATATTTGTGAGGGGCTCAAGAAGTGTGATTGCGCGATCGATCGCTCTCTTCGAAGTGATCAAAATCGCGTAGCTGTGGATAAAGTTAGGGTTCGGATCGAGTCAAGATCTCTTGGGGAGTTTTAATCTTACTTGAGAAGAAGTGTAGACTTCGCAATCTTCAGGTTCCGATTTGTTGTTCCGTCGCTCGCCTTCTCGGCAAGTTGAATAGTCTAGCGGAAGAGTCTTATGTTAGAAGTGCAACTTTTTTTGAGGGCAGGAAACAGTTAAAATGCAAACCTGCTCAAATCGATTATCCATGTAGTCCCTGCCTTCCTCCGTCTGAAAGAGATTCACAAATGTCCTGGTTGCCAACATTACATTGTTCGGGTGGCTGATATCAAACGCCCCTGATGTCTCAAGAATGTCGCCGGCCTTGAGCCCGTTTATTGGTTCATATGTAGCAGCCAGTGGAGTTGCTGCTGCTACTAACCTCAACAGATCCAGGCCTGGGAGGCGGCTCTGCGAATGCCACTTGGTGATTATCTTAGAGATCAATTCAAGGCCACCTGAAAAAGCAGTATTGTGTGCACCAGCCTTGTACGAAGGGGAGGCGACAGCTTGAAGAGACCCGCATAATTTAGCAAGTGCAGACACTTCGTCGGGGTTAAGTGCAATATCCTTCTCCCCACTGTCCAGCAGCCCTTTATTTAGTTCATTGACTTTGCTCTGAATAGTTGGTAGGTTGGCTGCAGTGATCGATAGGTATGACTTCTGTGGAATGCGCTTCGGTTTAGCTTGTTGCGGAGGAGGCGCATCTGGCCTATACCTGTTCTCCATACCCCATGGATCCGGGCCAGTGGACTGCTCTTGCGCCCCAAGAGTGACACCGCCAGCATTTTTCACGATAAATTGGCCAACGGTATCAAGATATGATATTGGCAATTCGTTCGCCTCCAGGAACCTCCTGGCGGCCTCAAATGGGTTTTCAGATGCATTATATGGCAGCTTTAATGCAGGGGCCCCCTCTTGGATATCGACATCAAACACGTAGTCGTACTCCTTACCTTCGAACATTTGCTTACGGTTAGAGCCTACAGCATCTACAACAGTGCCGACGTTGTTCCACGCTCTTGCGGCATTAGACCAAACATGGGCCTCTACAGTCTCCCCATTGCGCACCATAATCACCTGGTGTGTTTAGCATTGGTGTTAGTAACAGCTTTGGATGAGTCGCAAAATGCTTACCTGGCCGTCCTTCTTGCCCGGCTGCGCAAGGGCTTCAAGACCAGGCAAATCATCTTTCTTTACGTCGCCAACTTGGTTTCTAAATATCCGTTAAAACCAATAATCCATGCCTCAGCCACTCAGGAACTTACGATGGAATCGTTGAGGCAGCGACACTGTTCTCAAATGCCTGACGATATTTTTAGCAAATATATGGTACTTGAACCCCAATTATTCCTTGTATTACCTCTAGTGCTCCCTGGTCCGCCCATCTCTTCTCCTCTCGGGAAAACACTCGGACCATCCGATCACTCGCTCCGCTCACAATGTCACCATTCTGAGCACAAACAGCAACGGACCAAACACTAATGGCAGGATGAGTTATTGTTTGTATACAATCGCCGTCTAGATACTTGTAAGCCACGGCTCTTCACCCAAACCCCCAGACTCCTCAAACATATAAACCTACCTCTCCAAATTCTTACTGTCCGATCTTCACCAGCAGAAACAACCTCGCCCGAGGGCAAGGCAGCCACAGAGTATATAAACGCTGTGTGCCCATGCAATTCCTGTAACTGGTGCCCGTCCAGAGACCATATACGAACAGTCCTAAATGGCCAAAGCACTATTAGCTCACGAATTTTTAATATGTATCTGCACCGGTCTAGTTACCCATCATTCGCACAGCTGGCAAATCCACCATTTGGCATCCTGCATAGCCCACGGACACAATCTGTGTGACCTTCGATCTTCTTGATAGTTTTTCCGTTCCTCCAGATCCGGATTGTTTTATCTGCTGACCCAGTAACCACGTCTGTTTCTGAAAGGACCAAGACCGCCAACACTCCCTGATCATGGCCGTCCAACACATATTGGTTTTCCCAGCCTTTCCACACACGTGCTGTGCTAAATAACTATTAGCCCAAATCCGAGCAACCGAGATGCCGGTACGACACACCCATCCCAGGATCCCGAAATTATGATTCCCGCATAATTGTCCAACGCACAAACGTTGTGTGTATGGCCTAAAAGCAGATACTTTGCATCGTCTATATCTTTAGAATCAGGTTCCCGAACTTCGATGATTGTGTCCTGACCACCGCTAACAATCAAACCTACACAGCCCATCAATTAAACTTCAGCTTTAAAATCTATCAGGAAGCTACTGACCCTTAGGATGCTCCTCCGTTGGGAGAATAAAAGTAACACTGTTAATGAAACCGGAACCAGTTGAATTGATGTGGTCGGAGAAGACAGTCCCTTCGGAATCTTCACGTTTCCATAGTCGAACAGTAGCATCTCGAGATACAGAAGTCACAAAATAAGGAGAAGGAAAAACGACGGCGCGAACCTGTAAAAATAGAGGTTAGGCATTCCATGCAATTTTTAAAAAATTTTGTTTTTGTTTTTAGCAAACTCGGGGGTCAAAAACAGAGCTCACTTCATGAGCTCGGAGCTACTCACATCGTCCTCGTGGCCCCGTAGAGCTGCAGTAAGCTTGTACACACCGGCCATCGAATCTCTTAGAAGGGTAATGAGGGGTGTAGAGATAGATGAGTTAAACACACGGAGGTCGAATATAAACTTGTGGGGTAGGAGGGGCAAATAGGTCGTCGTCTAGGGCTGTGTTACTAATCCTGTTCCACCAAAGTAGGCGGCTCAACTTACTGCCAGGGCGGAAGGGTGGGCCATGTGCACACAAGATCACTCGAATATTCGATTTTTTTCTAGTGCTGTTGCAAGCATGTGCCCCTTTTAAAAAAAAGCTATCATAAATCATTCTATCTACAAGTAAGGTAAAGACTGATATAGTTCCGGTGCCGGCACAACGCTCTCGATACAAGTAGAATACTAAATTTCGTTTCTGAAATTCTACAAGCAACCTCTTCATGCTCACTCTCGCTCACGCCTACAAGATATCAACGCTGAGAACCCTTGTGTTCTGCCTATCATATAATACAAGCTCTCTTTTAACGGTTCGTCCCCTAAGCGCTCCTCCAATACCGATATCCGTACAGGCTTACCCACCAACCTCCGGGCTTTCGTACTCGTACATAGGGATACCATTTTAATGGATGACTGCAAAAGTAGGGTACCAGAACAACCGGGTAAATCCATCACCTTAGACAAGCTACTACAATTACAGGAATAACGGAGGTTTCAGGTGGCAGTTTCTCTGGAATGCTTGGCAGATAGTTTGCAGTGAGAGGCAGAGGGTGGATAATTCCTCTCTTTTTTTCTTTTTTTGCTGTAGGAAAAAAAAAGAGCATTTGACAGTGTGTAGATCGATAAAGCCACAAGTAAGAATGAGGCTTCTAATTCATACCACACTTCTTACTCAACTATCCGACAGCTTCCATCAGACTTCTTTTGGTGGACCGTAGCGTATTTGAGGGCAGGGAAAGCCCGGGAAAGCCTTCTTAACCCAAACCTTTCGGAAGGCTCCCGAACGTTTCCTGGCCTGTCGTTGATGCGTGCCCCCGCCCGTCGTCTCATCCTCCCCTTTCTGGGCTTCTGCAAGTACTGGTAGGGTTGAACGTTTGAGGTTCCTTCAATCACCTCTCAGCCCTCCTTCCTGCACAGTAATTGAGAAGCAGCAGCAGTAGCAATAGCAATTCGGTACATACTCCCACTACTTCTACATCCTGCTCACCTCTCCGCCTTCCTGTCTATATTCTCCCCCCCCCTTATCGTCCACTTCTCTAGCCTCCGTCTCTGACCTCTACTCCTTCTCCTTTCCTTTTCCCTTCTCTCCTCCGTCTTCTTCCACCTCCTTCTACCCCCTCAGCTTCCTTTGTTGGATCGCCGCTAATAACAGATACCGAGACCCCTTAAAGCCCGATTTAACGAAGTTACGACCTGAATTAAATTTACTCGTCTTACTTTTCCCTATCTTCTGCCTTCACCAACCAGAGCCTCTCATCACGAGGCACATCGGTTAAACAGTTATACTTTGCGTTTTCTGTACATCTTTTTTACACACGAATTAACGACGTCCAACGATCTGATACCCTCCTATTTCAACAGCACAGGCCTATTTTGTCTTTTGCAGTATCTTGTATTCTGGCCCCGCGCTCTTTGCGATAATCTTAGCAGATCAACATGAATTCCGGGTCCCCAACCGTCAATTTACCAAATGATGGCCAATCTTCGAATGGTGGCCCAATTCGTTCGTTCTATCTTCGTCCACTGATTAGAAAATCTCATCAAAAAAACAACCGAGTTCTAACCTACCTTGTGTCACAGAGGCTCCTCGAGTTGTACCTTTAACTTGCCATGGCCACTCTCGACCTGTCACCCATCTTTCGTTTTCGCCTATGTTGGCAGATGATGAATACTATTTAATATCCGCTTGCAAGGGTTAGAACATGCATTGAATCTACTTGCAGCGCTGTTCGGTATTGGACATTGGTACTAATTCTAGTTCAGATAACAACCCAATGCTTCGAGATGGTATCACAGGTGATTGGTAAGCTTGGCTGCTAACCCTGAAAGCCCCGGTAAGATCTGATGATATTTTAATTAGGATTGGGACCTTCTTGGGCCACAAAGGCGCCGTGTGGCAGGCAAGACTTTCCAATGATGCAGCTTTAGCGGCTACTGCTTCTGCGGATTTTTCTGCGTAAGTCGAGATGGGTCAGGGGTTGATAATGGTCGGCATAACTATTTGTTTCTAACCACTGTGCAGGAAAATCTGGGATACCTTTACTGGCGAATGTTTGCAAACCCTCCAGCACAACCATATAGTTCGTGCGGTTACTTTTTCGCCAAATCCTACACATGTCGCAACCGGTGGTCAGGAGAAAAAGTTACGGGTGTACGATTTGGCGCATTCGGAAACGCCAATGGAAATTGGTGCTCAGACTCATACAGGAACTATCAAGTCTATCGTCTGGTCGGATCCCAACACCATCCTTTCAGCATCAGACGACCGAAAACTGCGTTGGTGGGATACTCGATCCAGGGAACTCGCGACAAAGTTCGATGTCGATGAGCTCATTGGATCTTGTGAATTGAGTCCTGAAGGAAATTTGATCAGCGCAACGGCTGGAAAGACAGTGTATTTCTTCGATGCGCAGAGCAGGCAGTTGATCAAGAGCATCTCGACAGCATACGAAGTGTCTTCTGTAGCACTTCATCAGCAGACTAGGCGGTTTATAACAGGTGGAAGTTCGGATACTTGGGTCAGGGTTTATGATTATGATACTGAGACTGAGCTCGAGGTTTACAAAGGCCACCATGGAAGTATATGGAGTGTCAGTTTTTCCCCAGATGGGAAGCTTTATGCAACAGGTTCTGAAGACGGTACAATAAAATTGGTAAGTCACTTTGCAATTAGATCGATCCATAGCTTGTCCTAATTTCGCCCAACTTACAGTGGAAATACACCAACCAACCATATGGTTTGTGGAAATGAGCACCCTAGTGCGAAAGGTGTGTGAGTCGAGCAAAGTGTAAATTTCTCACTAGCGACTACAATTGCATACTGTATTTCGATTCCGTATAAACGTCTCTGATACTAGGGTCTTGTGGAATTATCACGTTTTGTGTTTCCTTATCTCCCCTACGGAGTAAGAAAACCGTATGTCTGAGAGAGCAGATAGGTCATCTAATGATAACTTAATCATGGAGCCGTGTTAAAGTCGAGTGTATTTGTCGTATCACTGTGCAAGATCCATCGTGCCCACTCAATACCGTATTGACGATATCGGTAACTTACCCCGTATAATATCACATGAAGTGCGTGTAGCGAGGTCACGGGATTTTTTCTGCGGAGTTTCCCATGTGCTTATCAATCCCACCTCTCCATCCCACTTCGCATGGTGCTGTATAGTACTACCGGCAGTAGACCTTCCCACTTCCAACAATACACCAAACGAAACAACCTGTTCTTGAGGAGCTACCTTTGAAAAAAGCCGGAGGACTCGGTAATAAATACTGAGCTGAACGCAATGGTCACTCTCAAAATTCCTGTGGCGTCAGAAGACGTTCCACAAGCCCCCAGGGCCGCTCCCAAACTTGTGGCCCCCGAGCCGGGTGCGCCAACGACCCTATGTGTGCTTCTCTGTGAAGACGGTAGCTAACATGTATGCCAACCTAACAGAGCACTGCCCCGGGCCCGAGAGCCAGCAGGCGGGAAAAATGGACGCTTGCGCCGGATGCCCCAACCAACAAATATGCGCTACAGCTCCCAAGGGTCCCGACCCAGATATTCCCCTCATTCAAGCACGCATGGCAACGGTGGAGCATAAAATTCTCATCCTTTCTGGAAAAGGCGGTGTCGGAAAATCTACCTTTACCTCTATGCTCGCATATGCTTTTGCCCAATCCCCTGCAACACAGGTGGGCGTGTGCGACATCGACATATGCGGCCCATCGATACCCCGGATGATGGGCGTTGAGAATGAGTCTATTCATTCTTCGTCGTCGGGGTGGTCACCGGTATACGTAGCGGACAATCTCGGCGTCATGAGTATACAATTCATGCTACCGAATCAGGATGATGCCATTATTTGGAGGGGACCAAAGAAGAATGGGCTTATCAAGCAATTTTTGAAGGATGTCGAGTGGGGTGATTTGGACTTTCTGCTCATTGATACTCCTCCGGGAACTAGTGATGAGCATTTAAGTATAAATAGCTACTTGAAGGGCAGTGGGGTTGATGGAGCTGTTGTTGTCACGACGCCACAGGAGGTCAGCTTGCTGGATGTTAGGAAGGAGATCGATTTCTGCAGGAAGGCGGGGATTAAGGTGTTGGGAATTGTGGAGAATATGAGTGGCTTTGTTTGCCCTAATTGCGAGGTATATTATATACTCCTCTGGTTTTCCCTGTTCCCATTCCGGGGGTGCTCATTTTACTGACGGAGTTTGGCCAAGGGTGAATCACAAATCTTCCACGCTACTACCGGAGGTGGTCGAGCTTTGGCAACTGAGATGGGCATACCTTTCCTTGGGACTGTTCCTTTGGACCCTAGGATAGGTATTGCTTGTGATTACGGCGAGAGCTTTTTCGATGCGTACCCCGAGAGCCCAGCATGTGAAGGATTGATGAACATTATAAGGGGCTTACGGGGTCAGATGGGATTGCCTCCATCGCAAGATGGGGTCGAAGAGATGGACGAGAGCTAGACGATCGCAAGTTATCTCTGTACAAGTGTTAGAGTGGGTATGTTCAATGGCGTTCTTGGGCTCCGGATTTTCCCTAGTTTTCGGTGGTAAAGGTACTCAGGCGTAGCATTAGTAGCGGACTATGAACATCCCCCAGAAACTATATTACATTGGATACCACATATTAATCGTCACGCTGGCGCCCCTCCCTCCTAGAAGAATGTCCACTATTCCCATAACGCCTGTCCCAGCCTCGCTCCTTCTCCGATCTAGTATTTCCCTCCCTATCCCAACTCCTATCCCTCCCTCTCCCTCTCCCTACCCTTATACCTAGCGCTCTCTTTATCCTTGTCTCTGCCACCATCTCTATCACGATCTTTCCCCCTTCGACTATCCCTATCCCTTTCCCGAAAGTTGCTTGGTTCTTCAGAAGCTCTCTCCCTATGCGCTCGCTCCTTGGAACGAGATCTGTGCCGTCTAGACCCCTCCTTTGAACGGCTTCTGTGTCTGTGGGAGTGTCGGTGGCCTCCTTTGCTGTCACCATCACGCTGATGGCGCAACTTCTTCTTCTCCCTCTTGAACTTCTGAAGAGCCAATTCGACCTCTTCTTTCTTTTGCCTTACAAGGTATTCCTTCATTGGATCGTCCTCATCATGATCCCGTATTAACTTCTGCAGTTCAATCTCCTCTGGAAGCATCTCCCGTGGCGGTGTTTCTTCCCTCTCCTTGCCCCTTCTTCTCTTGCTGTGATGTTCACTTTCCCCATCGTCATCTCGCACCCTCGGCCCTGAACCTTGACCTACAAGCTCCTCTAGTTCTCCTTCCTTCGGCTTGTATCTGGTATGATCTACCCGAATTATTCTTCCGAGAACTATAGCCCCACCCAAGTTGTCTACCGCAAGATTTGTACTCCGCTGGTCTTCGTATTTGAGAAAAGCAAACCCTTTGCTCTTCCCAGTGTCCTTGTCACGAATCAGGTTGACGTGAACGGGTTCGCCGAATTGTGAGAAGATTGTGATTATGTCGCCCTCGCTGAGTTCGTACGGAAGGCCGCCGATGTAAACGTATGCGGTGTCGGACCAGTCAGTATGCCAGGACGCGGATAATGGCTTTAACCAAGTTAGCAGGCAGTTGGAGACTCGGGTTTTTGGGGCGTTTAGAGTTAAACATACAATACCAGCTTCCAGTTCCCGCTGGTTCAGCTTTTCGATGGCGCGAATATTGTTCATTGTCCCCTGTTGATTCGCGATGAGGTGCTGTCAAGCTTGTTATGCAGTCAGGGTAGCGTGACGCCACACAAGGTTCGTGGTGCTGTTCGGTGTCACACGCGTTAAAGCTCTGGAGACGAATTTTGCGACATTTGGGGTTACCCGGACAGAGGATTTCAGGGGGAGAGCTCGAGCGCACGGTTGATCCTATTTTACTTGCAGCAGAGAATCTGTGCAGGTTTGGCCTACGTGTTACTCTTGGTTTTAGAATACTAAAGCCCGGTCATGTTTGGTTTTTTTCGGAGAAAATAAAAAATAAAATATTATGATAGACGATACCAAACAATAGACAACAGAAGTAGGATGAAGCTTTGATTTTGGTGTTTATATTCTCCAAATAGTAATTTACCAGCACTGTAGCAGGCCAGAATTGAAATCTGTGCGATACTTGAACTGGAAATCTCTTTCCGGGACATCCAGGGCTTGCCAAGGCTCGCGGAAAAGGGGCTATTTGCAGGGCCATACAATTTACTGGCTCTCTCAACACGCACATTGGGGTTCTTCAACACCACAACAATCTTTGTCCAGCTTCTTTTCCCCAGGGTCATCTTTTGCCTACATCTCCCAATCCCCCCCCTCCTCCTCCTCAACACCACCATCGTCAACTGACATAGCTCCGCCCTTCTCTCGCTATCGTATACTCCTCCTAGCTTGCGTCTTCGTACCTGACCCCATCACACCGCAACAATGTCGTCTCCCCTCAGCGCTGTAAGTAACCCTGAACTTTAATCACACCACCGCCATTAACCTCCTACCACCACACCCTCCCACACCCTGTTGCTCCCTCCCATCTTGCCCACACACCCTCCTCGCCCTCCCTCATTGCCCATCTCTCACCTTCATCTCCCCCTCCCCCTTGAGCTGCCTCTGCAGCGTTCAAGTTCAACTCCTTCCCCCAAATCGCCTTTTCTTCCCCCTTATTACACGTCGAAATACATTCGTTGGGCCAAGCTCTCTGACGATGCCACTGCAGATCCGCAGAAAGAAGAATGTCAAAAAGGGAATCCAATTCTGTTTGATGGTATGCGGTGCTTCTGGCACTGGTAGGTTATAAACATTCCCTTGTCATTTACATATCGCTAAGTTCCTGATGCTGATTTGTATTATTATCCGGTAATCCTTAGGTCGTACTACCTTTGTCAACACCCTTTGCGGCAAAAAAGTGCTACTGAGCAAAGACTCCGACGATTCGGCCAATGCACATGTTGAAGAAGGTGTCCGAATCAAGCCGGTCACAGTTGGTACGTGTTTTTAGGGGAGATTGGTCAATTGTATTCGCGTAAATAGTTTCTTACTGGCATCTCAATTGCAGAGCTCGATGAGGAGGGAACGCGCATATCCCTTACTATCGTTGATACCCCTGGTTTCGGTGACCAGATTGATAACGAGGCAAGGTAAGTTTTAAGCCGCAATTACAAGGCCCAATCGTTTCGTCATGAGAAGTACTAATTGGTTTGCGAGATAGTTTCGGTGAAATTTCTGGATACCTAGAACGTCAGTACGATGATATTCTCGCGGAGGAGTCGCGTATCAAGCGTAACCCCCGATTCCGCGACAACCGTGTCCATGCTCTCCTTTATTTTATCACTCCTACCGGCCATGGGTGAGCGTTTCTGATTGATTCCTGAGTGCAACAATTGACTAACAATCACTAGTCTACGTGAATTGGACATCGAATTGATGAAGCGTCTTTCTCCCCGTGTAAATGTCATTCCTGTGGTCGGCAAGGCTGATTCTTTGACACCTGCTGAATTGGCTGAGTCCAAGAAGCTCGTCATGGAGGATATCGAACATTACCGCATCCCTGTTTATAACTTCCCCTATGATATTGAGGAGGATGATGAGGATACCGTTGAGGAAAATGCTGAGCTCCGGGGATTGATGCCCTTTGCGATTGTTGGGAGTGAGGAAGTTGTAGAGGTTAATGGACGCAAAGTTCGTGCCAGGCAATACCCATGGGGTATCGTTGAGGGTTTGTGCTGCCCTTCCAAGGCTATGAATCGAATATAAAGAACTAAAGCTAACCACTACCAAACCATTTAGTTGATAACCCAAGACACTCCGACTTCCTTGCTATTAGGTCTGCTTTACTGCACTCTCACTTGGCAGATCTAAAGGAAATTACCCACGATTTCTTGTATGAGAATTACAGAACAGAGAAACTTTCCAAGTCCGTTGAAGGTGGTGCTACTGCGTATGTTCCTTACACTTCCCATGTGACTGAGCATGACTAACGTGTCTATTCCGCAGCTCTATGAACCCCGAGGATCTTGCCTCTCAATCAGTGCGACTCAAAGAGGAGCAGCTCAGGCGTGAGGAGGAGAAGCTCCGAGAAATTGAATCAAAGGTTCAACGAGAGATTAACGAGAAGAGGCAAGAGCTTCTTGCTCGCGAATCACAACTCAGAGAGATGTATGCATAACTTACTTCTTGTCTCCCACCTCAAAAAACTCATAACTGATATAATGATTAGTGAGGCCCGGATGACTCGTGAACATAGCCAACCCGTGCTGGACGAGAAAACAAACGGAGATGTTTAGAGAGGGGTTTCCAGCTTCTTGGCCCAACTCAACGCTTTGATTTTATTTGTCTATCGCGATATCCTTTCTTTTGCTTAAAGTGAGGTTGTGGGTGGTCTGTGACATCTGTGCTGGCTCTACGGGGGTAGTTTGATAAGGCAGTAGGGTGGTATAGGCAAGCATTTATGCAGGTGCTTTTGGAACAAGGGTCATTCTGTAGCGGCTTTTTCTTTTCTTTTTTTTTTTTTTGATCTGGAGAATGTGTGGGACAACGTCTTGCGAAGGCACTGGTGGTTCGCCTATCTGCCGTCGATTCGATTTTTTCTCTCCTTTGTCATCCTGCAGTGTTCTCAGCTTTTCTTTGTTTCCTCCCGTGCCTATGACAACCTTATTTAATTTCCTCTTTCCTGCTGTAGTACTTTAACTATTCATGTTCCTCCAACGCCTGGGCTTCTTTTCTTTTATCCCACC
>NESQ01000303.1:0-118640 GCA_003070745.1 Tuber borchii | reverse complement strand
TTCCTGAGGGGATAGCTTGGTGTGCTGGAAGGTGTTGGTTGAAGAAGCGTTGGGGAGGTCCTTGGGTGTTGTTTCTGGGTTCTTTAGCTTTAGGTTGGAGACTGCATTGGATATAGCGTTGGTGTGCTGATTTCTGTTACCATAAGTCCTGTAGAGGGAGCGATAGAGTCTCTTTTCTCAGTGATTTCAACTAGCTGGTCGAAAGAGGTATCTGAGGTGATATGGGGTTTGACATCTCGCTTGAGTTTGATGTCCATGGCGTCTAGGAGTCTTTGTTTTGCTGAGTAGTCTGAAATCATTCCTGGATGTAGGCTGTCTCTGAGAGTTTCAAGGGAGATGACTGTATCCGTTATCTGCGCTGTTTTTCCATTAGTAGTCTGCTTGACTGCAAGCCATTGTTCATAGATTGTATCGGTGGATGTAGAAGGTAGAAAGTATCCTTCAAATTTCCTCTTGAGTCCTTCCACAGTTTTTGTTCCTTGGCTGTTGTCATACTGAGTGAATTTCTCGAGAGCCTTATCTCTGCAGTAGGCTCCATAGTACTGCAAGGCCTCAGGGTCTGTATCCTGGATTCCATAGCTAGATATGTAGCGGCGGACTATGTTGAACCATGAATTGATTCTCAAAGGGTCTCGATCTTTTCCTTCTCCTATATAGAAGAATGGTGCTGGCCATTTGGGGCGGCTACTGCCTTCTGGTTGGAGAGACATAGCGGCGGGTCTGGGGCTTGGTGGTGGTGAAGGACTTGAGGGTGGAGGCGGCTCTTGGTCAGGGCTTGATGGTCTTGTAGATGGCTGGCTAGGCAGCGCTTGTCTTGCTGGGTCAGGATCTTGGTCTGGGTCAGACTTGGGTGTTCCTTCCTGATGTAGTTGCTCTTGGTCAGGGGTTTCGTCAGGTTCCTGGTCCTTTTGGTCTTCTTGGTTTTCACTGTCTTCTGGGTTGTGTTCTGGGGCGTCGTCTTCGCTGCTAGATTCTTCTTCTGACCATTCTTGGTCTTGGCTTTGGGGCGGGTCAGGTTCTGGCGCAGGTGGTGGAGCTGTTTTCTTTGCTGGAGTGGCAGGCTTTGACTTAGCTGAGGATCCTGATTGCGCTGCAGGAGCTTTGATGATGCGTCCTTTGGGGTCTCTTGGAAGCGAAATGGTTGCTATCTGGGGTGAGCAGTTCTCGCCAGGAGTCTGCTCTAGGCCTTTCAAGGGACAAGGAGGTGTACCGGTACTGCAGGGTCAAGGGAGGCGAAGGGTGATCAGTCCTATGCCGAGATCAAAGGGTGTACGTAAGTCTAGGTCAAAAAATGTAACCTACTCCTAGGTATCGAGAGATTCCCAGAGGGAGATCAGGCGATACTGAAGGACAGGAGTGGAAGCGTTGGGTGGAATCTCTGTAAGAGATATAAGAAAGATGAGGGACTAATAGAGTGACCGTTCAACTTGTAGTATATTAAAGAAGAGCGTTCCTGTGAGGCTTGAGAGTTCGAATCCTTAGGGGATCTCGAGCTCTTTAAATACAAATAAGTATAACCAAATATCCTGTCAAAGAGCAAATATCAAAATACAAAGCTACATGAGTAGCAAAACTTCTAAGTCCTAAACAAGGTCATAGAAGCACAGGATATAACTAACAAAACAAGTAATGAAATAAAACAAACAAGGATCGCTACTGATGTACTAATCCAGTAATACATAGTAGGAAAGCTAGGGTATCCTAATTGGGTACAAAATCAAAGGGTGCAAATAAGCGAGTAAAGGAAGGTACTCCCAATAGGAAACTATAACAATAAGGAAGGTACAAGGATGGAATATGCGTTACTAGGGAATCCTAAATAGGCAAATCCAACGTCAGTATAGTGAGTAGCAGAGATAATAGTAGATTCCGTTACAGGTAGTCACAACCTGCCTATTACATCGTTGTACCTTAAAGCACTCTTGAAAACTTGTTCATGTTTGTTCAACCCACCTTTTCAAGTGTACAAGCTTACCTTGTTACATGTTTGCCTCCGGCAACTCTATCTGTACTTTTTTGTACAGCATAGAAGAGTTCTACGTTCAGTTGAGACGTTTAACAGTCTCTTTCAAACTGGTTGAGTTGTTAGAACTCTTGATACTACGACAAACAGCTTGAATAGTACGCTCTTCCTTATATAAACCCTCGCTACCCGGATTTTCCTTCTCCACTCCTTCATTACCTTCTAATCAATCTACAGCTTCTATCGTCCTTTTTAGTCCTCCAAAAGCAACTTTTCCCTTCACAACGATACGTTATATATAAACGAGAACTGTTTTCCGCGATCATACAGTCTCACTACATTTCACACCAACTGTACCAGTAAGTCTTGTCCGAGTTCCTAACGTCCGAAATGAGCGTTCTCAGGCCTTTCGTAGGCTATACTGATTGATATCATAGAATACCGGTAACTTACTCTTAATTGAAGCGAAGCTTTTCGATCGCTTCTACCTCCTAAAGTAAGTTTGTGCCACAATTCGTCCCTTTTCTTCCTTCCTCGGCCTCCTAGAGATACCAACCGAGGCCTGGTCTTTCTCACTTCCTTCTGGGGCACGATGAAGCGCTGCGTAAGTTCTTGAATGAACTTGTGCACGGCTCGTACGAGCTCTTCTAAAGCCTTAATGTGAAACGATAGCTGACCACTATTCTCTAGATACACTAGCGGCTCCCCGTTTTCGCTTGCTATCCCCCCTATAGTTAGTCTTCTGTTTGTCTCATTTGCACCTTTCCCAAGATGGAATGATTACTGATCGCTATTTGCTAGATTTCTTTGGGATTTCCCGTCTTCTTCTGCACGCCAAGAACATCCTCGCCAATTCAGGTTAGTCTTCTGCGTGTCCCATTTAGTCTTTTTTACAGAGAATCTAATTGGTTAATAGCATGCCTCGATTCGTGGTCGTGGTCATGTCACCACTGCCATCTTCCGGACTGAGCTCAACCTCACTGGTGAGGGACGAACCGTGGAAGGGAGGAGATACCGCGCCGTTCGCACATACATTCTCCAGAAGTGCAACGAGAGGAATATCACCTCTCGCACGCAGGCCGGTGACACTTTGTGGAATGAAGTTAGGATGGAGACCGTCGCACACATTGCCCTCAGAGGCTTCGAGCCAAATTCAACTCCCCCCGGAACGGCCAACATCGGGCCTTCCACGTTGCTCTGGATGCTCTCATCATGGACTCCTGAAGAAGGCAGCTGAGTCTCGTAGGAATGCCAGACTTAATTCCGATGCCGAGGAGAGGGGGAGATGGGGGCGCTGGCGGTGCATCTGGATCCGGATCGAGAGACGAAAGGGCCGTTGCTCGTCCCCAACCGACCGTTCACAAGGAGAAACCGGTATGAATAATATCATTTCGACACAGGTGCCGAGCTGGGCAGGCTCGCTAGCTCCCATGATAAACCGTGGTAATAACCCTATGCCAAACAAGAGTTGGCTGGTGGTTCTCAGGCACTACACTTTACAGGAGCTCAGCGAAGCTGCCTGTCGGTACGTAGAGGACGGCGAGCATCCCGGAGTTCATTGGAATTCTCCGCGACATTCAAGGCCTGAATGTCACTCCCGATGGCGCCGACCAGATCGAGTTGATCGACGACGATCAGGTCAATACCTGGCTTCGTCTCTCCAGTGCTCCACCTTACTGTCGCCTGCTTCCTCCACCGAGCAGCTGTTGCCCCTCCTGATGGTGGGGACCCTGTTCGTCCCAATATACCTCTTGTTGGCACAGCCGAACTATCTCTTCCCCGGCCAATTCGACATCGCCGAGTTCTACACTGAGCCAGAATCTGACTCTGATGAGGAGGACGATGTGGAGCGCCATGCAAGGCGCAGAAGGGCCTTTCTAGGTCCACAACGGCTGGCAGAGGAGAATTCTGAGCAATGATCGTAGGGTTGTTAGGTTCCAGACCCACTCCCGGAACTGATTTCGCGCGCTAGTGAGCAGGGGCCGGCTATATAGCCGATATGCAGGACAAGATGTCCAAAGGTGGCTCTTCCCCGGGATCCCACCTCCGGTGTGAGGTGTCGTACATGACGCTATTGAGGAGGCGCTGATGATACGGAGGGGGTAATGGGGGCGATGGGGTGGGGGTGATGGGGGCAATGGGGGCAATGCCTAGGGTTTGTTTGCCCAGGCAGCGTCTTCTTTGGGCTTTTGGGTAGTTTTTTCTTTGTTTCACTGGCTTTCTTAGGTTTTGCTTTCATTTCTATCCATGGGTTGGGCCGGGGGGGGGGTTGGGGCTTGTTTGTGCCGGGTAGTGTCTTCTTGGGGTTTTGGGTGGGCTCTCTTTGTTTCACGGTTTTTTCTTACTTTGTTTTGCTCTCGTTTCTATCCATTTGTTGGGTTTTCTGGACTCGTTTTGTGCCGGGCTGCGTCTTCTTTGAGCCTTTGGGTAATTGTTCTTTGGTTTTACGGGCTTTGTTCTTTGCTTCTGCTTTGCTTCTATCTATTAATCGTTGTCTTAATCCTGTGTGCGCTGTCATCTGGCTTTCCTATATTTTACCCGGTAGTCTTAGATTTTAATATTTTTAGTAGTCTTTTTATTTTTAGAATTAGTTGAGTGCAATAGAAAGCTTTTCTGGGACGCTAAACGTCCCTTTTATCCTTTATCCTATCCTAGTATGTATAATCCAATCTTTTGAAATGATAAGTTATATTCATCCAAGCCCCGCATATGAAATCCTGTCCAGGCAATCCCGAATAGACAGTCTCTATTCGGCTCAGAGCCATCCGTGCACGTAGCCTTTGAGACATTCGGAGGCCAAATGGCTGTAGGATAGTCCGAGCCCATGCCAATGATTCTCACGGACCTTTGGGTCATAGCTAGGAGTCCGTGTAGTAACAATAACATAAAGCTTGTTCATCCGCAATACGACGCTGTTCGTCCCCAATACGACCCGTGAGTTCGATTCCTGTCGGGACTTTTATCTCTACATCTAATTCCTTTTCTCCTCTAGTTCTTTCATATAAACCGCAATCATGAATGGAAATACGAGCAGAGGTCAGTCACGCCTCTGGAGGCCAATGTGGCTCTCCCAAGACTTAAATATCCCATTCTTGACCAGAGTAGTAGGACTAGCCCCCGAGCCAGGCATCATCGTCGAGACCTCCAGTAGCCTTCGCGGATATTTCAACGCCAGCACCGGAAACACAACGACGAGTTCATTTTGAGGAAGAGCAACCTACAGATGTTGACGATGATGACATTCCTCCTAGACGTCGCCGATGGGAGAACGACGTCCTGCTGAACCACTCCGCAGCCACTTCCACAGGAGAGTCAGGAGCCGGTTAAGATATGTAAGTAAATCTAATAATTTTTTCAATTGACATGCTTATAAGAAAGAGTACGGAGGACACCCCAACGCCGGTTCTAAATGGCCCTTCACAGGGGTTCTAAATGGCCCTTCGCAGGGGCTTGCATCACAAGAGCAGGCAGCACAATTACATTCCGGCCATCTCAGAGACATTCATCACAATTCTCACCCTATATTCCTGATATGTCTGAAGAGGAAGAAATTATACCGGTCCTATTCACGACATAGTATAGCTGATCCAGACTTTCCAGAGTCTAATATTGGACCCCTATCACACTATTGCAAAAAGCAATACATTGCAGGGTGAGGCGAGATAATCTTTGAGAACGCTCAAATATGGTCCGGTATCATACGTGTTTGTTAATCCTTGTAAACCCTGCTGAAAAAGATACCTTCTGGAAGATTGGATAGGTAAAGAGTAGTAAGAAAGGTTATTGGTTCTGGAAGATAATGGTAAATGGAAAGGTCTATCAGCAAAAGTTCACATTGACCCCATACCTCATGAGGGATAGGGGGTATGGGGGGCCAAATTATAAAACTCAAGTTGTTGTATCTCTGTCATGCCCCATAACTCCGGAATAAATCCGGGTTACGGGGCATTTTTTGTGTCGGTAATTTCGTTGTCATGCAATTTTTCTGACGGACTTCATCCTCTTTGAGCCATTGCACGGTCCATTGCCTTGACTCTTCTACTTTAGTTTATCCGCATTACCTCTCGGCAGAATTGTTCCGTTATGGATTCTCCCACGACTAATCATCCTTCCGACAGCCCAAACACGCTTGTATGGTCATTCCAGCTTTGACCCTTTCCCTGTATTTCATCCGGGCATTACCTCTCGCGCCAGGAATTGTTCCGTTGAGGATTTCTGCCTCATGACTCAATCATGCTTCCCAACAGCCCAAACACGCCATTGTCTGGTTCATTCCAGCTTTGACCTTTCCCCTATAGTTTATCCGGCATTACCTCTCGCACCACGCATTGTTCCTTGTTGATCCAAACATCCTTTCTGAATTTCCTATTGACAAACTCTTCGCGACTCCGAATGTCCGCAATGCACCGTTCCCCGTAGTTCTTCTGCTTTCCTAATTCTCGCTTATTTCTCCCCTTCCTCCTTGCCATTGCCCTATGACCTAATCCAGCCCCAATAATTTCTCCGTGTATACAATATCTAAGCGGACGCTATTCGTCGCTTTCGCGACAAGGACCGTCCATTATTTATGATGCGTGGCCTTGCGCTGGCTTATTCCTTCACTGTTCTCGCTTCCTGCCTTCTTCATGCTCTTTGGGACTTTCCCTCGGCCCCAAGCGACTTTCCCCTGATGTCTTTTTCACAAACTGGGTTGAAGTCTAACTCTAAGTGGCATATTCAAAATAATAATAATAATAATAATAATAAGCTCTTTTATTTGTTTATTTTATTTAAATCTACATTTGTCCCAAATAGACATTACTCGTCCCCATTCAACTCCTCTTCGGAGCCTCAACTGCCTCCCCGCTTCGGGATCTGAATGATCGTCCTCCATCTCGCTTTCCTCATCGCCTGAAATCTGCAAATCCAATATCCTGCGGCTTCTCTGTCCTCCAGTGGGGCACGAGACTCCTGATCCGGTATCAATCCACCCTCCCGCAGCATTTTCTTAATACGTTTTTTTGTATCTTCAATGAGTTTATCTCGCACTCCTGGCGGCAGTCTTTGCCAGGTAGCACGCTGTCGAAGATAGACATCTAAATTTTCTAGTGAGTACGATAGGCTTTACAACGGCGGATTTGAACCTTTAAACGAGTCAATACTAACTTTGTGCTGTCAGAGCGGAAAAATCTGGAGGTTGAACAAATGATCCGGAACTCCAAGCCTTCAGAGAATGATACAGACATGCGTGGTAAGGCATATCAGGACGTCGTTAGTACGATTAAGAAATGATTTATCGGTCCTTCCTCGCATTCTCGAACCCTGGTACCACTTATGAAACAAGAGTTTGCTATCTTGGCGCAGAAAAGCGCCAACCACAGTCCTGTCTGGGTAAGCCTTATCTCGTCTCACCGGGGACGATCTGAGTTTACTAATTGTTGTTACTTGGGTGGCATGTAAACCGATCATTTTCGAGCAAATAGGCAACTCGCGCCCTTTATTTCGGTTGGTGGTTTTGCGAGAAGTCATACAGGTCCTCAATCATGTTCTTGCTCTCTGAAACTAGATGTGACCTGGCGCTAGACTGCCTCGATTTCAACTAAATGTATCTAATTAGCCGTGACCAGTCTCCAATAGGACGTTCTTCGTCAATTAAAGGACTTACAAAAGTCATTGCCCGCCTTTCCATTACCGTATTTCCCCAACCTAACTTTCTAGCTGCCTTTACCCAATAACCTTCCAGATGTGTATTGTTTTCGGCAGGCTTTACAAAGGGATTAACAAACCACGTATGATACAGAACCATATTTGCAGCGTGCTCAAAGATGCTCCTCGCCTCACCTTGCAATATGCTGCTTTTTTGCCGATAGTGTGATAGGGGTCCCGATATTAGACTCTAGAAAGTCTGGATCAGCTATACTAGGTCGTCAATGGGACGGCATAATTTCTTCCTCCTCAGTCGTATCAGGAATATAGGGTGAGAATTGGGATGAATCGTCTCTGAGATGGCCGGAATGTAATTGTGCTGCCTGCTCTTGTGATGCAAGCCCCTGCGAAGGGCGATTTAGAACCCCCTGTGAAGGGCCATTTAAAACCGGCGTTGGGGTGTCCTCTGTACTCTTTCTTATAAGCATATCAATTGAAAAAATTATTAGATTTACTTACATATCTTAACCAGCTCCTGACCCTCCGTGGAAGTGGCTGCCGGAGTGGTTCAGCAGGACGTCGTTCATCCCATCGGTGACGTCTAGGAGGAATGTCATCATTGTCAACATCTGTAG
Organism: Tuber borchii; assembly: GCA_003070745.1. Taxonomy (NCBI): domain Eukaryota; kingdom Fungi; phylum Ascomycota; class Pezizomycetes; order Pezizales; family Tuberaceae; genus Tuber; species Tuber borchii. Next base: position 110,417 of record NESQ01000303.1, on the reverse strand, counting down.
GTTGCTCTTCCGCAAAATGAACTCGTCATTGTATTTCCGGTGCTGGCGTTGCAATATCCGCGAAGGCTACAGCAGGTCTCGATGATGATGCCTGGGCTCAGGAGGCTACTCCTACTACTCTGATCAATAATGGGATATTTAAGTCTTGGGAGAGCACACATTGGCCTCCAGGAGGCGTGACTGACCTCTGCTCGTCTTTCCATTGATGATTGAGCGTTTATATGAAAGAACTAGAGGAGAAAAAAGAATTAGATGTAGAGATAAAAGTCCGGACAGGAATCGAACTCACGGCGTCATATTGGGGACGAACAGCGTCATATTGCGGACCAACAAGCTTTATGTTATTGTTACTACACGGACTTCTAGCTATGACCCAAGGTCCGTGAAAATCATTGGCATGGTCTCGGACTATCCTACAGCCATTTGGCCTCCGAATATCTCAAAGGCTACATGCACGGATGGCTCTGAGCCGAATAGAGACTGTCTATTTGGGATTGCCGGGACAGGATTTTATATGCCGGGCTTGGATGAACATAACTTATCATTTCAAAAGATTGGATTATACATACTAGGATAGAATAAAGGATAAAAGGGACGTTTAGCGTCCCAGAAAAGCTTTCTATTGCACTCAAGTAATTCTAAAAATAAAAAGATTACTAAAAACATTAAAATCTAAGACTACTGGGTAAAATATAGGAAAGCCGGACGACAGCGGAAACAGGATTAAGACAATGATTAATAGATAGAAGCAAAGCAGAAGCAAAGAAGCAAAGCCTGTAAAACCAAAGAACAATTATCCAAAGGCTCAAAGAAGAGGCAGCCCGGCACAAAATGAGTCCCAGGAACCCCAACAAATAGATAGAGACTAGAGCAAAGCAAAGTAAAAAACCCGTGAAACGAAAGAGAGCCCATCCGAAAGACCCAAGAAGACACTACCCGGCACAAACAAGCCCCAACCCCCCCCCCGGGTGCCGAACCCATGCATAGAAATGAAAGCAAAACTTAAGAAAGCCAGTGAAACAAAAGAAAAAACCACCCAATAGCTCAAAGAAGATGCTGCCCAGCGCAAACAAACCCTAGGCATTGCCCCCATTGCCCCCATTGCCCCAATCACCCCCATCACCCCTATTACCCCCACCGTTATCATCAGCGCCTTCCTCAATAGCGTCATGTACTGACACCTCATACCTCGGAGGTGGGATCCCCGGGGGAAGAGCCACCATTGGGACATCTTGTCCTGCATATCGGCTCATATACGCCGGCGCCTGCCTCACTCGAGCGCGGGAAATCAGTTCCCGGGAGTGGGTCTGGAACCTAACAACTCTATGATCGTTGCTCAAAATACTCCTCTGCCAGCCATTGTGGAACCTAGGAAAGGCCCTTCTGCGCCTTGCATGGCGCTCTCCATCGTCCTCCTCATCAGAGTCAGATTCTGGCTCAGTGTAGAACTCGGCGACCTCGAATTGGCCAGGGAAGAGATAGTTCCGGCTGTGCCCAGCAAGAGGTGTATTGGGACAAACAGGGTCCCCACCATCAGGAGGGACAACAGCTGCTCGGTGGAGGAAGCAGGCGACAGTAAGTGTAGAGCACTGGGAGAGACGAAGCCAGGCATTGACCTGATCGTCGTCGATCAATTCGATCTGGTCGGAGCCATCGAGAGTGACATTCAGGCTGTAACTGGTACAGGTTACGAGTTGGTTTCGAGTATCGTTTGATACTCCATATGTTTGATGTTTGGTTTCGAGTATCGTTTGATACTCTATATGTTTTATGTTTGGTGTTGAGTATCGTTTGATACTTTATATGTTTTATGTTTGGTTTCGAGTATGGTTTGATACTCTATATGTTTTATGTTTGGTTTTGAGTATCGTTTGATACTCTATATGTTTTATGTTTTGTATCACGATATCGATGTGATACCTGATTTGTGTTATGTGATGTTTCAAGGCTACCATTTCGGAGCCTTATGGTTATTTGATTACAAAGGCTCAAGGAGTCTAACAAGTGTATTTAAAGACCTGCTATTCTCCGGACTTAGAGAAGGCAGACTTCGACAGACAGAGTTTTCAATATACTTGGTTGAACAGTTACTTCTTCAGTTCGCTTCGAGAATCTTTAGTATTTCAAGTTGGTCTACCAAACGCCTACTATTAGGAAGTACTTGGTAGTTGCGATATAGTAAGAAGTTTGTTACAATAACCTCGTCTAAGCCTCCGGTACTTAGTCTCACTAGATAGCGCACTTTGCTATAGAGCTAGTATCGTTACCCTCATAGAATACGGCACCACCCCGTGGGGCCGTTATACTTTTTTTAACTTCAACAAGTTATCAAGATTGAAGAATACCAGGAGCCTAGCCGGAGCACTGTGTCCCCCAAGAAAGGACAACAACCACGGGCTAGAGACGAGAAAGGACGATTCATCAAAGCACCTTCGAAACAACAGTTCTTTATAGACGAACCTGGTAGACAACTAGCCAGAGATAGTGCCCAACAAACCCTATCAGAGTCAGCGGAAGAACGTGCAAAGGAAGCAAGTGTAACCCCTGGCGGGTTCCCAGTATCTCTACCGAAAGAACCATCAAGTAGAGCCCTAGCAGGTACAATAGCAACAGGATCATCAAGCAGAACCCCAGCAGAGGTACCGGCAGACGATCCAAGCAGCTCAGATAGCAGTAGCGATTCGGACAGTATGTCGCAATAAGGAGGGCCCAGTAACCCACCACCCAAACTGGCAGGTGAACTGGCAGTCCCCCCTAGACTGGGTATCAAAATCCCGACATCAAAGAAGTTTACCAGAGATGGCGAAGACCTCCAACCAGAAGCATTCGACCGATGGTACAAGTCTGTTCAACTCTATATGCGAATACATAAAGTACCCCAAGCGTCAGATGGGTCTGGAAACTACTGGATACTCTACACTGAAGGACGAGCCCATGAAGCAGCGTTCCAAGCAGCAGAGTTATTCGGTGAAAACATTTCTAGAGACCAGTTAGTACTCTATCTAAAGGAACCATTCCAATCATCCAAACAGAAGGACGATACCTCCAGGAAGTTCTATGATATTCGACAAGTCAAAGACGGAGAACCTCAGAACATCTCAATCACCTCAACAGACCTACTCATGTACAGATCACGATTACTTGAAGATACGGTCAGCGATTATGCTTTCATCCAACAATTCTTCAAGAGCATGTATCCCAAGCTTTGACAGGACGTTGAGACGCAATACGGGGGTGATGAGGAAATCAATGAAGTAATCAGCCTGGCTGAAAGACTTGATGCTATAAACCATAGCACAGGAGCCTACCGAAAAAGCCACAGTGAGAAACTACCAAAAATCAGCAAGAAACAAGAGCCTAGAAAATCATTCAACAAACCCAAACAACAAGGAAGGAAGAAGAAGGGAGCCTGTTTTACTTGCGGTGGCGAAGGACATATGGCAAGAGACTGTCCAAGTATGAAGGATAGGGACAAAGGCAAAAGCAACGCAAAGGTCAAAAAGCAAGCGTCCTCCAATATGGTGGAACAGCAAGACCAATTCGATGAAGTCTATATCAACTCGATGGAAATAGACAGCTACGCGTCAGCCAAAGCCACCCGTCCAGCGACAATCAAAGCACATCATGCACTAGAAGGATCCATGTTCATCAATGGAAAAGAAGCAAGAGTGCTATTCGATACAGAGACAATCGGAGCAAACCTCATCAGTGCTACATTTGTCACTACCCACAGAATTCCATGCAGGAACATGGAAAAACCAACTAAGATCCACATGGCTATGAAAGGTTCACGATCCGAAAGTCTCAAAGAATGTGTTGTAAACATCACAGCAGGAATGTTACAAACAAAGGACAACAAAATGATTGTTGGAAACCTAGCAAAATACGATGCCCTGATAGGCATGCCGTTCCTCCAACAACATCAGGTCACAATTGAGTGCAGTGGACTATCAATTACTTTCCCCAAGCAAAGAGTCAAGATCAACTGTACACCTACGAGCGGAAATATCCGCGCAGCTGTGATCAGCACTGAAGACATCATGGCTGAACACCCTAAGGTGTTCCCAGAGAAGATCCCAGAAGGACTACTGCCACTGAGGAAGATAAACCACCATATTCGCCTGAAACCCGGGGAAGAACAGCGATACCAACACACCTACTCTATTCCAGAACGATAGATGACAGACCTAAAAGAATGGATAAAGGAGAAAGAAGACCAACAGATCATCGAACGAAAAGCGGTCCATGCGGCAGCACCGATATTCGCTCAAGAAAAGAAAGACAAAGTAAGAATGAGGCCACTTGTTGATCTTACAGCAAGAAACGAAATCACCATCAAGGACGACAAAACAATTCCAAACCAAAAAATCATCCTAAATTCGCTAGCAAGAGCCAGATATAGGAGTAAGATTGACCTCAGTGATGCATGCTTTCAGACTAGAGTAGCACCAGAGGATGTGGATAAAAACGGTTTCAAATCACCTTTTGGATGTTTCGTCAGCAAGGTTATGCTTCAAGGAGATATGAACGCCCCAGGAACATTCATGCGCATAATGTCAGACCTATTTGCCAACTATATTGGACAATTCGTATGGGTGTATATTGACGATATCCTCATATTCTCCGATACAGAGGATAGCCATCTGAAACACATCGCAATGGTATGCAACAAACTCAAGAAAGCTCAATGTTATGCTAGTAGAAAGAAATCGGAGTTCTTTGCGACCAGCATGGATGTGCTGGGCCACATCATTGATGAAGAGGGACTGAAACCAGCTCCTGAGAAGATAGCGAAAATCGAAGAATGGACCACCCCTAAAAGCAAGAGACAACTCCAGGAGTTCCTCAGAACTGTTAACTACATCAGTCAATTTATTCCTCATATTGCCACCATTACAGCACTACTAACCACTCTTACCGGTAGCGAGGAATTTGTGTGGACACCCACCCATGGCCAAGCCATGAATAATGTTAAGTGAGCTGTTTCACAATACGAGGTTATGAAACCCCTAAATTACGAGTCAACCACACCAATATGGCTAATCACTGATGCATCCGATAGTAGCGTGGGAGCTTGGGTAGGACAAGGAGAATCAGTCGATACTGCAAGACCGGCAGCACTAGACAGCAGGAAGTTCTCTAACGCTCAGATGAACTATGGTACTACAGACAAAGAGTCCCTAGCGATTGTGGATGCCCGGACAGCTTTCCATTACCTTCTCGCAGGAAGCAAGTTTACGATTGTCACAGACCATCAACCCCTAATATACCTCAAAATGAGCAAAACACCCACTAAGAAGTAACTTAGCTTGAGGGGATTTATTGGACAGTTCGACGCTAAAATAGTATACAGGCCGGGCCAATAGAACTATTTAGCTGACCCTTTATCCTGACTCTATGTGGACAATAAGAGCTATCCTCATACTGCGAAAGATCCCACACAAGATCCTGATAACGACAAACTCCCTCTCTCTGATAATATACCCGTTACCATCCACAGCGAATACTTGACAGCCAATATATCTCAATTCGAAAGCCTACCAGTTTCCTACATCCATGATCACTCAGAATGTGGTAGCGAATGCGAATTCATGGACTATAGAGAAAACGAACCGATCAACGATTGGGGAGATTATAGAAGTATCACTAGTGGAAGAAGCGAGGAAGAACTACAATACTCAGCCTTGCATTGGAGTTTTTGCGAGATTGATAAGTGCCCAGATCACGAAGATATGAAACCACCTATGAAAACCTACAGTTGATCACCTAAGAGTAGCCCCCCAGCTATACCGCCTCACACTTCCGACGAAGGAAGTAAGATGGATACAGAACCCGATCAAGACAATATACAACATCTCAGGCCACGCCTGGACCTCTCTGGAATCAAGAGAAGACTACATGAAGCCCTCAGTTGCGAAACTAGAGGCATCCCCTGCGAAAGCCCTGACTGCCCAGTGCATCAGGCCAGACAATCTCCATCAACAAGACCCCTATACAGGGGAACACTTTCCCATCTAAACATCATACCCGTTGTCGAACCGCCGTGACTTCCCCATCATAACCGCCACCTATACAACGTATATGAGGAAGAGGAGGAAGATAATGATAAGTTGACAAGACTAGAAAGGGTTACGGATGAAAGAGACATCACCCAAGCGGTGAATGACATGGAATCGATATGGAGAGAACAGATGATAAAAGGCTATAGAGACGATCCGATTTGGAAACTGGCTCAGGACTCCAGCCTCACCCATAAAGGTGGAAAGATGGAACATTACCGTATATCCAATGGACTACTCTATGCTACCACCCGAGGAGGAGAACAGTGCCTCTACATACCTAGAGGGCACGGAGTCAACGGAGAAACCTTAAGGGAATTAATAATGGGAGAAATCCACAGCAAGGGACACCATAGCACAGACCGGAACCTCCGGTATGCTACTAAGTATGTCTACTGGCCAGAGATGAGGAAGGACTTTAGGGACTACGTCCGGCAGTGCGAGTTGTGCTAGGCCAACAAAGAATGCAGCACCTTACCTAGTGGTAATGCACAAACCCTTCCCTTCCCTTCCGAAATATTTTCGAGCTATACTATTGACTTCATGGGGCCATTCACTACCTTGAAGTCGTACAACACGGTCCTGGTGGTTGTGGATAGAGTGGTGGGATTCTGCTGGCAGATCCCAACTTCGACTAGTGCTACTACAGCACAAACGATGGAGTTACTCCGGCATCATATTTTTACGCCACATGGAGTACCCACCTCGATTGTCAGCGATGCTGATCCCCATTTTACCTCCCGGTTTTGGAAACAGCACCTCAAAACTATGGGAATCAAACATATTATGGCTGCGCCAGGCCACCACCAGACCAATGGACAAGCTGAGTGGAAGATTAGGGACCTCAAGATGGCTTTGAGGAATGTCACAAACGCTCGCCAAACAAACTGGCTAACTGTCCTTCCCGAGCTGACAGCGTATGCTAATGCTGGCTATTCTGATACCCTTAACATGTCCCCATACAAAGCAGTGTATAGACGAGACTACCCTCTTTTGGACACCTATCGAACCTACCCCTCGGCTGTCCTCGCCTCTGATGACTATTACAACAGACATCAAGAAGTCAGAAACGCAGCATACCAAGCACTGAAGCTGGCCAGGGTTAGGAGCACTAGAACTGCGAGCAAGAGAAAGAACCCCGAAAAACCAGTTGAGGTCGGAGGGATGATTATGGTATATAGTGACCAGTTTGCGACCGAATCTGGCAGGTCCAGGAAGCTGCAACCAAGATGGCGAGGACCTTTCACAGTGTTGGAATACGATGAGCATACCCAGAACTACACGGTCAGTATGGACTCTAGAATGTACCGATGGCAGACGGGGGTGTTCCACTGTTCAGTTATCAAACCTTACCACCCCAACGACAACGAACGATTTCCGGGCAGAGCCCATGTGAAGCCAGCCCCCATTATGATCAACGAAGAGCAGGAATGGGAAGTTGAAGCGATTCTTGACCACAGAGAAAGGCAGGACAAAGCGCAATTCTTGGTTAAGTGGAAGGGATACCCGACAAGCGAGAACATCTGGGAACCACTAGAAGGACTCGAGAACTCGCAAGACATGTTACAGGCATGGTGACCGATAACATACCAGGGGAAGAGTTTCCTATGATTCTTTCGGGATATATTACAGTTTGTTTTTCTCCTACTTGGGACGGTTACGAAAGATATTCAAGTGAGCTCTCGGTTGATAGAGGGTTCTGGGAACCCCACTTGGATACTGATTATGATAGCGAATAATAATGTTTTCTTTGTTATATGTTTGGAAATAAGGATGTTATTTAGTTTTCGGGGTGTAACTGGTACAGGTTACTAGTTGGTTTCGAGTATCGTTTGATACTCTATATGTTTTGTGTTTGGTTTCGAGGATCGTTTGATACTCTATATGTTTAATATTTGGTTTCAAGTATCGTTTGATACTCTATATATTTTATGTTTGGTGTTGAGTATCGTTTGATACTTTATATGTTTTATGTTTGGTTTAGAGTATGGTTTTATACTCAATATGTTTTATGTTTGATTTCGAGTATCGTTTGATACTCTATATATTTTATATTTTGTATCAGGATATCGATGTGATACCTGATTAGTGTTATGTGATGTTTCAAGGCTACCATTTCGGAGCCTTATGGTTATTTGATTACAAAGGCTCAGGGAGCCTAACAAGTGTATTTAAAGACCTGCTATTCTCCGGACTTAGAGAAGGCAGACTTAGACAGACAGAGTTTTCAATATACTTGGTTGAACAGTTACTTCTTCAGTTCGCTTCGAGAATCTTTAGTATTTCAAGTTGGTCTACCAAACGCCTACTATTAGGAAGTACTTAGTAGTTGCGATATAGTAAGAAGTTTGTTACAACAACCTCATCTAAGCCTCGGGTACTTAGTCTGACTAGATAGGGCACTTTACTATAGAGCTAGTATCGTTACCCTCATAGAATACGGCACCACTACGTGGGGCCGTTACACAGGCATTGAATGTCGCGGAGAATTCCAATGAACTGCCGGTGGTGCTCGCTGTCCTCTACGTACCGACAGGCAGCTTCGCTGAGCTCCTGTAAAGTGTATTACCTGAGAACCGCCAGCCAACTCTTATTTGGCATAGCCTTATTACCACGGTTTATCTAGGGGAGCTGGCGAGCCTGCCCAGGCTCGGCACCTGTGGTCGAAATGAATATTATTCTTACCAGTTTCTCCTTATTAACGGTCGGTTGGGGACGAGCAACGGCCCTTTCGTCTCTCGATCCGGATCCAGATGCACCGCCAGCGCCCCCATCTCCCCCTTCTTCCTCGGTATCGGAAATAGGTCTGGCATTCCTACGAGACTCAGCTGTCTTCTTCATGACGTCCATGATGAGAGCATCCAGAACAATGTGGAAGGCCCGATGTTGGCCATTCCGGAGGGAGTTGAATTTGGCTCGGAAGCCTCTGAGAGCAATGTGTGCAATTGTATCCGTCCTAACTTCGTTCCACAAAGTGTTACCAGCCTGCGTGCGAGAGGTGATATTCCTCTCGTTGCACTTCTGGAGAATATATGTGCGAACGGGTCAGTATCTCCTACCTCTCACGGTTCGTGCCTCACCAGTGAGGTTGAGCTCAGTCCGGAAGATGGCAGTGGTGACACAACCACGACCACCAATTGGAGGCATCCTATTAACCAATTAGATTCTCTGTAAAAAAGACTAAATGGGACACGCAGAAGACTAACCTGAATTAGGCGAGGATGTTCTTGGCATACAGAAGAAGACGGGAAATCCCAAAGAAATCTAGCAAATAGCGATCAGTAATCATTCCATCTTGGGAAAGGTGCTAATGAGACAAACAGAAGACTAACTATAGGGGGGGATAGCAAGCGAAAACAGGGAGCTGCTAGTGTATCTAGAGAATAGTAGTCAGCTATCGTTTCACATTAAGGCTTTAGAAGAGCTCGTACGAGCCGTGCACAAGTTTATTCAAGAACTTATGCAGCACTTCATCGTACCCCAGAAGAAAGTAAGAAAGACCAGGCCTCGGGTTGGTATCTCTAAGAGGCCAAGGAAGGAAGGAAAAGGACGAATTGTGGTACAAACCTACGTTTGGGAGGTAGAAGCAATCGAAAAGCTTCGCTTCAATTAACAGTAAGTTACCAGTATTCTATGGATATCAATCAGTATAGCCTACGAAAGGCCTGAGAACGGCTCATTTCGGACGTAAGGAACCGCGGACGAGACTTACCGGTATAGTTGGTGTGAAATGTGAGTGAGACTGTATGATCGTAGAAAACAGTTCTCGTTTATATATAATATATCGTTGTGAAGGGAAAAGTTGCTTTTGGAGAACTAAAAAGGACGATGAGAAGCTATAGATTGATTAGAAGGTAATGAAGGAGTGGAGAAGGAATATCCTGGGGTAGCGAGGGGTTTATATAAGGGAGAGCATACTATTCAAGCTGTTTGTCGTAGTATCAAGAGTTCTAACAACTCAGACCAGTTTGAAAGAGACTGTTAAACGTTCCAACTTGAACGTAGATTGTCCTTCTGTGCCTGTACAAAAAAGTACAGATGTACAGTTGCCGTGAGGCAAACATGTAACAAGGTAAGCTTGTACACTTGAAAAGGTGGGTTGAACAAATATGAACAAGCTTTTCAAGAGTGCTTTAAGGTACAACGATATAATAGGCAGGCTTGTGACTACCCCTACTTTCTTGATGTGGGTTCGGATATGGAATATTAGGGTATGGTAGATGAGCGCTTGCCATTAGGTTTCGCCCTCTCAAAGTCTAGAATATGCTGGATAAAGCACACCTGAGATTTAGGGTATAATTCGCGTTACTTATTATTTTTTAAAAAGTAATCGTAGATATGTTAAGTAAGGTCTTCTCGAGATTTGTAGGAGTCTGTCGTGGCCCTGGGCCTTTGTACATATTCATACCTGCAGAACCTCTAACGCCCTACCTGAATTTAGTCTGAAAGCTAATGTGAAAAGGGAGTTTTGAGACGCAGAACGTCATTCAAGTACGAGTACTAGTACAATCCTGCTCAGGGGAAGGTGAGACCGACCCGAACAGTTGGCCTTTGAATTTCAAACAGGCCAGAAAACACACCTTGAAAGTTTTTCAGGTCTCATATTCGTTCTATCCCTTGAAATATCTCGAATTTACTGAACAGACTGTGTGACGACAAATTTCGTCCTATTTGCACCATTTTGCGTACAATAACATCTATCTATAGTATAGTTCGGTTAAGAACTAGTGATTCAATTACCACACGCGTTCAAGCACAATGAGATCAGTCTCGAAAAGTAAGTTTGATTTTTGCGTCTCTTTTGTGCTGTGTATCAAATCTAATTTCTTGTAGAATGGACAAGAGTCTCAATGCCCATACTGCAGAAGAAAATACAAGTCAAGTACATTGTACCGGAAGCATATGGAAACAGTGAATTTTGACTTTGTACAGCCTATGTGCGACGAAGAACGGCATGCGTGAATCACCCAGCCTGCCGACTCTGACCGAACCTCTAATCTACTCAGGGAAGATTTAGTACGGCTGAAACGACTATTGAAGCAAATGAGTTCAATCTCTACGTAAACGCTGCCGATTCAGATATGGAAAGTCTTAATTATTCGGACAGTGAGGAAAGCATACCATTGGTTGGACTACCGATACCGATGACGCACCCCACTGCGGGAAGGTCACTACAGAACGTTGTACAGCCCGAACGATCTGAAGATGAGATGTGGTCACCATTCAGAAGTAAGAAGGACTTTGAGCTTGCTCGCTGGTTTATTGAAGCAAAGGTACTAAAGGATCACATGCATAGATATTTCAAGAAGGACTTGGGGCCTGAGGGCAGTAATATTAACTCTGCTTAACGGCTCCTTGATGCAGTTGATCAGTTGGAATCAGGTATGGGAATGAAGAGCTGGAAAGAGGGGTTTGTATCGTTTAGCGAAGCTGTAAGTAAATGGACCCTACAGCGTCATATTCTAACTGAAAGTAGGAAATTTGGACGAGGAAGGACAAGACGAAGCTTCTGTAACACAGAAATTCATTTTCCGCAATCCTATTGATTGTGCTAAATATTTACTTGGTCAAAGATGTTTTGCTCAAGATTTAGTTTACGCCCCTGTGAAGGAATGGAATAGCGAAGAACCACCTCAGAGAGTTTATTCGGAGATGCATACCACTGATTGGTGGTGGAAGATAGAGGTAGGTTCAAATACGACATTCCACGGCGCTTCCATACTGTTTACTAGGATACATAATTAACAGCTAGCAAAGAATGAATTACTGGATGGAGCAAAACTCGTCCCACTCATATGTTCCTCAGAAGTTACTTGTCTGACCAATTTCTCGGGAGATAAGAAAGCCTGGCCAATCTACATAACAATTGGAAATATCCTATCGAGTACACGGAATAAGCCCTGAAACATGCAACCGTTCTTTTGGCGCTTTTGCCCGTCCCCTCAAAGATGCGGGCCTAGCAGCAACAGATGGACGGCAAAGGCAGGTCAACAATGAGATTCTTTGCGATTTGATAGAAGCGATCTTTACACCAATTGTTGCACTAGGGAACTCCGGACTTGAGGTTGAATGAGCCAATGGAAAGCTTCGAGTGTGTTTCTTACGCCTCTCGGCGTGGATTGCGGATCACTTAGAAAATGTAACATTGCACGGTATTCAACAAAATCAGTGGGCTGTCTGTGATTTTGGACCGGAACAGCTAGGGTCTCATTTGAGACCTTCTGCAGCCAGACGAGATTATAGGAAATCCCAACATCTCTTCAACAAATACTGTGAAAACGACCAGCAGGCTAAGCAACAACTAACACATTGTGGTTTCAAATTGCTTCCTAGCGTCTTTTGGGGGCTTCCGAACGTTCAGCAATCCGACCTGCCCAAACCAGATATTCTCCATATCGTGTACCTGGGAATATTCAAAACACACCTTATGAAATGGGTTATCGGATTTCTAAAGAAATACAAACGGCGACAAGCATTCGATGCTATCTGGAAGAGTTTAGATGTTTGTCCTGGCTCTTCCACGCCGAACAAAGAGTACAGTTAGATCTCTCAGTGGACTGGAAAAGAGATGAAGAATCTGGTTAAATTGATACTACCATGTTTTGCATCCTCCCTACGTCGTCCGAGTGCCGCAGAACGTCCCATATTCACCAAAGCTCTAACCTGTGTCCGGTTAATTGTCGACTTTACTCTAATGTCACAATATACAAGCCATACCCATGAGACGATTCAATACCTCAAACAGTTCCTTAAGGCCTTTCATGATCACAAAGTCGTTTTTAAGGAGTACCGAAAGGATAAGTCCACTGCCAGGAAAGTTAGAGAGGTCAGAGCCAGAATTCGAGGTGAGCATAGTGAAGTACTTGATCAACACCGCCTTTTGGGAGCTACATTTGCCAATAGACGTCGTATTGCGGATGAGCAAAGTCGCGATTTAGATGGAATTGTTGCAGATATATATGATGAGGATGTAGACTTTAACTTTGTTAAGATATATCTGTTGAGTCACTTCGGGGATCATATATGGCACTTTGGAAATATTCAAATGTATTCTACCGAGTCGGATGAAACAAGTCACAAAACAATGATCAAGGAGTGCTATCAGGGGTCAAATAAAAACGATGCAAGCCAACAAATACTACGATCACATTCTAGACTTGACAGCTTCAAAATTCATGAAATCAATATCCAAGCAGATCTATCGCGTCCGATTCGTGACGAAGTAAGCGACAAACAGTACAAACGGCAAGTCGGTTCAGTAACTAAATAACCAATGGGTTTCACACCAACCGTGGAAACCATTTCCCAGCTCTACCAGAGTTTGAGAAACTTTCCGGACCTTTTAGTCGATTATTATCGACGGAAGTCGTCTGTGAGCTAACATTTTGATGTGGATTCGGTTAAACTGTTTCCAGTTGAGATATGTCGGCTTTTACGTATCCTGGTAGAGAACTTTCAGGATGAGAGAGAGCTCACTTGGTACCTGCTTCGGTGTACTGGAACCCAGCGTTGGAGGTCAACAGGGCAGAGCAGGAATGATTGGGTATGGGTGGATTTGGGTAATAGAGGTATTTATGGAGCACTAAAAGGCTGTTATCCAGCCTGGTTGGTTTCGATAATGAAAGTTCTAGGCCCAAGAATGGGTTTAGTAGATAGACTAGTATTAGTAGATAGACTATATGTTGAGAACTTGGGGAAGCTCAGCGATATCACAGGACTTGTTACCATTACTTTGGGGACGGCGAAAGGCACAAATGGAACAACCGAGATAGTCGTCAGTATCAAACGGATCATGGGCATGGCGCATTTAGTGCCCAAGACTAGTGGTACGGATAACAACCGCTGGTATGTAATTAGTAGGATTGATTTAGAAACATTTAAGAGAATTTATTGAAAACTTTACAGTAGAAAGAAAGAAACAAAAAATGGTATGAAGGGGACACGTAGCGGTGCATTTTGACATACCTAAGGATATCGATGGTGAACTAACCGAGACGACAAATAGGAGTAGTACAGAAAGGCAAAGCAAACCATGAATGTCAGGAGAAGGACGAGAGGAGGCACAAAAGATACGGGCTTCAGTGAAATAAAACAGATTTGGCACACATACTTTCGAAACAGAAGGGTGTGTGGGGCCGGTACAGGGGTAGAGAGTAGATGTTATGACCTGAAGAACGTCCCCCAGGGGACGAAATCCATAATGGAGAAATCAAGGAAAGAGAGAGAACAACGTGCGATATGGGACGCTGAGAGCGACGAGGTTGTTCCGGACGCGCACCAGGGGTAGAAAGTGTATGTTATGACGTGAAGAACGTCCCTAGGGGGACGAATTCCATAACGGAGAAATCAAGGGGAAGGGAGAGCGCTAAGGGCGTGATGGAGCGCTGAGACAGGCAAGGTTGTTCCGGACGCGTTCAGGTACAAAGCCAATGCACAACAGCCAAAATGGGCTTGATGGAAATACAAAAAAAAACAGGGGTCAGTTAAGCGAGATCTCCTCGCTAGTGGAGCAAGCTAGAGGCCACCTGCAAAAGAGGACGATAAATGGCGCCAAAGCCATGTATGGGGCTTTCAGAAGGCCTGTTGGGTCTTTAGGAAAGGCGGTAAATGAATGAGGGACAGGAGGAACCAGGGGAGGTGGTATTACTAGCAGATACAGGGAGATATGTAGGTAATACATGAGGGAGAATTTCTTTTGCTGATGTAGCGCCAGGTCATATCTAGTTTCAGAGAGCAAGAACATGATTGAGGACCTGTATGACTTCTCGCAAAAACCACCGGCCGAAATAAAGGTGCGAGTTGCCTATTTGCTCGAAAATGCTCAGTTTATATGCCACCCAAGTAAACAACAAGTTGGTAAACTCAGATCATCCCCAGTGAGATGAGATAAGCCTTACCCAGACAGGACTGTGGTTTGCGCGTTTCTGTGCCAGAGATCGCAAAACTCTTGTTTCATAAGTGGTACCGGGGTTCGAGAATGTGAGGGAGGACCGATAAATCATTTCTTAATCATACTAACAACGTCCTGATATGCCTTACCACAGCATGTCTGATTCATTCTCTGAAGGCTTGAAGTTCCGGATCATTTGTTCAACCTCCAGATTTTTCCACTCTGACAGCACAAAGTTAGTATTGACTCATTTAAAGGTTCAAATCCGCCGTTGTAAAGCCTATCATACTCACTAGAAAATTTAGATGTCTCTCTTCGACAGTGTGCTACCTGGCAAAGACTGCCGCCAGGAGTGCGAGATAAACTCGTTGAAGATACAAAAAAACGTATTAAGAAAATGCTGCACGTGGGTAGATTGATACTGGATCAGGAGTCTCGTACCCCACTAGAGGACAGAGAAGCCGCAGGATATTTAGATTTGCAGATTTCAGGTGATGAGGAAAGCGAGGTGGAGGACGATCATTCAGATCCCGAAGTGGGGAGGCAGTTGAGGCTCCTGAAGAGAAGTTGAATGGGGACGCGTAACGTCCTATTTGGGACTAATGTAGATTTAAATAAAATAATTAAATAAAAGAGCTTATTATTATTATTATTATTATTATTATTATTTTGAATATGCCACTTAGAGTTAGACTTCAACCCAGTTTGTGAAAAAGACATCAGGGGAAAGTCGCTTGGGGCCAAGGAAAAGTCCCAAAGAGCCATGAAGAAGGCAGGAAGACGAGAACAGTGAAGGAATAACCCATCGCAAGACCACCCATCATTAAATAATGGACGGTCCTCATCGCGAAAGCGGCGAATAGCGTCCGCTTAGATATTGTATACACAGAGAAATTATTGGGGCTGGATTAGGTTATGGGGCAATGGCAAGGAGAAAGGGGAGAAATAAGCGAGAATTAGGAAAGCAGAAGAACAACAGGGAACGGTGCATTGCGGACGTTCGGAGTCGCGAAGAGTTTGTCAATAGGAAATTCAGAACAGGATGTTTGGATCAACAAGGGAACAATGCGTGGTGCGAGAGGTAATGCTGGATAAACTATAGCGGAAAGGTCACAGCTGGAATGGACCAGACAACGGTGTGTTCGGGCTGTCGGGAAGTATGATTGAGTCGTGGGGCAGAAATCCATAACGGAACAATTCCTGGCGCCAGAGGTAATGCCGGATAAACTAAAGTAGAAGAGTCAAGCATGAATGGACTGTCCAACAACTCAAAGAGGACGAAGTGCATCCAGAAAACGTTGTATGACCACGAAATTACCAACGCAAAAAAAAATGCCCCATAACCCCGGATTTATTCCAGAGTTATGGGACATGGACGAGAGATACAACAACTTGAGTTTTATAATTTGGCCCCCCATACCCCCTATCCCTCATGAGATATGAGGGTCAAATGTGAACTTTTGCTGATGCAGGAAGGGGGTGGGGGAACCCCCAAAGGACCGGTTAGCACAAGACTGATAACTATAATTGTAACCATTGGTTCGATTCATAGTCAAGAGTCATATAATGCCGGTAGATGTAATCATAAGATGCATATGCAGTCTGATTTCTGACGGAGCTAACATAAGAAGACTGGCCATCTTCGGTATAGCGGGTAGTCTCTCTACGTTAGCAAACGTGGGTTACTTTTCGTTACTTAATTCGCTTCTGATAAAAGATCGTATGAACACTACGGGAGGTGTCCACACTATTGTAGAATAAAAGTTCTTATATGTCTACAAGTCACATGGGTGCAGAGGTTTTTAGGGTCAGACAGGGTTCGCACTTCTGTGGAAGTCGGTGAAAAGAGTAAGAGGTACTTGGTTATATGAAACGATTATTTAGCCAGCGAATACCCAGACGTGGAATATAAATATCGAGGTATCTTCGAAGCTTATACAAATAACAAGCAACGGAG
This sequence comes from Tuber borchii, assembly GCA_003070745.1. Lineage (NCBI taxonomy): Eukaryota > Fungi > Ascomycota > Pezizomycetes > Pezizales > Tuberaceae > Tuber > Tuber borchii. The sequence continues at coordinate 93,511 of NESQ01000303.1, read as the reverse complement.
AAGAGACCTTAACAATATATACACGTTACACACTTTAAATTCTTATTGCGCCATTACTTTTGTCTTGAAACATTCGTCTCCCTTGACGATACTCTCTACGCACATATTAGCGATTAGGACCATAGCATAATAACATTCTTCCATTACGCTACCCCCATAACAGAGGTAATCTCAGAAGGATTACCACCACTTAGGAAAATCAATCATCACATCCATTTGAACCCAGAGCTGGAACAGCATTATCAGCATATCTACTCCCTCCTAGAATGATGGATATCAGACCTAAAGGAATGGATTAGGGAGAAGGAAGATCAGCAGATAATTGAATGAAAAGTGGTCCATGCAGCAGCACCCATTTTCACCTAAGAGAAGAAAGGCAAGATAAGAATGAGAACACTTGTCGACCTTACAGCAAGGAATGAAATTACCATCAAGAATGATGAAATGATTCCAAATCAAAAGCTTATTATGAACTCCCTAGCAAGAGCAAGGTATAGGAGCAAAATCAATCCATGCGATATGTATTTTCAGACCAGAGTAGCATCAGAGGATGTGGATAAGAATGGTTTCAAATTACCCTTTGGATGTTTTGTCAGCAAGGTTATGCTCTAGAGAGACATGAATGCATCAGGAACATTCATGCACATAATGTCTGATAATTTCACCGATTATATTGAACAGTTTGTATGGGTTTACATTGATGATATCCTCATATTTTCTGATACAGAAGAGGCCCACCTGAAACACATAGCGAAGGCATGCAACAAGCTTAAGGAAGCTTAGTTTTATGCTAGCAGGAAGAAGTCCAAGTTTTTTGCATCTAACATTGATGTGCTATCTGCTACTATACAGGTTTATACACACAATAACGCTCTTTATCCCAGACGCCCAGCCTTCTGCCGCTGCCACCGTTAGGCCGTGAGATGGCCACATCTCTGAATGATACCCCCGAGCACGCTCCGAAGGCGTTGCAGACTGAGTGCAAGTCGTGCCCACTGATCGAGCCTAGCAGGTACACTACCAGAGAAGAACTCATCGATGGTGATGTATGGGTCAGGTCGGCTATTGTCCGGAATGGGGAAGACAGACTAGATTAAGAAAAACTAGATTAGATTCCAATTATAAAGCCCTGAAAAGGAAAGTAAATCACCCATTCATCCCGTATAATTTGGCCGTTGCCCATCCTCCTACAAATTGAAAGAGTAGCCCTGATCTTATTGTCTGTGTCAGGAGGTAAGGTTTTACACAAAACAACTACCTTCACAGCACCATCTGTGCCTTGCAGCCAGGCTAGACTGTCACGCATCAGTTGAGCGTCGGATTCTCTGTAGCCAGACTCAAGGACTACCGATGGATAATCGTTGGGCAGACTATCGATGCATGGTGTCCATGCCAAGTCGGGTGTTTTTTTTTGATGTAGCATATTCGCCAATGAAATTTTTACAGGCTGTAGTCTTGTCAGTGCAAATAACGAACGGGGCCGGGCCCTGTGGGCATGAGAACTATGAGATAAGAGTGGAGCTTGGCACTTCGAGAACCCCATCCGTCTACCCCCGTGTAACCTGGGGGGTGATTCGTTTGTGTACGCATGTTTGGCGAGCCCTTATTCTCCGGGATCCATCCATCTTTGTTTGGTTATTGTGGGCCTAGCAATGCCTCTGATCGAAGCTCCACATATCTTGGTGGCATCAAGTTGTTGAAATCAACCACTCAAATCTCATAGTTCTAACGCACGCCGAGCCCGGCCCCGTTCGTTACCTGCGAAGAAATACGATATTTAGATAGAGTAAACATACTTGGTTTCCAGCCCATTATTTTGTCAAGGGCGGCCGCATCTAGGCGACCATCCCCAAACCAGAATGTGACCTCACGCATCATCCAACCGGCCGCGGATTCGTGAATCTCGGTAGAAGAGACAAGTTTTAAATAGCGGTCGGGGGCGGAGTAGTGAAGTCTGCTGGTCATTAATACCTACATTTTTAGACGGTGCAAACACTTACCGAAAACCACTTTCACCAAAGCTATACTTGGGTTGCTCAAGGTGTGCGAGAACTTGGGAAGCGACATCACGGTCGAGTTCGTCAAACACAAGAGACTTTGGCTCATGAGCTTCAACTGCGTTGTCAATTGCCTGGAGGATTGCTTGAGCCATGTCGAAGTTTCTTGGATCTGGCGGTTTGGTGGTGGGTGGCGTGTGAGGTGGTTTGGAGTGAATAGCTGTGAGCACCAAAGGCACACCCAATTTGGATTTCAGTTTCACGTGACCCAGCTAGGCAGTCACGCAACCAGGGCTTGCACAGTCTAACCTAGTATGATACTTTATCGTGGCACTAGCTATACTAGTAAAAATCTGACTGACTCTAATTCAGAACGCGCAGGAGCTCTTTTTTTTTACACAACTTCTGAAAACGCAGTACGAGTGATCTTTTATGAAGCCAGCGTTGCTCAAGATACCCCAGGTGGATTAACCAACAGTCAGTCAGCTCAAGACCAACCCTCAGTTAAACTCATCCCGGCACAGCTCGTACCAAACACAGAGTCACCAGCATTTTCCAATTCATCTCTCCTTCTCAATTTCCCACACCCCCAGCCCAAAATTGAAGAAACCCAAGGCAGGTAGGAAAAACCAACCAATCCAATCCAATCACTCAAGAAAAGTCTCCGTGAAATGGAGCTTGTCTCTAACGGAGACTGCCGTGCCATAAGGAGGGAGAAAAAAGAGTTGTCTGTTCCACGGGCAAAAAGAAATTTCTCCTCACAAAAAAAGACTGTTGCCGAGTCGCTTAGGAAACGCCTTGAATCTCGATTGCAGCTTGAATAACAAATATCAGAGAACCCGTCACTATAATAGAGGATTCTTGGTCCTTTTTTTCTGCTAGAGTTATCCTTTGCATCCCACAGGTTAGCATCCCTGTCTGTTCAAGTGCTCGAGGAGCGAGTAGGGCGGAAGGGGGGGCAGGTATAAATCATCTACAGCTCACTCATTAAACTCCCATGGCTGAAGAGCATATCTCGCCGCCAGCATAATGATAGAAGGTAGGGTAGATAGAGAGCAGAGTGATCCGGACAGTACTCAGAAATGCTATATCAGCGCTCCCAGTCCCTAACAGGGATAGATCGGGCCTTCTCACCACCGATCACCCTGAAAGCTGTTTCACCTCCTTCTCCAGTATTCCGGGCAGAAAGCACCGAACGTAGACATCCAAGAAACCATTCAGCGATAATAACACGCCAATTACCAGGAGACAAAAATGGAAGCCAATCCGGAGTATTTCACCCCCAGATAACGCTGAAGCAAGGTCCCAAACTAGACAATACCATAATTTGTATCTATATTCTCGGGACCCTAAACATGTAATAAATCAACCATTTAGATCGCTAGTATCTGACCCCCCCCCCCGATCCATTTATCTCCGACGCCCTAGGACTGGTTCCCAAATCCATACGGTCCCATAGATCTCAACTTCCAGAAGCGCCCACCCCAAACGACAGAATCGATCCAACACCTCCACGAGTGAGAAAACATGAACACAGCGGCACTACCCACATCCACAGCGGAGAATTCCTGCCTTCCAAAGCTTAATTAGAAGAAGCATGCGGCCCATTCACCCGAACCCCATGTTTAATTGGCAGCAAACGAGAAACTCTGGGTCCAACCGCCGAAGCCGTCAACTCCGCGTGAGGGAACGGAGAACTCCAAGATGGCGCTGCCGGTAGTACCGATATGGTTGGGTACAACCTGCATAACCCTAACGCAGTCGAGTTGAAATTGGTCACTTTGTATGGGAGTTGCCACCTTAGTTGCCCCACTGGGGTTCATCTAGGCTGCGCTAATGTATGAGCGGTTCTAACCCGATAATGCACCACTACGATAGCTTAACCCGTCAGTAAAAGATGCTACAGTTGTTACCTTGGCTCTGCTCGGGCAGGTGATAAGTAGCTTGGAAATGACCAGGTCGACCTCAACCCGACGTGGTAATGATCACGCAGATAACTCGAAGATATCGTCAACCCTCAACTTTGGATCATACAGTATAGGAATTGTCGCCTTAGGTGTCCGGCTTCGAGTCGGTCATGCGAGCCATGTGCCCCGTAAGATATTATCTTTCACCCCGCAAATATCCCCACAGGCTAAATATCAACCAAACTAACTTAGCCAGCTCGCTAAAAAAGGGAAGATGAGCCAATCACAGTAGCACAGCAATCCACAACGACCTTCAGACGCTGCCAGTTCTAGCCCCCAATGATTATTAATAATAACAAAGTACTGTACTAGTACTAGTACAGGAGTAACCCCTAACACTCGTATTTTCCCACCTTCTATGCAGTGAACTTCGTTTTGTCGGTTGTCCCAGAGGTGGGTCCCTGGCTTCCAATTTGGCCATCTCCAACCCCTTATTGACAGAAGCATACTGGTAAGGGGTTGGGCGCAAAAAACTGAAAGACACGACTGAGGACCATCTGTCACGACACTCTTTTCGGATGCGGTACCCGTAAGTACTAGTTCCCGCAAAGGGAGACGGCATGGACCTCTAGAAGCCTACAATACAAGCATTGAGTGAGGAGCCATGACGCCGCTACCGCAATGAAATGCGTTTGACGGGTATACCCGCGAGACACCTTGATATCAAGGCCCACCAACAGCTCAGGTTCTTGATGTCGGATTACCCGGATACCTTAGAAATTTGCGAGTAGATTTCCCATCAACAAAGGTTAGGGGAGAAGGGAGAAGCTCGCTATGCAAAGGGTTGAGAACCCTTTTTTCTTTCTTTCAATACCCCCCTGTTTAATTAGCACTGATAAGCCACTGAACCAGAGAACTCATGGTGTACAAGTACCAGATTCTTCAGAGTGAGACTTTCTGTACGACCCCCGGCCAAAGCCACTACACAGTCAAGCTTTTTTTTTTCAAGCTTTTTGTCAAGCTTTTTTTCCAAGCTTTTTTTTAAAAAAAGAAAAACTCGGGGGGTTCCGGACCCGCCTCGCTACCCCTAGGAAGTTTCCAATAATCTTTGACCCGATACCCAATTTAAGCTATCTGCATGACAGTGAACTTTTCGAGAGTCCATCTTTCGATGCGGTTAGTGACTTCCCATCTGTAATAACCGATCGGAGCGGAATGCGAGTATTGGTGTTTTCAAATCTAACCAATGACAGAGTGTCGGTAATAACGCTAAAGGATGCGGACGGAGGTCCATATTGGTACTCGTGGCAGGCGAGAGGTTACTAAAAACGATGATTAGCAAAAAAAAAAATACCGTATAATATAAAAAATTAGTGCGTATCTGAGTGCCCACTCAAGTTCGCGAGCCCCTGGTCTCGGATACTTCTTACTCGAGTACTAGTACCTGTCGCGAGTACCGAAACAGTGTTACCTATACCAAATTATAATCATCGGATGAAAAAAGTGATATCAAAAGAGAGTGCCGGTATGTTGGCATTGCATTGCCCTCAGGGCATTCTCGTACCTTGAAAATCCTCTAACTCTTTGCGGCAGCAAACGAGCGCCTCGTGTTCCGACACCCTAATAAGTTATCATTATCACCGGCAATCATCGGATCTCACTCACATTGCACAAAGACGCCACCTCTGATGCTGCAGCATACGGAGGTACAGGGCATAAGTATTGTATGTTACACAGGCAGAGTGCTATGCGCGAGGTGCCTGTGTAACATACAATACTTATGCCCTGTACCTCCGTACAGTCAGGTACGGTGTCGAAAGCCCAGCCGTGCTCTTTCCCCATCGGTTGATGTTCATCCCACAACTCCTTCGACACGGCGCAATACCAGTACTTGTACTCGCGTACACCAACCCTCACCACTAAAACCCAGCGCCAGGCTCTGGAATCCGCAAACCAACATATTGATATCACATCACAATAGCCGTCTAACTGATTCAATGCAATCCAGCATCAACCCAACAGCCTTGTGGAATCTGAAATTACGTTCTGAAAATAAGCAAGTTAAGGGGCGCTCTTGGCACCTGTCGATCTCCACACAGACACAATCCACCGCTCTTTGCATCGAAAGGGAAAAAAAAGCAAGGAACAAGAAAAAAAGAAAGGAGGCGAAAAAAGTAAAGATTTGAAAAAACAAAAAACTCCGACTCTCATAACTCACGCATAACTCACCTGAAGTAGCTATCACGGAGAATCACTCGTGGCGCATTTCCCCTTGCTGGCTTTGTCCTACCTTTCCGTGTTTTATGCAGGGTGTGCAGGGGCAGTTTTCAGCGATGAGGTAATATGTGACAGGTGAGATACGCGCAGCAAGTGCTCGAGTCCAGTACTCGTACGAGTACGGTACTTTGTATCTCTTACGTGCTTCACCCTTCGGCAAGCGCAGATTTCGATACCGGTATGGCAGAGGACTCCTTGGACCGGACCACGGTGGTGTTCATCCCGGCTTACTAATCGACTCGCCTGCCATCATAGTCCCTCCGGGAGGGGAGGAGCACACTCTCACGCGAGTGACCCCCCGTGACAGGACTGCCAGTAGCATGCCAAGTCTAAAGACAGTGAAAGCTAGCAAGCCAGATTGTGTCAGTCCTTGGCAGTGTACCGCACGGCACCGCACCGTATCAGATCTCCCCAAGCCAATTCCGTCCAGCGCGATTTTTCAACCGCCCCGTTTCTCGTATCGAATCGTATCCATCGCAACCTCTTCTTGTCAGACAGACAAAAAGCCCGACCGACCAATGAATGGCGCCATAGTTGGTTTCCAAGTCTCCCCGGGGTCACTGCGTTGGAGTTTACGGGAAAACATGGTAGGACGGCAAACGGGAGCAGGCCACATTGCAAAAGCGGATTTGCACGATGGTCGTTTTGGAAGAAAAGGAAGGAAAGGAAAAGAAAAGAAGAAGAAAACGTGGTTCGCGATACGGGAAGTGCACCACCGTATCGTACCGTACTCTTGTACCCTACTCGCTAATTCCAAAAGTATCTGGAAATCTAGACGCCAAGCCTCTCGAGATTGCCCTTCCACTCGGGTTTGCGGTTCTTGGCAGCACCACGAATTCCGGATACTGATACTGTATTGTGCTTTTGGAATAGGCGGGTATCAATCATAGTGACGGGCGGGTCTATTGAAGGTACGGTACGGGAGGCACGCCTCCCTTCGTCTCTTTTAGCGTGGTGATAGGCGAGGCCATCGCCCTGATTAGTTCGAATGTCGCCAACTGAAGGAATAGACCCACTCATGGGAAACTGACCTAGCCAATCAACGAACTTGACCTTCCCTGAGTCGAAGACAAACCACCGTTTATACCTTTTGGTTCAGGAGGTGGAACAGAATCAGTGCTTGAAAATAGGTTAAGGGGTGTATGTATGTACGAGCATGATCTCAGTTGGTGCTAGTACAGTACCGGCACTCGGGGGTGATTAAAAATCAGAAAACATAACCCTTGCGTCTATAGAGATTTATATGGGGCCGGCAGAAATGGTTTTCTAATTCCCACTGACCCCTCGAGTATTATGCTGTTTCATTTTTTGCACGACACTTGGGGCATATGGGACATGAATAGCTGTTGGTAGATAGCTATTGGTATGCTGCGGTATGGTAGCAGGGGGGAAGAACGTATCTTCGATTTTGATAATGGTCGGGAGGGAATACGATAGATAGATATAGAATAGGCGTAGCAACAACACTTGCCAGTGAAAGTAAGCAATGAAAGAAAGAAACCGAGCCATCAGTAGAGCCAGCCAAACTAAGCCAAGCCCAAAAAATTCTAGTCTAACCTGTCGCAGCCCTCTTCAACAACATTTTCTCGTGCCGTTTAATGACCTCGGGTACAATCAGACTTTCGATCTCAACCTCCTCACTACCGCCACTCTTGTCATCACTCGTCGGCAGACGCACCCACTGAGCGCTCCCCTCCTCTACAAACAGGACCTCGTATTTCCGTGTAGCAAGGATATTCCCTATGACCAGGTGGTGCGCGTAGCGGTCAAGACTTTGGTTGCACTTTTTGAGGAGGAGAGCGGGGTCCGTTTCCAACTGTAGCACCGGGTATTAGACGAGAGTGTGAAAGCAGAGCACATATTATAGGGGTACTCCTATCGTACCTTGAAAGAGACAATCATAGCCTCAGGAGCCCACTGTTCCACTAGTCGCTTGAGGAATTTGGGAACAGGATCCAGGTCTATTACCAATTTCTTCCCACCCCCTCCAGGACTAGCGCCAGAAGTGCTCTCAGGCACGTCTCCGCTCTGAATCTTATGTTCGGCCATTCTGTCTGGGGGGACAAAAAAGTCGGATACAGCGGCAGCAAGGTAGAACAAAGCCTCATTTCCAAGACACCTCATCTCGCGGGCAATAGCACGCAGCGTAAAGAGGTAACTCGTGACGGTTGTGAATGGGAGTAACAATAACAACTTCTGCTCCTTCGCCTTCCGATACTTCCTCAGGACACTAAGCATCTCGCGTCTATACTTTGCCTTAACAACCACGTCCGGTGTCGCCGCCCCTCCATCTTCCCCCTCGTCGCCTTCGCCAATACGCCCCCACTCGGACAAAAAGTCCAAAAAGCAATTCGTAGAATGCGAGTAGTGCCGACTGAATGGGAGCAGGGAGAACTGCCTGTGCAGGAATATCACCGCATAGCCTTGAGAGAGAAAGTACTCAGCGGATGTGGCGCCGCGCGTGCCGGCGGAGAAGTTGTCGATGAAGCGCACCGTCTGGTTCTCCAGCGGGACCGTGGTGCCACCCGAGGTTAGTAGCACTACACGCCGAGAGTGAGCATGGTGGTGAGTTACGAAGGCGTTTGCTTGTGCTGTATGTTGCGGCAGCGTGGGGGGTGGAGGGTTGCTGGAGAAGTAGTGGGATTCGGAGGTTGAGGGATCGGTCATGGTTATTTTGCTTTTTTGCTGGGCGGGTCGGAGTGGGGTGGATTGTGAACGGTGGTAAGGAGGGGGGGGACGGGACACCGGATCGTAGCGGATGCACAGCACAGTTGCTGCAGTGTGATGTGCTCGGTCGGTGCTTCGTTTTGCTTTCCTACCTGCGCTTAGTATTCGGCGGTCCTCGCCGTGCGAGTGGAGGAAGCCACTCAAACCCCGGAATAAACTTCCCGGCTCTCGTCCTCTTTGAGAACACCGAGATAATTCTATCCGGGAATGATCTAGGTACAATCAGTGTAAGATATCGAATTGAACCAGGATTATCCGCGGCCGACTAACCAACTACCGTAACCTAACCAACGGACTGAATAAATCTCAACCAGCAATTATCTTTCCTTCGTCGCTGCTCGCACGCACGGGGGCGAAGGGGAAAAAACAGAATAGTTCTCGCACCCGACTAAACTGAGTCGACCAAAACTGAACTGATCGCGAGCGCTCTCTGTTGCTTGTGTCTTTTTTCTTCTTCCCTTCTTTTTCTCCGTTTTGCAGGCCGCGGGCCCAAGTAAGTTTTGGCTGAGATGAGGCAAAGCGAGGTGGGGTGAAGTGAAGCGAGGCCTTGCCCCACTGAGTAAAAACGTCACCAATTTTGCGGCGGTTGGTGTGTGATGCCCCGCTGCTGACCTCGGTTCCTGGTTGTACGACACTGTCCCGAACAATGCCTTTGTTGTTTGGCTTGCGCGAGGTGTGAGGGATATTTTCGAAGTCACGTGTTTTGTGCGGTACTGTGTCATTACCACGGGTTCTGAGCTACTGATTCTATGGTCCTGGTACAATAGTAACGAATCATTTTTTCGTATCATACTTGGACAATTGCACATGTGAAAAAGAATCCGTTTGATAGGGATAATTTATCGGAGTATGATAGATCGACGTCCGATGATTGCTGGGGAAAATTAACTCGATAACCTTTATCTCCTCTTCCTTGTTCCCATGACACATGATCCTATCATAAGCTTACCCATTCTACCGTGCTTTATTGTGCCCCTTAACGTTCCCCGCCCCGGGCCGTCCGGCCTTGGCAGTCGCTTTGTCCTCTCCCTACTTACCAAGGTTACTATGACTTAAATCACCCTCCCTCACTCGAAAGGAAAATATCACCACGAGGCCCCCCCAAAAATGAACAACGGCGGGCCCACATGATCTATTCTCCCCATCGATCTGCCTACCCCGTACTGGTGCAGTACCGGTACAACAAGTATACGTTGTAATAGTGCGCACATAAACTCCTACCCTTTCTGGTGCTTGTATTACGAATACCTCGCCAATGCGGACAAATAATCCTCCTCCTTGCAGGAGAGAAGTATTCACGATCCCTTCGTGTATTTGTGGCTTTTTTAGTTCCCTATAATATTCCGAGATTAGGAATAGTTTAAGTATCGCAACAGCGGAGATTTTTTCTGCCGGCTACCGGCAGGTCACAGCAAGAGCTTCGTGACCGTACTAGAGATCTGAGGCTAACCTATGCCATTACGGTAGCCACGCTAAAAAGCTGCGAAATCTACACACAGGTTACGGTAGGGGATGCAGTGCAGATGGAACATTCACTCTGTTAAGCACTTCGGAAGTCGGGAGGGCATGATACCCTGCGTTACTTTAGGTACGGCCCGGTAGGGCTTCCAGGGGTTTGTTTGTCGGGTAATATTATTGTGGGTTTAAGGATTGGCCTGTATTTGTTTTGTTGGCTGAGGTCAGAAGGGGAACAACGCATTCCTTCGTTTGTATTCGGAGAACCGCGGTCGAGACAGCCTTCTACCCAAAGGATAATAACACCACCCATTCAAGTAAATTCTCTACCGATCCTCGGGTAAGAAACCTTTACTCAAGAATTGACCAGGTTACCATCTAAAGGCCTCAGATATACCCCTTCAGGCCAAGTATTCCCAAATTTCGGCAGACAAACGAAGGGATGGGCTACACCCGGTATGCTATTTACGTCTTTTGGTTATGGGTTCGTTCAAGCTTGTGAAGGATGATGAGTACGACGCATGCGGTAGGTGCTGATTCTGGGTGGTTAGAAATGGATGAATGAATGGGAGTCCGAAAGGAGGAGTAATACAAGTAGAATACCATAAAATCTCTTGGAATCTACTATCTCCGCCAGCCCAAGATAAGTTTAGTTTAGCGAACTAACAAAATTGCGAATACTAGTTAGCGAGATCCAACGCACCCTGAGAGCTGGCCTGACGCTGTGCCAGGAGAATGCTAATCCTTTTCAGGAGCTCCTATCCCCAAATCCGGAGACCGCAGCACCGACGGAGATAGTGGATCCCAAGAGATTTTACGGCACTAATCGAGTAGAGGATCTCATTTATTATGAGTGGGCTTACGTGGTAAGGCACGGTGCGTTGTATCCTCCCGTTCATCCCTTCAGCAGAATCCGGCATCGTGAGGTCTCTGTAAAGCCGTTGTAAAGTACCGTACCGGGGTGTACCGCGTATAAGCGTGCTTCACTGCACTAACTTACTGATGTTGGGCTCTGGGCATGTCAAGATTGCGCTTCGACGAAAGGGGTAGCGACATTACTACGACCTGTTGGTCAGCTCGCTCTCTATCAGTCGAAATACATTTGGTACATCCAAAGGTGCCGGGTTATCCGCGCCGCTTGTGGAACAAGTACTGAGTACGGTACAACACCGAGGTCGGGCACCACCGTGCGTTCTTTTTCTTCCTTTTTTTAAAGCAACATGCGAATCTACGGTACATGTAGAAGAATGTGATGTTAAGCTTGGCCCGCAGATATAGAATCTCCCCACACACGTGCAAGAGGAAATATAATCAAAATTCCCGAGTTCCACCCACGATAAAATTGGGATGTCTTGTTAAGATAAGATATAAAAGAGTTAGTTTGTGAATTATATGTGATTGGGATGATTATTAAATAATGCTGTTGCGGAACCCACCTTGCAGCCAGCCCGTCTGGTGACAAACGTCAACGCTAATTCCAGGCCACTGCACTATGAGTATTGGTAATTCGGGAGCTGTTTGAATAAGGTAATATTGAACGATTTTTTTTGATTAAAGAAACAGTTCGGTATCTGGTAGCTGTAGCCGAGAAGGTGACAATCACTGCAAGCTATGTGAGCGATATTAGATTTCTATGCCTTGGGCAGCCTGAAACGGTAAAATTCGGTGCCGACCAGATTAGGAAGTAGCGAGCCGTACATGGTCAGGAACCAGGTTTTTTCAGTCTTTTTATAGTTTTTAAATGACTCAGCACTTGGGTCAGCTTGGATGTGTTCCTCACTCAACTGATTCCAAAATAGGCATAGCGCTCTGGCAACTGTTTCGGACAGCCTGAATGATAATAGGATTATATTATTTAACCAATCATATACTGCGCTTATGCCTTGGATCATGGATACGAGCTTTTTATACTTTTACAATAGCAACCTTTCAAACTAGTACTTGTAAACTCTAGTGGAAAGTTTTGAAACGGTAGAGAGAAGTATAAAAAATATGCCTTGCTTAAGCTTATTTTCCGAAAGTTTCTTGCAATCTTTATGATTCATCCCTGTTGAATTATGGCTGCATAGAGTGTATTGAAAATTCCTTTCACCTATGGTGATTATGTCTGGCGGGGGGGGGGGGGTCAAAGGCTGCAATAAATGACATGCGATGGTATTGTACCGGTATATTGAACATATACCCCTGCAATGGATGGTATTTTATATATTTTCTCCGCAAGAAGTACCCGAGATCGGGGGACCTCGCAAAATATGTGGCAAGGAAATCTCTGCGTATCTCAGCCCCTATTTGTATCTGGCATAAAGTATCTTCATGGGCTTTTTGTCGCTGGTTGGGTGGTTTTGTAGCAATAGCCATGTTTGAGCATTTTAGATACTTACGGGATTGCCAATACCAGCACGAGCACGCGACCCCTATTTTCGGATACCTCGTGCCAGATTCGGCTCAAACGAGCGCCCTTTGCAGTTGATAAAACCCCTCAAAGGGAATCAAGAAAAGCAACCTGAAGGAGAATGGAAAAGGTAATTGGACTCGGAAGAAGAGGTTCGTGCTTGGCTTGGAATTTCAGCTTGTGCGGTATTCGGGCTCTCGGATGATGAGTACCGGCATCGTAGCGAACGGGTCGTAGGATGGTAGACTGTGTCGCCCTGCCCTTTGTTCTTTGATAAGTAGCAACGAGAAAAACTCTTAGCGAGCTCAGAGGACAGAACCCCTTGTGCCTGAATGTTTTTCAGTTATTTTTGCGAACGAACAATGCTGTATGAGTGCTTGCATTTAGGGGTTAGGCATAAGTGGGGCGGACTGAATTTTACCGGCCAAAATTGGAAGTGAATAACTAGTGGAGTGTGAGGGGCCAATCTTTTGTTCAAGGTGGGGGGAAAAGTCAGGAAAAAGCATTTGTTACTCTGGTCACAGAGGCCTCGCAATAATCGACTCCTGGGCCGGCTGAGCCAATCAGGATCGGCTTCCCTCGCTTCGCCTAAACCCTTATCCCCCTGCGCGATACCGATATTGTGCTCGGAGGGAGTGATCGTAACCACGGTTGCACTCGTACCGTATCACACTTGCACCGTTACGGTACCACAGTTAGGGCACTGTTCTGTGCTCGCCGCGCAAGCCTCCCAAGCCTCCCAAGACCGTATCATATGAGAATTGTGAACTCGGTCAAATTTTCTGATGCCGCCAAGAGTGTTATCGTAGGTTACGAGAGCACTGGCAAATTAGGGAGCTGTCATCTCTGGCATAGTATTGGATACTGTGCCCTCGGCGCGTGTAAATGACACCCTCCAATCTCCCTTGTGCAGCTGCAGGTACAGTACGAGTACATGACCGCACCTATCCACTGAGATCCTCGAGTCGATAGATCTGCACCCACGCATCTCACCATTCGCGAAACCTTCTCTCGGCATTCTTGGGGACCGAAAGACCTAAAGAATAGGAAAAATAAAAAATAAGAAGGGTGGGGTCGCTGTGACCCAGTCAAGGAGGAGCAGACAAACACACTGGACACATCTGGTATTTGCGGCTTGCAAATTTTACCCACCCACCTGCCTGCCAAAGGAGTTGGGAAAAGGATTGCATAGATTTCGAAACGGACATGGATGGATGGTTAGCTACTCGAGTAATAGTTCGTTGCTTGTGTTTTATTGTTTTATTTATTGTTTTTTTTCTTTTTCTTTCGTTTGTGCATATTTCACGCCTTTTCTACAGTTGGAACAGGGAAAGGCAGTTATAAACCAGTGGGCTAAAAGCCCCAGAAATCACCAGCATGGGCAAAGCGGCATATTGGGGGGTAACATCGCCCAAGGGCAGGCCCGGGGGCCCTTTGTCGGATTACTCGTGGTACTCGAGCATTGGCGGTGAAGAGAGAGTTGATGTGTGCGACGGATGATGAACTTCGAGTCTCGTGGCTACTCGCACAGTGCATACCCGCTATACAAGTACCGGTACCGGTCCCGTACCTTTTACAGGCTCGGTCAGCAAGTGTTCGAGTAAGTCCAAGTGGTTTTGATGAAAAGAGGGAAGATCGGGGAATCGACATGCCCAGCGCAGCTGGGAAAGGAAGAAGCGCTGGGGGGAGTGAAGTATGGGTTCCCGCTGGGTCGGTCACAGGCCTTTGGTATGCGGGCTTTTATTGGTGAGTATTTTGGGTGATGTGTTTTTATTGGCGCCCAAGGGCCTGGTTACTAGACATTTTCATCAGCTTTGGGGAGTTGCCCGTATTGTATGGTGGAGGTTGGCAATGATGGGCGATTCGGGGGATTGGTTGACGACGTTTGTGCGGCTGTAACAGCGTAACTGCCCCTTTCAGAACTCCCGCCCCCCACCTGCCCAGGCACCAGGAACATTGCCATCATGATTGAATTAGACTACCGTTGCACTTTTTTTCGCTAACTTTGCACTTTATTGTACGAGTATTATATGATACTGGCATATTTTTATTTATTTCCCAACGCATTCGATCAACAACAGGAGTTTCTCATAGGCTGGGGTTGGGATTGGTGATTGAAAATAAGAAATAAAAAAAGAAAGTTCTTTCCGTTTGTTCCAGTGGCTGGGCTTTCCTGGGATTTGCGACCCTTGGGGCCGCATTGATTGGAAGGACATGGGGAGGCTAACCTAAAATAAAAAATTACTTAATTTTTTTGACTATTATACTAGGCTGGCTCTGGGGTCAGCTAGGAATGGTCTGGATAGGATAGGGAGAGAGAGAGAGAGAGAAACAAAGAAAGACGGGCCTTCTTTATCAGTTGGGCTAGTAGGGTAGAGGGTTTCCTTAGTTCTTCTATAGCTTTTCCATTGCACCTCTCGCAGCTCACTTTATCTACAATTGGCTGGGGGCATCAGGGCCTTGAACTCACGCTGCACGGAATAGAATACCGGGATGCTTTTTCTCCGAGTGACGAGCCCCATATTGTAAGTTTGCTGCCGTTTGGTTGCGGCTTAGGTGTGTGCGTGGGTCGGTTCCTCCCCGCCACTGGTACTGCTGTTCGTCACCGCTCCTTGAATCAGATCTCTCCCTCAACCCTACCAGTCTTCGCCTCCCGACCCTTCCAGTCCCTTTTAATAGTTCCCCTCCTCCCTTCCTTCCTCACCTTCTTTTCTCTCTTCTCTACCGATTTCCGGCACTACACTCGTTGGCCTAACCTTCTGCTAAAATCTCCGGGTCTCTGTTGATTTTCCAACAGAACTCGTTTTGACGACTGGTTTCTACCATCCACTCACTCACTCTTTTCTTTTCTTTCTCCTTGAGCCTTTTTTTTTCAACCAGACCATTTGAAATTATCACACTCGTTCAGGTATGGCAGTTGTCTAACTCTCTTTTTGCCTTGCCTTGCTTGTCCACCGGTACCTGCCTGCATCTGAAATGTCTTTTGTGCGGGGCAAATATGCAAAAGCAGTGATTTGATCCAGTTGCTGGCAGCTGTGATAATTGGTCTGCACATGACGACTTGCATTATCTATTTTAGAATTTATCATTTACTGTCACTCTCAATATCCCCCTCTCCCTTGAACGTTCAGTATTAATACCGTGTTCTCATGATTTTTCATTTTTTTCATCCCATTTCTTTCTTTCAATTTCTCACTCCTCTAGGCAGAGGCAAGCTTGGTTTTGTTTGCCTGGCTTGATTGAGACGATAGCTAACGCAACGGAACAAACAATTAGTGCTCTTTCAAGCACACCTTAACTCATCATGGTCGCTACACAGACCGCCCTCATCCTCTCGGCGCTTTTCGCCAGTGGTGTCTTTGCAAATATCTCTTTCCCCAAGCCTCATATCGCTTGCACTCCTGGGGCTGTGGATGGAAAGTGTCTGGAGGGACAGTATTGCAGTGCAGAGGATAACCTGTGAGTTTATTCCATTGTTTTCGGCCCCATTATGTTTTGGGATAGTTTGACTTTCCCCTATGTTTGGGGTCTTGTCAATTGTCCTTTTTGATATTTGGATCTTGTCATTCGTTTTCGTCATATCATTGGTGACTAACTCTGAAATAGTTGCAAGATCCCTGCTCCCCATGAACTCTTTCGCCGTATTGCTCGTCCCAATCCTATCCCCGCTCCTGGTGATTTCTCTGTTGATGGGAGGTGTGGCCCTGACTTTGGCGGTTTGATCTGTAACCCAAACTCTCCTAACTATGTCGGAGGTTGTTGCTCGGTAAGTTTGTCGGGTGGGTTCTCTCTGTCCTGTATTCATATTAACCTTGTCTCTGTAGCAATATGGATGGTGTGGAGCCAGTGTTGATCATTGTGGTACTGGATGTATTTCCGGATGTACCGGTACTGGGACTACCACCACCCCTGCCCAGACCACCCCCAGTGCTACTCCGACTAATGCTGCTCCCCGTCCTGATGGTCGCTGCGGCACGGATTTTGCTGGTGCTACTTGTGCCGGTTCGGCTTTTGGAACTTGTTGTAGTCAGTATGGGTATGTTGACCTATACAGAATTTTCCTTCTTTGAGACTTTACTAACACCTGGACAGGTGGTGCGGTAGCACAGATATCTACTGTCTTCCCGCCAATGGATGTCAGAGTGGGTGCACTGGCACCACAACAGCCAGCACCGCTCCTCCTCCCGCAACTACTACTACTGCTTCGACAACTAGTAGCACTGGTGAGCCGGTTTTGGGATCACCTTCTTCCTCTATTAATAACCCCAATCCCACTGGCGTTCCTACTACTGATGGTACTTGCGGTGCTACTAATGGTGGGAAAACTTGTGTTGGCTGGCCTCAGGGAGAATGTTGTTCAATGTATGGTTTCTGCGGTAATACTGATGGCCACTGTGGTGACGGATGTCAATCTGGTCCTTGCAAGGCTGGTGGATCCCCGCCGGCACCTGGACCATCTCCAGCTCCTATTACGAACGGAGGAGCATTCGCAGTTATTGGTCAATCAGGTGTTCCTGCCATGCATGCTGGTCTTCTTCCTAACGGTCGTGTCGTCTTCTTGGACAAAGTCGAGAACTACACTCAATTGAAGCTTCCTAACGGTCAATACGCTTACTCATCTGAGTACAATCCTGACGACAACACTGTTGTTCCTCTGGCTTACAATGTTTGTACGCCCCTACACTAGGCTTGAGATCGTGGCTGACACTCAAGATTAGACTAATGCCTTCTGTGCCGGAGGTATCTTCCTTGCAAATGGAGATTTTGTTTCGCTCGGTGGCAATGCACCGTTGGATTTCATTGATCCTACTGTTACCGATGGCTTTGATGCCATTCGTTACCTTACCCGCTCTTCGAGTGATGCTTCTTTCAACGGTCAAAACTGGCGCGAGCCTGGAAACAAGTTGGCTAGCAAGAGGTGGTATGCCTCGGCTCAGATTCTTGCCGATGGACGAGTCTTTGTTGCATCTGGAAGTTTGAATGGATTGGATCCTACCGTCCCTGCCAATAACAATCCTACGTGAGTCTACTAGTTTTGTCGCTTGATTTACGGAAACTAATTCACCATAGTTATGAGATCTTGAGCCCTGCTGGTATTAGCTCCGGAACCAATACCCCTATGGATATCTTGGTTGCTCACCAACCTTACTACGTAAGTAACACTAGGTTTAGTGATGTATTAAGATGCTAATGTCCGCAGATGTATCCTTTCATGCATCTCCTCAAGAGCGGAGAGTTGTTTGTCTTCACCGCCAAGTCATCTCAAATCTTCAACATTGATACCAACACCATCACCAAACAAATGCCGGACTTGCCTGGATTTTTCCGCACATATCCCAACACCGGTGGTAGCGTCCTGTTTCCCCTCACCAGCGCTAACCAATGGAGCGCCAAGGTCATGATCTGTGGTGGCGGTGCTTATCAGGATGTTACTGCCCCTACTGATCCGAGCTGTGGTGTTATTGCGCCCGAGGGTACAAACCCTACCTGGGAGATGGATGCTATGCCCCAGGGACGCGGTATGGTCGAGGGTGTCTTGCTTCCCGACGGAACCGTCCTATGGCTTAATGGTTGCAATCGCGGTGCTCAGGGATTCGAGCTGGCTACTGACCCAACTTTTCCCGCCCTCCTTTATGATCCTACCAAAGCACTCGGAACACGTTGGACACAGCTCGCCTCTACCAATATTCCTAGGCTGTATCATTCAGTTGCTCTCTTGTTGCTTGATGGTACCATTCTCGTTACCGGCAGCAACCCGCATGAACAGCCCATCTTGCAAACAGGGCCTGGGGTTACCTTCATCACTGGTACGCATTAAGGACCTATACATGTGAATTTGAGCTAACTTTTGTTTTAGAGTTCCGTGTCGAGAGGTTCACACCTCCTTATCTCCAGGGTGCTATGGCCACTAAGCGTCCGACCGCAATGGCCCTCTCTTCTAAGAACCTTCCCGCCAACGGCTCTACTTTCACCATCTCGTTCAATGCTGCCGCTGGTACTCAGGGCATTAAGGTCGCCCTTTACTATGGTGGCTTTGTCACTCATTCTGTTCACATGGGACATCGCATGCTCTTCCTCGACAACACTGGCTTCGTCGGCAATGCTTCTGCTCAAACTATTACTGTCACCATGCCCCCCAACAAGAACGTGGCACCTCCTGGACCTTATGTTGTCTACATTGTCGCGGATGGAACTCCATCCGTCGGCCAATTCGTGACTGTTGTCTAGAGGAAAACTTAAATAGCTGTAACGTCATCATTTTATTAGTAATAATCTAGTTTTTCCTCCATCAACTAGTCCTCCATGAATTAGCTGTATACTTTTTTTCTCTTTCTGCATCCTTTTTTTTTACCATTAGCTTGGTTTTTCTATCCGGGTTCATCTTGTACAGTGATTCGTCTATGGAGGGCGATTCAGGAGAATGAAAAGGTGGGGATAGATTTTATATTACGAATTCAAGAAGTTCTTAAGCACTATCTCTCCCACATGCCAAATGGCTGTATTAAGTGAAATTGTCCTAAGCCCAATCTCACATGTGACTTTGTGGGTGAACTAGGTCAACTGCTCTCAAGGTAAGTTAGCGGTAAGCCCTACAAGTATGCAAAAAAAGGGTTTGAGATTACGGTGTAGTTGAACACCGGTATTGCACGTGGCGCTTGCCCGATTGCAGGCATTGGCCTTGATAATTGTGTGGGCCTGTCCTGTCGTCTTGTCTAGTCAACACATGCGGCTTGGGCGGTCACGGCAAGTCACTCGGATGAGAATCATGGGGTTGCGCTTTGGTTGTGTTATGTGGCAGGGGTTGCGGTTAAACTAGGGATCACTTTTTATGGAATAATATCAGACAGGCTATCAGTGCTGTGGTGGCGGTTATAGTTAGTGGTGTTGGTGTTGGTGTTTCCCTAATGGTGTGGTATGTAGCTAGCCTAGACTATGCATGCTATAATAGGTATGATAATAATTATTATTATGATATAAATCGGTTGAGGGGGGGTGGCTGGATGGATGGAGGTTTTTGCACGCGAGGTGTGATATTTTATGATTAGTATTATGACTTGACTTGATTTGCGCTATTGGGTAGAAATTGAAATAAGCCCCTTTCTTGTAAGAGTGATACTGGTATGTTCACGTTGGTAGTGGCGATAAGGTTTTTTGGTTTCGGATTATTGCTTGGTCGGATACTTTCGTCTAGAAGGGTTGGCATTATTACCACTATTATCGTTGCTGTATTATTACTGTAACTTTGTCCTACTTGATGAATTGGTCGATTGGTATATCGTAGTAGTGGGGGTATTAATATTATGATAAATACACGTGAAGTACGGGGTACAAGTATCCTTCCGCACTAGGGACTGGTGGGATAGATTTCGTGCGGTGGATAGAATAGAATACCTGGGTTTGATTTTTTTACATGTGGAGTTGAGAATGTTCGGGCGCGCTGGGTACGATAGATGGGTGGGGGGTGTAATGAAGGGGTGTGGGGATTGTGCTGATAAAGATTTCTTCAATTATTTAATTTATTTTATTTTTACTAGGGTGAATGAGTCGCAACTTGCGATGCTAGTCTAACATGTGTGTATCATAGGAGTTTCCTTATATACTGTATTTTTTC
The DNA here is from genome assembly GCA_003070745.1 of Tuber borchii. Lineage (NCBI taxonomy): Eukaryota > Fungi > Ascomycota > Pezizomycetes > Pezizales > Tuberaceae > Tuber > Tuber borchii. The sequence continues at coordinate 73,144 of NESQ01000303.1, read as the reverse complement.
AGGGGGTTGGTTTTATCGTCGCATTAGGCCGGAGGTTCTATCGGACGGATCTATGTGGCTCCCGGGGAGGGGAGTGGGGGTGAAACGCATTTGGAAGAGTAGTACGGGTAGTAATCTTGGAGTCTTAAGTGAAGTGAGATCCCGTGATAGAAGGTAGTACGGTTACACTTGGATAGTAAGCATTTGCCAAGTGAATCTTTGGTAGTACTCCAATGAACGGAAAGGGTAGAAAAAAAAATCCTGGTCTTATAGGATTTTATTCACTATAGTGGGGGGGCGGGGGGGGGGAAATCATCCCAAAATGTACTGAACGGGGGTAGGGAATGAAAAGCGGTAGTAAAAGTCAAGTTATATACATGGTTTTGGCTAGAAGGGAGGAGGAAATGAGGAAGAAAAATGATTTCTATTTAAGCTGGTTGAACCGCGGGTTGATATCATCTGCCATACCCAACTCTTGCTCGTCCGGACTGCTGAGCTCGAAGCTGGAGTTGATGAGGCCTGGAGGAATTGACTCCGAAGTGCTGGACAGCCGTTTTTCATGTATAGGATAGATTCTAGTTCACAGTGCAGCTCTATGTTTGGAAGCTAATAATTTTTCTAGACCTTCTACACCCCAAGCGCTGTAATAACCCTGTAATGACCAGGTATCATACCACACCATTAAATCAGTCTACCCCAGTAGAGTAACCACCAAGGTACCCTCCAGTCCCCGGCTCCCCACATTATTGCGGCTCCGGAGGGGTGATCGATTACGGTTAAAGCTTAATTCGACTTCACTTGGATGCTACCCCACTTGGGGTGTTCCCGTTGAAGATGTATTTGACTTGAGTTGGGGATTTTGGGGACGCGCGCCGGGCGGAGAGGGAGGAGGAATTGTTTTCGGAGGTTGGGAGAGGGGGGGGGCACTTGCCAGTATGGTGGGTTTCACTGCGTGGGGTATAGCAGATTTCCATCGGAAGGATACCCTGTGTAGGTAAGAGTGCTGCTACTGACTTTTGCTTATCGTCTCGCATTGTATTATCATGGAAGGAGGGGGGGATAATAGTGGTTTACCCTAGCTTAGTCTCTAATAATATGTAAGACTCTTTCAGTAGTCGATAAAGATCCCAGAAGCCCAAACCACTTGAATACGATTTAAGCGTGCTTTTCTGTCATATCGATAAAGCTACTTGCTTGCAATGCGAAAAATTTGTACCTAACTATGCAGGACAGCCTATAGCCAACCTTTAAGGATTTAGAACGGAAGAGTGTAGTTAAAGGAGCACTTTCTAAGGGAGTGCGTGCTACTAGTATCGCTCTGGCTGTGTGGTTTCGTGTCCTACTGTATGGTGGTAACGAGTGCATAAAGCAACATTTCTATTTAAAATAACAGATAATCACTCGCTGGAGAGCAAAAACGGCCTCTATTGAAACCTACTAACACCTTAGGATAATATACACTCCCTTCCTATTCGAACTCTGAAATCTAGCTTTCAATATGATAAGTATTTGTTCCGGAGTTGATATTCCATGGAATACCTAGCTGGCGTAGTAGTTAAGGTGTCAAGAGCTAATTATCCCCTGGCGCAATTAGTAGGAGCCTAGCAGCTCAATTCTCGCTTACAACGAGCTATTAGCGGACGATCCGTCATGATTCCTACGGGAAGTCCTCCAATCACTTGGTGGGTTGTAAGAAAACTTGGCGGCGCACCTGGTTTCCTTAACAAAATGCACAAGTTTAACCAACCACCTCAAAGGTGGAAAACAAATTTGGTTCCACAAGGAGTAATCAAGTGGAAGGGAATCACAGGATTTAACATACAAAATTGCCATTTTTTTGCCCTGCCAACCACTGGCGGTGCTGGTATGCTAAGGTGAGTGGAGCCAGCCAGTGTGGTTGCTATGTAGAAGTCCCGTACTGTACAATTTCACCGTCTTGGCAGTGCTTTCGACTTCTCTTAGAACCCTGACACTCAGGGTTCCTAGCGTGCTTCCTGTAACTTGGCGTTCCATTGTGTGTCTTCATCTCAGGATGTGGTATCCGGAAAAAATCCCTGGATTTTTCTGATATGGCGGTAAGTAGGCGCCTTTTCAGAATAGGAATTTTGGGTGGAAAGCCCGGTGGGTGTCGGTTTCTTTGTCGCCAAGAGCGTACGTCATACGGATAAGCAATACAGTTGGGATGCCTTCGTCACCGGATATCACTGGGCCTCGGAGAGTGAATCTCAACCGGCGAGACATGCGGGGGAAGAAAAATCGCGCAGTGTTTGTCTGCCCTTGGTAAACGGTGATATTGGGTTTAGCTAGTTGGTAGTCATGGGGATGACATTTTTTGTTTGTTTGAAAGAGAGCGAATTAGGCAGCCACACCCAAGCACTCGTATCTAGAGAGAATGTTTAAGAGTATGAATGCTACGAGAGCAAAGAAAAGCTATGTGTAGTATAAAAACGTGCGGCTGATGAAGGAAAGTCTGACCCTGATGGGTCTTCTAAGAAGCTCAACACCCAGCGATGAAACCCGCAAAAACCCTAGTAAAATGAAATGAGATTTAAGGAAAACCAGGTGAAATGAAAACCAAAGCAGAAAGGTAGATACCCCTCCATTTTCAATCCAAGCCGAACACTAGAAGGCCTAAATCCCCTCCCCACAACCTCCAGAATGTTTCACCTTAACTCCCAAGACACGAGAATTGGTAGAAAACGTTTCATCTGCTCGGTCTTAACCTCGGTCATAATCCTGGAGGAAGGAAGGGTATTTCTTACTAAAAGCCATGAGAATGCCATCACACATTCTTCATATGTTATAAAGACTCTTGAACCGTCTTTCTACCCCCCTCTTCACACCCTTCATTATTGCCTTGCGGTTCAAAATATAGAGATTATAAAACCTCCTGCAAGTCAACGCCAAGGCAAGAACATCCAACAAACACAAGCACTCTCCCATAGCCATCAGAGCAAGCTCATTTGGAATGGCCGAAAAGGTCCCGCTATCACTAGAAGCGATATTAGAGATATGGGAAAGTTGGTTGACAATAGGTGTGAATTTCTCAAGGGCGCGAGCCATGATCTTCGGAAGGATGGTGTTTCTATGTTGGCGAAATATTTGCAAATACATGTCGCGAACACTAGTGAATGATATAATCTCTTCCGGCGTTTCCATTGCTTCGACGATGTTTATTACAATCTTGTGAGGAAGGAATTGCGCGGATGTCATGGTGTCGGTGGGGGTAATTATTTTTAGGGTGAGGGTGAAGGGACCGCGGGGTATCTCAAGGGATAGTTGCGAGGAGAAGGGTATAGAGCCTTTCTGTCGTGGCCGGAAGGTGGAGTAATTGGGTATGAAGAAGAGGAAGCGGGGGAAGGGAGAGGGGTTGATTGAATTTTTTGCCCTACGGCTACACGGAGGTTTTTTTTTAAAAAATAGCTGGTAACGGGACTCCCCCCCCTTTTTTCCTCATTACTAACTACGAGTGCTAGAGGAGAGAGCCTCAAAAACGCGTAGGCAGGCCTGAATTTCTGCCTGAATTTTTCGAGTGTTTTAAGTGATTTTTGCCAGGAAGGTAAATAGCAATTGTGTGGAACTCCTTTGCTTGTACGCTTGGAGAATAAAATAGGGATTTACCAGACTCTCAGTATGAGAGAAAAAAGTCTGGGGAACGGAAAACGCTTTTCTTGTAACTGAAAATTTCCCTTTGTGAAAAGTGAATTTTTGTCCAAGTTGTGTTTTTTTGAGAGTCTTTAGCTCTCACTTCAAGGGGCCTGTTATAAGGGTTTCTCGTATTGAGCCCACTGAATTGGGGCCCACTGGTAGGAATATAAATCAAGTAAATCTATTGGAAACATGTCCGAAAGGTCTATTTAATCCAATTTTAAGCCCTTAGGCGACCCTGTAGATAGATTACGGATATACAGTCGGGCCTTTGTAGCCCCGGATTTCTAAAACCTGCGGGATTCGTGGATGCCTGGTTATCTCGGCTGTCTTTCGCCATATGTCCTGTGGTTGGGAGGCGTTTTGTCAGTGAGTGACAGATTCCCACACCCTCAAGTGCCTTCAAGTGCCCACAGATATCTGTAAATATTTGCCTACAAGATGAAAAATATCTGAGGATATCTTCCGCTAGTTTAGGGGTGGGGCGTGCCAAGTAAAATCGGGGACTCTCGATAGGTTAAAAGTATTGAAAATAGTATGGACGCTGCCAAAGTTCCTATCACTCGATATTTTCCTAGAATGTAGATAGATTACTCACACCCCCACAATTCCTATTTGATTTCCGAGTCATTTCTCCCATCACAACCTCAAATACCTAACACTCCCATCATGGCTCCTCCTCCTCAGCCTGGTAGGCGTTCTTCATCCTGATGATTCCGCATCACAAACTGTTTCCTATTTTATTTTATTTTTAAGCATAATCATCAGGTTTTTTATTAGTTATTTAGGCGAGAAAATAAGTGTACTGTACGCTCTAGACCTACACGATGATTTATTTTCGGAGGTCTCTTAACCCTAGGTCGTAAACGACAGGGTGTAGATAGCATTTCATGCCAGTATAGTCAAGTAGGCTCAGAAGATATGGATGCATGCACTAGGGTTTCATTCAATCCATGTTGATGTTTGCACCTCCTAAAATTCCTTGAAATCTGAATAATCATGATATGTCACTCGGAACATTGCAGATATCTGTGGCCTGGCCATGCCCAACCAGATGAGTCTCAGAAGCCCGACTGTAGACCACAGTCCGGCCAGATCAGTTCCATAAAAAGCCCATGCTGGACTGGCCGTCTGCGAACACTGATTCAATCTCCCTAAGAGCCTTTAATGGTAAGATTGTATCTTCGACCAGATTCTGCTGGGGCCGTAGCGCCATTCCTGGAAACTCTTCCTGCGCCGTTACCTAAGAACATCGTATCATACCGAGGCGAATACCCCTTGGTCACATTGGAGATGGGGAATGGTTCCGTTAATAAACCTTGTTTTTTCTTTTCTTCTTTTTCGTTTGTTTCATTGAACCCCTTACTCTCGAAAATAATCGATGCGGAGGTAATGTTCGGCGACGAGGGTTTTACGCAGCAGAGTAGTGCTGCTCAAGTGAAGAAATGGAGTTTGAATCAAGCAGTGAAGGAATTTATGATTTCTTACATTGAGTATGTGGAAAGGAAAGTCTTGAGGAAAATCAAGAATAGGAAGGAAGACCGAGGTGAAGAAAGAGCTAGAAGGAAGGAAAACTAAATATCATAAGAGAAACCTTTTCATAGCCTGGGTGTCCCTCCGCTAGTGTATAAGTTATGCTCACTGCTGTGGTTATTTCTAACAATTACCTTGCTCTAACTACCGTAGGGAATGAGGTATAATACCATGACTAGCTTTGGAGTGGCGTTGTCCTCACTGCTGCATGAATTGCAACCAGGGCCAATTCTAATTCACACTTCAAGAGTTTAAGGCGTAATGCCGTCAACACATGGACCCCTTATCCTAGGATCTGAAGGCCTGTCAGCCCCTTTAACAGAAATCTAGGGATTCTGGGCTTTGGGCGCGAACGAACAATTGGGGGATGTGGCAACCATAGCCGTGATTGCAATATACTCGAGTATCGTACATAACGCCACCAATCGCAATCCTCAATTTACGCCCAAATATATTATAGGAATTAATTCCCTTGTGTATCATACCGTAAAAACCGATATAATTGAGCATGGCGCTAGGGTGTCCAGAATTTCCCCCTCTTGATTAGGGGGAAAAACACAGGAAGAATTCTCTCTTTAAACCCTCACTTGAGACACAGGCCTTACTAGGAGAGGCAACACAAACATCCTGGCATGATGCCGAATTGTTTGAGTTTGTACAGTATCTCAAATCATGATTAGGGAATGTTTTGTAGTGTGTGTATGAATAGTTAGGGCTATAATATTTTTGTTTTGTACCCTTAAGTATTTTGTTAGTAAAATACTATAAATGCTAGTGAGCCTTAAGGGTTTCTCATAGCACTAGCCCCATATTGTGACTTGGAAAATTGAAAATCATAGTCACATTAGTAGAGGGCTGCTTGCAAATTGTGATTTCAAATCACTGCATGCAAAAGTACCTCTTGGCTCAGCATCTCTCTTCCTATATAATCTCATCCTTCTTCAACTTTTTTCTTTCTCTCACCTCTACCTACAAGCTTTCTTCACACATATTTTCACAAATGCAATATTTTCAAGAATATCAAGTTACAGGTGATCTACTAAACTATTTTTCAAGTGGTACAGTTCATATCTTTTCAAGTATGTATTTCCCTTTTGGAATGATTAAAATATTATCTTGAAACTGAGAAGCAGAGATTTTTAGTGAATAGAATTAGGTAGTGGAAAATAGTAATACTATATTGCATTATGGCAAATATTGAAGGATTAGGTTAGTGAAAACCTTCATAGTATTAGTGGAGGCAGTCTGGAGAAAGCTTGCTGAAAATAGTTTGTAAGTTTCTATAATTACTGGATATAGTACAACTATATTAATCAAGAAAGAGATTTCTAATCATAAATAGTATTCGCCTAGTTAGAAGCTATTAACTTGGAATCTAGGACTCATAATGTAGAAGCAACTGCAGTATGAAATATAGAACTAGTAAAAGTTAATCTAGTTTTTTGCTATTATAGTCAGTGTACTAGAAAACAGTTGTTAGAGGAGTTTGGTTAAGATAATTCTGATATGCTACTAAAATTATAAGGGGCTTTTTGAATAGATTGCTCTTTCTTTTCTGATAATAATATTATTATATAAGTCCCCCAAGCTTTAGCAGGTATGGCTAACAGCTAGAACTTGAAGTTAAATTACAGTAAGAAAAGAGCAAGTAATATAAAATGCCAGCACCTGCTATGGATAATGATTGGCTTAAAGCGTAGTCTTTAGCCTATAACTACAGCAGCCTAAATTAGCAAGGCCTTTATCTGGTCCAAATTATGAACTGTACCTTTTCAAGTTAGATTGGCACAAGATATGAGATATATGAATAAGACTTGTATTTACTAAAATATATTACTGGTTTGCACAGTATGTAACTTGTACTAGTTATAGATAAAAATTAGTGTTTTCTGCAAGTTGTTGAGATATCTTAGCCCAATTGTCTGAAATCTGAGACCAGACTGTGTGTGAATCTGAAGCTTTAAGTTGTATGTATTAACTCCAAATAGCTTTGAGTAAGCAAATATAGTCTGTGGTATAGGAACTTGAACCTTTATGCAATAAGATTATATTGAAAATTATATTGTGATAGCCAGACTTGATGCAAGATATACCAGCACTTTGAGGACAAATTGGCAGATATATGTACTAGCCAAAGGATATGCAAGCTATAAGAAAGTTTGAGCATGCTTTTTTTGTTCTAAGTTGTTGTATTTTTTCTTATAATTTCCAACAAGTTTAAACTGCTAAAGAGGTTATTATTCAAATCTTAACAATTTGGTAAATATTTTACTTTCTCCTTAGTATGAACCTAGGACTTACTAGGATAATATTCAAATCTTTGATATCTTTGGAGGATGGGTAAATCAATAGTTTACAATATGGCTCAATAAGGGTTATCCTGATACTGCTCCTCTTTTGAGGGTATTGAGCTATAATATACTCTATCATATGCTGATAAACTTTGAGCCATAGTCTAATAGGAAACAGAATATAAAAAGTTTATTAGAAATTATAATTATGTGATAAAACTTTCTGATATGGTATATATGCTTTGCATAGATAATTTGCTAGAGACTATCTATCTGATCTTGAAATTGACAATAGCCAGTCAGATGCTACACCAATGCACATTTCTCATCTCTGGCTTCATGAAACTGATAGCATTGTAGAAGTTATCTTATTGTGAAAAATATGTACTTTGCACAGTAATAATAAGATTATCATAATATTCTCTCTTTACCAAATAATATTAGAGTTAAATGAAAATATTATAAGAACTATCTGGATAAAATCCACTTTTCTTTTTACTATACAATTTGTGAATTCTAAGATGCTTCTTAATAAAAAACCTTCTTCTCTCCCTAGCCCCAAATGTCAATATTCCCAATGTTCATATTACTATCAAGCTCTTTCAAGGAGTTATCCCTGATGCATTGGATCTAAATATACAGCTTCTATTTAACATAGATGATTCTTGAGTGCTGCTTGCCAGGATTATCCTGAGGGGTGAATATTTTTCCATCTGGTACTTGCTGGTTTATTTGCTATATAGACAGTTCACAATTTTAATTCTATCTTAATACAGAAAAAAAAGATCATAATGCGAGTCCTCTAATTTCCCCTTACTTTTCTGTTTATTTCCAAATATCACAATACTATGTTTATATAATAATTTTCATATTTCCAAGTATTTATTTTTTGTTCAATATTTACCAAGAAATACAAGTAGTATGGAGGATATAGTTGCTAGTAAGAACTAAATTTAGTTGATAAAAATATACCCAGCTAATATATCAAACAGGCAAAATAATTACTCTAACTTAATGGAAGACGATGCTATTACCTCAGCATTTTGATTTACAAAAATGACCAAGTATTTGCCAGATTACTGAGCAACTCTAGGTGTTAAAATCTACTATATATAATACTACTATCATTAAAGTCCTTCTGACTTTTAGGAACCCTCTAAGTAGCTATTATACAAAAAAAAAGTAGCTTTGCATAGATGATAGTAGTTTTAATAAATCTTTCTTAATTCAAAATTAGTTACTACAATAAATTATTTAAGATCTCATTCAAGTCGATAGCCTAGAGAGTACTTAAGGGAAGACTGCCGAAATGTGATGGTATCATACCTCCAAGGCTATGAGAACTTTCCTAAAAATAGCATAGCTTACATAACTCTTTTGAATGGAAAGACTGTTCCCGGTGCGAGCATCTGACTTGACAAAGGGTTATCTCAGACGGGCTCCGGAGCAATTGACCCCAGCATCACTTGCAACTTCTACCTACGGCAATGTTACTTGTGTCCATATACCGTTTACCTCACTCAGGTTCCACGGTACTTCTCTCTCCCAACCCTCCGGAATTTGAGCACCGGAAAGTATTCTGCTGGCTAGCAATTATGTAGAGATTTTCTGTGAAACTGCTTGAATTCGACTTGATACTGGTATATTTATATATATGCCTTCCCCCCTCTGACCGAAAGACTTTATTGCCACTTCTACCACAGAGTGATTAGGCTTTACATGAGTCTCTCAAGCAGTCTGTGTCGCCTTATTCCTCCATCCACCGAGCAAACTCGAAGCACCAGGCGGAGACCTACTTGATGCCTTGCGATCCTGGGGGGAGGCCCATGTCCTAGCATCTACGAGTTGGAGGCCGCGAAACGGTCTCCCTAGCATCGGCGTCAGCTCCTAAGAGGAACAATTATCCCCTAGTACAAGGGTCAGGCATCTAACCACAGCCTGGAGTAGGGGTGGTTGGAGTAGATTTTGGGCAAAATTCTGGTACTGTACCGGCAAATCCATACTGTGTCTCTGAGCCAACAGTTGGCACCCACATGCTCTCTCTATGCGCCTTTACTTGTATCTGGCAGTAATGTCTGAAGATGCTCGAGCATGGCTATTGCTACGCAACCACGCAACCAAAAAAAACCCATCTCATTTCAGATACCAGTATTTTATGCCAGATAAAGGTCCTCATAGCCGCCATCGGCAATCCGAAAAGGATGATAATTCTTTGCCCGGAGACGCCGGTAAGGTATCCAGAAATAAAGATGCCAAGATGCTTAAAACATCAGTTTTTGCCATTTTTATATCAGAATCCGCCCTTTTATGAATTACTACACCGCGACTAACCGAAATCTCAGGGCAAAAATATCCTTTCGTGAAAAAAAATTGGGGTTTGTTGGTTTCATGGTGAAGGGGTTTGGTTCATGATGTTTTAGATCCCTCCAGCAACACTTCCTATAGTCAAGGAATATGGGATTAATCCATGGGCCGGTTTATTCTCTATGCATGAATAGTCAAGTCGCCTCGTAGTGTTTACCCTTTGGGTGAGTTTTGGGGTTCGGAGTTGAGCAGTTCTTAGAGCTTAAAATAAGGTCTGGGTTTAGGAAGTCGCCCACCACACCCAGCGAACATCGGAAAGTGTCCGATTTGAGGGTTAATACTCGAGTATGTTGGAGGCAAGGCTATCGACATCGGTCATCATAGTTTCCTTTATTAGTCTATCGGTAGTGCGAGGAAAAATTATAACTCTCGCGACGTTTCGCCCACAGCGTACTAGACCTACTGAGACCCTACTTATACAGTTCGTGGTGCCATAAGGACTAAATGCCTGACCCTTGCTGCTGTATGGCGCTGTAGATCAACAACTGTATCAAATTTACGGTTGTTCTTACCGAAAGGGTTTGGTCGCGCCCGACAACCTCATTCTCACGGACTTAACTAGGGGAGGTCATGTCGATGTTCTAACGGCTCGTTGGCCAAGAACAGGTATCATAATATCATCATACAATCATTTTTCTTAGGCTCTTGTGTAGACAAATTCTAACCATGGCACGGACAATACAATCTCTTCTCAGAATCTGGTTGGTCTTTTGGGATGCCGTTTGGAGCCAGAACGAGCTGTGCGAATACTGTAGCACAAGCCTCCTCCCTGCAGTACCGTATTTAAAGCCAAGACCTCTCCACAGAGTACTGGTGCTAAAAATGGGCTCAGAGTTGGTTTATGGTGCCAAACTACCGAGATCGTTTTCTCGGAGGGTTTATAAGCCATTGCCGGTCAAGCCCCCTGCCGCCGTCCCGTGAACCGCGATAGTGCAACCTCGGGCGACGGTGTCTATCATAGCAAGACACTCCAAACCATCTTAAGCGGTGGGAATTTTCCGTAAGTACAGTAGATCCCGAACCGATGTGGATATTTGCGTACGTACGATAACCTTGCGATAGCTATGGCATTGATACATCCAAAATTCCCCTCCAGCAAAAGCAAACGCACTCGGACCAAGATCGCTCGGCAAGGCAAAGAGCTGCAAGGTGCGATATAGAGACTGGGCTAGGTGAGGGCAGCTCACTCATAACAACTGCAAATTTTACTGCAAGCTGGATGCACTACCGGTGTGGACTAGGGCGATAGCATAGGGTAGTTGGGCGGTCGCATGGAAAATTTTTGCCCACTGTGACTTGCCCACTAGTAGATAGCTTGGCGCATGGAGTTTTCTCCTTATAACGCGCTTTCATGTTTCCTTAGTTAGACAAGTGCAACCACACCTTACTTCAACGGTCAATTCAATCATCACTTCACTTCTATTGGGTTTAGCTTTCTCGTGTGTTCCCTTTATCGCCTATTGGCAGCGTTACACCGTATCTACCCGGGGTCAAGTCTATTCTTCCAATCTCCCGGTATAGCGAGCGGGTCACGACTACACTTATTCTTCACAAGTGCGCTTGGTCAGAACACCATCCAACTCCGGGAAAGTCATCGAGCACTCCCACACCGGTATTGGTTTCTTAATGGGAACGATTGGAATGTCCTGTGTGGTAGGGCAATTACCGGTAGAGTGCTCTTGCTCTAATACGGGTACAGGTGCCAAGCCGCGATGTCACACATATATACTATCTTATTTGAGGGGCCAATCAGATCTTTACCTTGGTGTCTTGATCAACCTATGAAATGCCTGAAAAAGCGAAAACGGTACTTGTAATCAAGTGCAAGAATCACTTTGATAACGGACTCCGAAACTCCCTAAGAGAATTATCAACACGAAGACCAAAGAAAACCTAGCGGTATTAACTACTGTGATATGTCGTAGAAAAGATTGTTGTCATATCGATACGAGAAACCTCACCAGTGAGCAATGACAGTCTACCAGCCACCTCGCCACGAGCTAGAGCTACGTGGTACATAACCGATAAAATCATGAGCGTCACATGCCGCCCCAGTCTCTACAGAAAAATACATGCAATAATCCGCATTGCTCAAAGGGCCAGAAACAAATACCGGTACCGGGAATAGGCCCTTCTACCTTTTTCCTGGGAGCACAACGGAGAGCGCCCCTATGCGAAAGTCTCGAATCCCACTTATTTCTGCATTCAAGGATCTCAATCCACTCATTATCGACGAACCTACTGCAGGGGCACAGCAAGACTAACCAGCAAGGAAGGTATTCGGGACCATAATTCTTGGCTCAACGGAACCTCTTTCTAAACACAACCTCTCCTCCATACAACCTAAGATCAGCAGTCCCCCTTCGCTTCATACTCAAGCAGGTATCCTAGAGTAATATTACCTCAGAATAGATACCATACGGAATGATGCAGTCTTATCGTATCACCAATCGTAATCTACGGGCCCCATAATAGGCTGTATGCTTAATGCTAAATATAATTTCCCACTATATAAAGAGGTGAAGGCACTCAGTGGGGAGGGCATTGCCAATTGACTATCACCTACGATGAAGCTCAGCTTGGTCTATGTTTGCGCAGCATTTTTGGCGGCTACAGCTGCAAGGGGTGAAGTTATTACCTCGGAGAAGTTGCAAAATGATATTACGGAGGTTGAGTAAGTTGTCGATTCTGATCCCCCAACTTGTCCGAGTACCTCAGTTGCTGATAATAAAAAAGGCTGATGAAGAACCTCAACCGTTTGAACCAAATCGCACGCGACAATGGTGGGAATCGTGCATTTGGCCTTCCCGGCTTCGAGGCTTCAGTAAAGTATGTTTTCGAGCGAACCAGTCGGTTTTCTCGTACAGTCGACACTTGGATTCAAGACTTTCCCGCTTTGTTCAACAAGGTCGAGTCCATCTCTTTCAAAGTTGGCGAAACGGACTACTACATCTATGGCCTGACATACTCACCCTCCACTCCTCCCGAGGGTGTTACTCTCCCACTTGTCCTAGGGCCCGAGGGTACAGCTGCCTGTAGTGTGGACGGATACGCTGGCCTTGATGTGAAGGGTAAGATTGTGCTTGTGGAAAGAGGAGTGTGCCCGACAGGTGGTACTCTTGCCGGGAGAATTCGGCCAGCAAAATTGGCGGGTGCGTCCAATGTCATCATATACAATAGCGATCCTACAAAGGTTACAGGCGGAACATTATCTGCTCCAGATCCAGAGGGATTTGTAAGCAGTGGCTTTATCAACCAAGCCGACGGCGTAGCTTTGAAGGAGAGGCTTCTAGCTGGAGAGCAGATCATCGCATACTTCCAGCAGACACAGCTCATCGAGACAAGAATTACCCAGAACGTTTTTGCCGAGACAAAGTGCGGCGATCCTAATAATGTCATCGTTGTAAGTTGAAAACACGATTTACATGCACCTTGGTAGATGATATTAACTGTTAGCAACAGCTGGGTGCCCATTTGGACAGTGTCCAAGCCGGTCCGGGAATCAATGATGACGGTTCAGGGACAAGTTTGATTCTCGAACTCCTTACCAGCGTCAATAAGTACGAAGTCAAGAACAAAATTCGTTTCGCTTGGTGGGGTGCAGAAGAGTAATACTCCCCTTACCGGTATCCCATAAACCCAGTTCCCTGCTAACACCGCTCAGGAACGGTCTCCTGGGCTCAAAGTACTACACCTCCCACCTCAATCAGACCGAAGTCGACAAGATTCTTCTCTATCTCAACTTTGACATGGTCTCTAAAGGTTACTTCGGCGTCTTTGACGGTGACGGCAGTACCCACGGCCTCGCCGCTCCTCCGGGGTCAGAAGTCATCGAGAGGCTCTTCGCCGACGATCTCACTAGCAAAGGCCTTACGGTCACCCCAGTGCCATTAGCTGGTTCAAGTGACTACGCCAGTTTCATGGACACCCTGAAGAAGCCCATCGGTGGTCTACACACGGGAGCCGGGGTTGCGCAGGACCCGTGCTATCATCAGGCTTGCGACGACTATACGAACCCAAATTCTACCGTTTTAACGATTAACGCTAAGGCATGATATCCATCCGCCCCTTCTATACCGTGTTTTAAATGGATGGAAGCTAATTCGGGGGGGTGGGGATTGTTTAGACCGCTGCACACGTCCTCACGGTACTGGCTCAGGACGGGCACAACTTGATCCCGAAGGATAAGGCCAGCACTCCAGCTAGACGGGACGTCACCGATATAGTCCACTGGACTGTGAGCGAGGGGCATGTGGGTGCTTGCAGTCATGATATTTAGCCTTTAACCTATTTCCATAGTGCATTGGCATAAAATGTATTTTATGAATGAACACAACCTACCCTCGCGGTGAGGGAACGCTCCTGATTACTGGGGTGGTCAATGCCTTTCATAGGGTATCACTCGTAGGGGATGTTGTGGGTGGGGAGTCCAGGTAGTGATCATGAAAAACTCGATATTATTTTCGGAAGATCCCTTTAGACAGAAAAGGTGGGACAGAAGATAGTATTTGTAAGGGTTATTTCTCCTACGCCATAGACTCCTTTGATCACATAGCACCGTAGCCTGATCGGTGATTTTCTAGGCTTTTTCATACCACAGCGGGAAGACGACGATAGTGCTTTACATACATATGCACTAGCTATTCAGCGCTATACTAACTGCCTAAGGTCTACTCAATTTAACAAGAGGAGAGATGATTCATCCACTGGAGTGCAAAAATTTGTGTCGATTAGATTCACTCCTTTTCTTCTATACTAGCGCCCGCAGTCATTCCGAATTCTCTATTTCCCAACTTCCCTCTAGCCGTTCCTGTTCTAGCAAAGACGAGTACCTGCGACCTAGGTTCGCTCTGTGAAAGATTTTCTACAGTCTAGAAGTTACCCCCAGTTACCCACTCATAAAAGCGATATTCGCCCGACACCCTCGCACCGATCGAACGGTCGGCGCCCCGAGCCAGTAGTAAATGTCTTATTTAAGTATAACCATGCCTAGCAGCGCAGAGGAGCGATATTTCGCCAGACGTGTTAACAAAGCCAAATTAGCTGATGTGGGCTAGCAAAGCCTATCAAAGCAGATTACTTACATCTCCATCACCACCCCGAGACACTTCCGCTAGCACCATATTTTGCATACTATATCAAGCTTCTGCTCGCAAATGCGGGAATTCATAGTGAGCCAAGCCCCCAACAAGAACACCATATCCCAACTGCCCTTGGTGAGCTCAAAAATAAGAATGTGTAATCCCCCTCCAGTCTCTACTTTCAAAACTAAGGATATTATCACCTGGTGCTTGTAGAATAATAGCTGAGAGTTTGGCCGTTACTAATGTTTGAACAGAAGGTTGCAGGTATTTATTATAAGAGGTAAGCTCCTCCGAGCCATCCCTCTGTCGCCACGACTCGTCAAGGTTTTTTTCGCCTAAATCTACAGCTCTAGAAGTTCCGGATTGATAACGGTTTAACTCACTCGTTTTCTTGACCTCTATCCTCATAATCCCTTCCTGCAACCACCGTTTTATGTCCCCAGATCGGGATTTCAGGGGCATATATTCCATCAGAATTCCCGAAAGTGCTCTATATTAGGTGTCTCGTGTTCCAGACGAAGACAATTATCTAAGTTAAGGACTCAACATATAAAAAGATGAGTAGAATTGAGTCTGATCAACCGCACACACTAACTTACCTTACTGTGATGAATGATGTTAAATGTCGTAGATGCCACCAGGATTAGGAGCCCCCAGGCACATGGCCCCTCAACGAAGATGGACTTGGAAAATAACGAGTCACACCTAGTATTATACAGTAAGAACTTTGTCAACGACCCCCATAGGCCACCATCGCAAAGGATAGGAAACTACTCCTTCGAGTTTGTTAAATTCCAGGCAATTAACAAAAGCCAAGGTGTGTGTATGGATTGGCAGTATATATAACCCGCCGCTCTTCCAACACCTGGAGGGCTGTTTGAGGAGGGTAGTTTATCTCCAAACAATGGCTTTCAGTCACGATCTAAGAAACAGTCCAACAGCATGTCCCGAAATCTGCCCACTTAATCCATTCTTTCAAAGCCCATGGTTACTCAGTCCACAAACCGTGGTCCGGAGTCACCCACCGGTAAGTTGAGCCAAACAGCCCCTCAGTTAACGTCAGTACAGTGCCAGAAGCCGTAGACGGGACGTGCGTAGCCCCCTACTTCGATTTTTCCCAATGAGCAGAAGGGAGTCAAATAAGCTCTCTTGAAGTCTAGAACCACGATCGAATGAATATCTGCAGGCAAGCCACTCTGCGGCCAGGGGGGTAACACAGTTCCCATGCAGTACCGTGCGGCTCTAGCCTACTCGGGTAACCTAAGCCCAGCCTGGAACCAAAAAGGATTACCTCTGTCTGAGCAGATCAAGCTGTCCCACGGCGAAACAACAGTAGGCGGACGACGAACAGGGTATTTAGTGGGCGAAAAAGTAAATCGTCAAGGTTAGGGTTACCAAAAATTACTCGCAACTGACTGTACCCCTACCGTCAGTCAACAATCTCCCAACCACCCTGCAAAACAAAGCCTCCCGAAAGGCATCTTCACCTAATAAACTTATCCAGACAGGTACCGCAATTTAGATACGGTATTATAGTAGCAATGCCACAGAAAATCCAGATCTCCCTTACCGGTAAGGAGAGAAAACACAGAGAAAGATTATCCCCCCAGCCCCCAGCCGAGATAGAAGAAAAAAAATACAATTGACCTTACCGAGAGAGGCAACTCTATCATCCAAGTTGAATGTTTTCTCATGCAATCGGGGTATAGGTCTGGTTCGCCTGCTACCCCTAACCTAACGCCGTAAGAATTGGAATACTTAAGAATCTGTAATACGGCTAATGAACCAATGTCATGGATTTAGATATCTTGCTATCGGAGGTCATATTTTACTACAGCTCTAGTCAATAATCAAGGCTCTTCTTGGTATGTCATCCGCTAGAGCACTGCCAGTCAAATAGCCCTGCTCGAGCACCAGTGTCAGAAGCCACCGGAGGAAAAGAAAAGACAAAAGCGGCTCCAATCCTGTTGCCTAGAGTACTATTATTCTCCTTGCTCAGCTGTTTGACAGCCTGGAACATTGGACTCCCCTGCTCCCTAATTATCTGTGGAACCATCAGATTACTCGAGGCTAATAAGAGACATTCAGCCTCGGGATTGAAAAGGGTTTTTCCAAGTTTTTCAAGTAAAAAAACTTTGGCGTGTGTAATGCTTTTTAGCAGGCAAAATTGACTGATCAACTCGAAACTTTACACAAATATGCTTTTTCGATCCCAAGGCTTAATGCCTCTACCGTAGACAAATTGCGATACCACTTATCTTTTTCCTAACGTCTGAAAGGTTCGTCTGCCCATGAAAATAATCGGGATTAGAACTCCCTCATATCCTGCCTCTGGATGTCTCCTCCATAGGAGCCCTAGTGGAACGGCCTCTTTACAAGAGGATCTGCCATGTTCGCCAATACCGTGCAAGTGGAAATAGTGCGGATTGTGCGCAATCCCTATTCCCATGGCGATTTTAGATATTAGTGGAACTTTCAGGTCATTTGAAACCTTAAGACCCCAAAAGGTTTCCCACTCTTGGCTAAAATGAGTGGGATCTATATCAGAAAGACAGTAGTAATTAAGACCTAGAAGTCTTGTTGAAAAAATACCTAGTGGTTTTACGTTATAAACTAACTTAGAAGTAGCTAAAACCCAATGTTTCCGGTGTAAGCGGGCTACAAATAGTTCACAAACACTTTTGCCTAGGGGCTGTACATTGGCATTGCCGGGCATCCAAAACTGACCCTTCCGCTCACTTTTTGTTGGGTGTGATCAGGGGTCTTTCCGTGATAAAAAGGGTACAAGTATCCCTTAGCACGCCACATGTCATACACCGTATAATATTACAGCGAAAATAAAGGATTGCTTTCTTTTTTCTCCTACTAGCCTAATTAATCTTGTTGTTTATCATGGTATATCACTCGAATTGCTAATCTAGGCATGTTCTTAGCTATCCAGGCTTTTTTTTCCTTCACACAGCGCAAAACCCTCGCTTCCTTTACAGTACATGTACCACGTATCATGCACTCTCCTGGAGCCTACTTAATAAAATAATCCGCAGTTCTCTGCTCATTCATACGTATCATTTCTATACTCTTATTTTCTTCATCGCATCGATCTAACGTTATGGCCATTTATGTCTTCCTTGTTATTCCCTTGAGGGTCGGTTTCACATGACCTATACTCATACTGCATGTAGCGGGAGAAAAATTCCCTACAAGTACACGTACAGAGATACAGAGATACCGGTATCATAGTACTTGGTGATTCATAAAGTATTCGGATGCCAAGGCTCCAAAACTGGCCCGTTTTGGGGCCTTGGCATCCGAATACTTTATGAATCACCAAGTAAGGGGCAGTAAAATTGCAGCCTACTGTGTGCCTCAACTCGAGTAGCACTGATTTCCCACCCCGCGGGCCCTTTGGGTAGTACAGTACCTAGAATTTACGTATCACCCATTCCTTTTGAGGCTCTGTCGAGCATGTTTTTGGCCTAAAAAAATTAAGCAGTGCCTATCCTTCCGCATCACTCGGTATAATAAGACCCCTGCCCCCCAACCAATCTAAATTTTATCAGCGCCATCATTGCCCACCACCACCTGCCTCTCTCCTCTCTTTTTTCAACACAGCGAGAAATATGAATATTTTCACATCTCAACAGCCAACCCCTTCCCAAAACATCAACTGTGGTAATGTGAGCGGCAGCTACAACAATACCTGGAACAATTGTGACATATCGGTAACAGACGAGAGGCGCCGCATTCTGGAATGGCTATCCCCATTAGTTCCTCGCTTAAGGCATCAGGATGTTAGAAGATCTCAGGTGGAAGGGGTAGGCGATTGGCTATTGCGAACAAATGAGTTTATAAGTTGGAATACTGGTGAAGACGGGGTGGTTAGCCCTGTATTATTTTGCTACGGGGATCCTGGGGTTGGGAAAACACATCTCACGTATGAGCTAGCATTCTCTTAGGGAAATTGGGGAAACTAAATAGTAGTGCCTTTGCTTAGCTCCTTAATTATCGAAACACTGTTGCGTCAGAGCGGTGGGAAACAGGTCGCCGTCGCATGTCTGTACTGCGACTTTCATTCCCACAAAGAGCAGTCAGTGGCCCACATGTTGGGCGCGATCCTCAAGCAAGTGGTGACCGGCTTAGAACATACTCCACAGGAAATCAAGGAGGCATTTCAGAGGTCGAAAAAACAGCTCGACGGTCGAGAGCTTGAATCTGCTGAAATCCTCAAGCTACTAATATCATCCCTCCGTTCCTTGCAACGGAGCTATATTTGCATCGACGCGTTGGATGAGTTTCCCAGAGAGCATCGACCAGAGCTTTTCAAATCATTAGCGCAGGTCACTCGAGAATCACCAGGCACTCGACTGTTCGTCATCGGCCGACAACATATTCGGGAGGAGGTAGCGAGATATTTTACTAGAAGGGTAGAGATACAAGTCAAACCAACTGAGGAAGATATAAAGAAATATGTCAGCATGAGATTGAGCAACGATACGCAGCCTGAGGCGATGTGCCAAAGTTTAAGAGAAGAAATCCTCACAACAATTCCGGAAAAGATTTCGCAAATGTATGTGACGATATCACGACATTGCGCGCATTTATTCACTGGCCATTTACTGACACGTTTCCACAGATTCCTGCTAGTTTCGTTAAGTATGAACGCAATCTTGGCGCAATCAACTATTCACCGGAGGAGAAAAACACTTGGACAGATGACCAATGGCCTGGGAATGGGTGATGCCTATGGTGCAACTCTGGAGCGGATTATGGGGCAGGACGGAGACAAGGGGAGACTGGGGATGGGGGTTTTAATGTGGGTCTCACAATCCGAGCGGCCGTTAAGCGTAGAGGAGTTATGCCATGCGCTGGCAATCGAAGAAGATTCGACTGAGCTCGAGCTCGAGAATGCGCCTGCAATTGGGACATTATTAAGCTGCTGCCTAGGACTGGCTACAATGGATGAGGAGGGGTCAAGAGTCCGGTTGCTACATCTGACTCTCCAGGAGTATCTCGTTGGACATTCAGACCTTTTCGACAGTGCTCACTCGAAAATGGCAGAAGCTTGCCTCACGTACCTCAACTTTCAGAAAATTAAGGACCTGCAACCAGACGTTTGGGTGCCCCGGGGGAAGACACCCTTTCTCGACTATGCCTCCTGTTACTGGGGAGTGCATGCGAGAAAGGGATTATCAGAACGTACGAAATCACTTGCACTCCAACTTCTTGACCAGTATGATCACCATATATCTGCAAAGCTACTTCAAGTAAATCTAGTATGGTTATCTGGCCGCAACCTTCCAACTACGAACCATGGGGGCAAGTTTACTGGTTTGCACGCTATCGCATACTTCGGGATTGCAGAAATTGCTACGGTTCTGATGAAGTTGGGGGATTATGAAGTAAACGGAAAGGATTCCTGGGGATTGACACCACTCTTATGGGCCATCAGACAGAACAACGAAGGTGTTTGTAGGCCACTCCTTGAATTGGGGGATGCGGATCCCAGTATTGCAGAGAGCAAAGGCCAAACACCGCTCTCCGAGGCATCCGCGAGTGGGCATGAGGGTATAGTGAGGATACTCCTAGAACACAAGGAAGCCAATCCCGGCTCATCCGATAACCGTGGCGAAACACCACTATGGAAGGCAGCTTGTTATAGGCACGAGGGTATAGTGAAGCTACTCCTCGAACGCAAAGAAGTCAATCCCAACTCACCTAATAACCGCGGCGGATCGCCACTGTCGGGGGCGGCTGGTAATGGACACGAGGGTGTAGTGAAGCTACTCCTCCGACACAAGGAAATTAATCCTGACTTATCTGACAACCGCCGAGAAACACCACTGAGCAAGGCGGCTTATCACGGGCACGAGGGTGTAGTCAAGCTACTCCTCCAACACAAGGGAGTCAATCCCGACTCAGTTAATAACCGCGGCGAAACACCATTATGGAAAGCAGCTTGTTATGGGCGTGAAGGTGTAGTGAAGCGACTCCTCGAATGCACTCAAGTCAACTCCGACTCATCCGATAGCGACGGCCAAACACCACTATGGAAGGCAGCTTGTTTTGGCCATGCGGGCGTAGTGAAGTTACTCCTCGAACGCAAGGAAGTCAATCCCAACTCACCTGATAAGGGCGGCCAAACACCACTGTGGAAGGCGGCTAGTTTTGGGCACGAGGGTGTAGTGAGGCTGCTCCTCGAACACATGGAAGTAAATCCCGACTCATCTAATAACCGTGGAGAAACGCCACTGTGGAAGGCAGCTTGTTTTGATCACGAGGGCGTAGTGAAGCTACTCCTCGAACGCAAGGAAGTGAATCCCGACTCACCAGATAACGACGGCCGAACACCACTGTGGAAGGCGGCTTGTTTTGGGCACGAGGGCGTAGTGAAGCTACTCCTAGCCCGTGAGGGAGTGAGTCCCGACCCATCTAATAACCGCGGCGAAACACCACTGAGCAAGGCGGCTTATCACGGGCACGAGGGTGTAGTCAAGCTACTACTCGAACGCAAGGAAGTCAATCCCGACTCATCTAATAACTGCGGCGAAACACCATTGTTGAAGGCGGCTTGTCAGGGGCATGAGGGTATAGTGAAGCTACTCCTCGGACGCGAGGGAGTTAATCCTGACTTATCTGATAACGACGGCCGAACGCCACTATCACGGGCGGCTGAGAATGGGCACGAAGGTATAGTAAAGCAGCTCCTCGCACGCAAAGAAGCCAACCCCGACTCCTCTGACAATGACGGCCGAACGCCACTCTCGTGGACCGCCGGCCGGTGCGCTCCAAGTGTTTTTGAGCTGCGCCTAGGGGGGCGCAGTGACGGTCATGGAGTTGTGAAGCTATTCCTCGAACGCAAGGATGTCAAACCTGACTCCCGTGACAGCCAAGGCCGGACACCGCTCTTGTGGGCAGCCATGACGGGATGCGAGGGCATGGCGAAGCTCCTCCTGGAACGGAACGATGTAAACCCTAGCAGTGCAGACAATGGCGGCCAAACACCACTCATGTGGGCAACCGAGAAGCAGCACCAGGGCGTAGTGGAGCTGCTCCTGGAACGGCTCAGTGTCAACTCAAAAACTACAGAGGAGCCCGATGAGAAAACCCTCCCCCCAGCCACAAGTCTGTTAGACAACACCCCCGCGCTAGGAACCATCCCCAACCCATCCACCGACGACAATCTGAAGCGGAAATCACACACTCTCGAAGATGACTCTGTGGATCCCTTAAACACATCACTCCAAAAAAGAGCACGATATGACGACGAATAGTGCAGACTATAACCGCAACCGGTACCACTGGGCTTTATTTATCTTCTTCCTTTTCTATGTCCAATAGAGTCACGGCGCCCCGGTGCATAATTCAAAGTTCGAAGTTAGAAGTCCTAAGCCTTGGTAGCCATGCCCAAGGCAACGCTGGCGAAAAGCAAGAAATACGCAATGACACAAACTTCCTTGCTGTGAAGGAGTTTTCTTCCCTCTCAAATATTCGCCAAGAGTTCCAACTTCCAACTTCCAACTTTGATTTTTACGCGGGGCGCCGTGACTCTAATCCCCCCATTAGCCCTTAAGAGCTGCTTGATCCCAGGATTCTTCCTATTCTCTTTTGGGCTCCTTTGATATACATCTCGGTTTTTCCGTACATATTCTTTGGTCTCACATCTGTACATTTCCCACCTCACGTTTTCTCTATTCTCCTTCATTCCTCCCGATTTTACTCTACATCCATTGCGTTGTTTGAGCGGCGTCGTTGACGGGATCGAAAGAGTAAATAGAGTTCGATGCGATGGGCTAGCTGGCCAAGGACATGGTTATGAAAGACAAGCCAATAAAATTTAATTTTCCATGACTCGGAAGACTCTTCCACTCTGTGGAGCTTAACAAACCCATTCACAGTATGACCGCCGCCCTTCCTGCATCTCACCTCATCCCATTCACCCCTCAACTTCCCTTTTCTTTCTCTCTCCTTCTACCCCTATAGTGGAGCAAATCTCTCCCTCTTCGCATCCAAAAACGCAGCAGTATCGGACTGTCGCGGAAGCCCCGTAAGGAAAGCACTAGGGTAGTGGAAACTTACCAACACAAAGAACGACTGCTCATGGGTTTTCCTTGGAAGGTAATGCAACATTCGGGGCATGCTTAAGCTTGCGTGTGGTGTTGTATCCGAAGTGTTTGGCTCGGAACACCTGGAAGAATTAGATCTCGTATTGGGGCAGATAGGCCCCTTGTATGTGTATAAATAGAGGACTCTAACATATATAGCAATACAACATAAGTAAATAACACATTCTATCGCTGGTATATCTCCTGGGCTGGCAAGACATTGAAAATTTCGGCCCACCCCTGTCGGAATACCAGACATAGATGACTAAGGGGCCAGCCTCAGTATTCCTTAGTGATATCAGCGTAAGTGTGGTCATGTGGCTAATATTAGCAGTATTCTGAAGTCTACATATCTGCAAAAATTTAGTCATTAACAAAAAGTTGCTTATTAACCCCTGTCTCAAAAAACTAACAGGGGTGGGCCGAAATTTTCAATGTCTTGCCAGCCCAGGAGATACCCCCCTATATCTTCGCATATTCCTTACCCTATATTCCATCTCCCACTTCCCATGCTCGATCTTCGACAATCTGGGGTACTTGCCGGTAATGTCCCAATAATGTCGTACACTACTAAGTTACACTATAAACAATTGATTCTATCCAATAAATTATAGCCGTGAGGAAAAACACCGAGAAACGGTATCTTGTACAATATAATTTGATGCCCCACAATGGCAGCTTTCGCCATGAGAATTCACGTTTGGCAAGCCCACCGAAAGCTACCAGACTATGATACAATACTTTATCATAATGTTAAAACCAACTTCTATTCAAGAACCCTAAAAGCACAGTATAACACTCCATAACCAAAAAGAACCCCAGCACACCCATGTCATATTATAGGCAGCAAACTTAACCAGAGCGCTGCACTCGAAACAACCCGTTTCATTTTTCTTTTCTGTACCCTCTTCCTTCCGTTGCGGATGGAAGAAGCCCTATTTTTCACATCACCAGACGGACCTTCCCCCAGAGTGGCCATCCAGCAACCCAAGCGGGGCAGAGCAGCAATCCCCTTATGAAGCACAAGAAGGAAAGAGGTCAGATCTAAGATCTCCCTACTAGGAGCCAAAGGAAAATTTTTAAATTCTTAGAGACCGCTCGACTAGATACATGTTAATGACGGAGCAAGTTAGGTGTGTCATGGAACATCTCGACCGAGGGCACTGCATCGGTGGTTACGGAGATCTGCGAAGTGGAAGGGTGCTACGTTGGGACTGCTCATCCCAGTATGACAATCCCTCTCTGAGCACTTTGTTCGATATTGCCATGCCATTCAGAACATCAGAACACTGCAAGTATGGTATATCCAAGAGAGATTTAAGGGATCCGTCTATGCTCCTGGAAAGCCAAGAAAGTCACCTCTACCACTTGTATCCATAAAACTTTGTCTCCTATTTACATTGGCGCCTAATACATTTGTATCGCTCCCGCGGAGTGATATCTTGAGCGCTACTCGAGTACCGTACAAGTACTTATCCCAGGCAAGAAGTATCCAGAAACAGGGGTTTGCAAAATATATGACCAATAGCCCGTGCGTATCACAAACTCGCCACTCGTATTCCGGATACTTCTTACTTGTTTAAGCAGCTAATCCTTGTAGTGCAAATTTTGTATCTTTTACAAGAAGCAGAATAAAGCAGAACAGGGGCTCAGAGGTGGGTCCTAGTAATAATACCAATTGAGGAAACATACAAGTTAATACAAGCCTGGCTTAACGCGGGCACAAGGTGTGACATCTACTGTATATCCACTAGGGCGGCTACGCCCACGACTCGAGCTAATGATGCCTGCACCCTAGGTCCCGTCTTTAGGGTGGTGGTTTTCACCCCCCCTCTGACTTCTCTGACATTTGTTATCCCGGCGGTAGCTATGAACAACCCCCGAATGGAAGATAAATGTGTTAGGGCGCTATCGCTACCCTCAACAAGGCTCTGTCCATATTCCTTTGTTTCGGCCCAACTAAGTTGGAATGTCTTCCCCTCGCGTAGCAGAGAAGGGAAATTCCAACATCAAACCGTAGCACATTTACCTTCTATTCGAGTTCTCACGGTAACATGGGATTAACAGAAATAGCTTTCCGATTTCTACTAGTACATCCGGGTACTCGAGTGCTATTATTAAACCCTTCAAGAAAAAAATTCGACCCAACAATGGTCATGCCTAGAGGTGGTAAGGTTAGGGTATATCATCCATTTATCCCCCCTAGGTGGAATATTGTTTCTCGCCTCGGTTGCGGGTTCACTAGAATGCGATTAGATATATCATAGGAGAGTTTTGGTCTGCTCCAACTATTGCTTTAGGGTTTCCGTACCGTATCTTGTCTGCAATGCCTTTTGCCCCACCGCCCTCAGTTGAGACAAATGAAATGAAGAAAGGTAACTCCAACTCCTTATTGAGATTCTCAATTATCCTGCAGAATCCATGTTTAGTCAGCTACTAAATTGTATCATAATTACCAATATTACGACAGTCAGGACCAATACATAAAAAATTAAAAAATGTATTGGTCCTCATAATTTGTACAACCTCTGCGCACTTCCCTAAAAGAGACGAGGATCATAATAGCATCGACATATACCGTCACAAAATAAACATTCACACCAAACGCAGAATCCTTTAGAATCCTATTTACGCACTATCTACCCACAGTAGCAGCTGCGAGTAAAGCGCACTAATAGTAGCGCCGTCTAGTCCAAAGCCTGAACCCCAATAAGGCGTTCTCCTGTCAATCAACTGAATACCTCAATTCAAATTGTACTGCCACTACTCATATCTGCAAAATAGACCACCTCCCATCCAACTTGCATTTTGCGGGGATGGCAGACGGTTTGAGCTTAAACCCACAATACTATTACCTGCAGGTCGCGGTTGGCCATGCAAGAGACTTTACGACATTCCGGAGAGAGATAAACTGTGTGGAGTAATTCTTGTGATGTTATTGGCACAATCGTACGGCTCTTAAAGCTACAAGCTACCGTACATTTGTAACATAATAATTACAGTACTTAGGTACCTTTGAACTTGAAACTGCTCAAGCGAAGATATTATGTCATATGCAAAAGCAAGCAAAAGCAAGCAGGTCGCCACCCGAGTACGGTACAGTACGAGCGAAAAAATGCCCTATGTTGATAAAGGACTGAGTACCTGCGCACTCGCCGTTCCACAAGCCTTTAAGGCATTTTCACTACCCTGCATCTCAGGGCTTACCTCGCTAGTGAGTGCTCTGCAGACTGCCAGTATCGTTGTGCTGTAGGATGGGCACAGGAACAATACTGTAGAAACTCGAGCAATCGAACCATCTGCTATGTCGTTGGAGTTGCCTCCCTTGGTAAGGTCTGGCGGTTTGTTGTTTTTTGTGTCGTTCAGGGGGGCTGAGCAGCTCTGCTTTTGCTGTGGTTTTCACCGCTGTTCTCAAGTAGGTAATTCTTCACTGTAGCACACGGTTCGATTATTCGAGTTTCTACGGGCATAGTACCGGTACGGTATGCGATCACGCTTCATTGAGGCAGCCTGGGATGCTCGGGCGCAAATTAATTGATCGAAGTGCTCGCGACAACGGCCGCTCTTCGTCAACAAATCGTGCCCTATCATCAACCATCGACAAGGAGTAGCACAAGTTCTTGGTAGGGAAAATAATAAAAACTTTTATTCTACAAAATAACCTCTAGGCAAAAGAACAAGTTTGGCGCTGCGGCTGCTGTGGTAATAGTGGAGACAGCAAGTTAATGAGAGTGAGGGACGATCGTTGCCGCACCCTCATTTCGAATACTTACGGTAATTTGCGCCCAAGTAACGTGCCAAGGTTACACTACTCGTACGGTATAACATGACAAACTCAATAGGGAAGATCAGTTCGCTTCGCTCAATGGGTCCCTGGAACCCCCAGGAGCGTGCTATGGTACTGGGACAAGCACCGTAGTTGGTTTGTCAAGCTCCATGACCGGTAGGAGGTTGCTTTATAATCCAAAATGCATGTTAGGGTCTTAATTCGACAGCCCCGCCATCTGGTAAGGGAGGAGTCTCGGTGTTCCCGAGGATAGCGAAGGATATCGTGAATCGTGAATTATTGTGGTTTTCCCAAAGGTTGCGAAAGGGGCCCACAGCTCTCACAGCTTTTTTTTTTCAGAGCTTGATTGCGCAATAGCATCTACCTGGGGCCGTGCTAAGAATTTCGCTCTGAAGAATCATTAAACAAACAGAGAGCTCTGAAAAAAAAAAGGGTTCGCAACCTTTTGTCCAGCGAGTTTTTCGCAACCTTTAGGAAAAGCACAATATATTCTACTTGGCAGTCTCAGCCAAGATAGCTCTCTCAGCAGATCGTCCCACTCCTTGTACCACAATGGGGGCAAAGTTCACACAAAAATGGGGTACAAAATACGAGGGCTTGCTTGGCGTCCCCTATACCCACCTGTTCGGGGAGGTGATACTTATATCGCGGGCCCTTCCCTCTGGAAGCCCTCGTCTCTGTCCCTCCTCCCACCATTGTCCGTCCCAAGACCTCGACAGACCTCGACAGACCTCGACAGATACCGTCATAACAGACAAAGTGCGATGAAGAATCTAGCGCAACTGTACATCCTTGCCGCTCTCACGGTTGCCCCATCACTGGCGGCGGACTACACTCCCCACGTCCCATCCGATACCGACTTCCAGCCAATGAGCGATCCCAAACCCAAATTCGAAAGTTTTTACCCAGGGATTGTCCCTACCACCGAAGCATCCAGACTTGTGAAACGGCTAGGCAGGTGCGCTTCGGCTAACAGCCTCCTTTGCCCGAACACAGACAAGTGCTGTCCTATCGGTTACAATTGTGTGGGGGACGGTGTGAACACCGGGTGCTGTCCAATCGGCAGAATTTGCGACCCGTCAGTTAGCTACTGCCCTGCTGGACAAACAGATTGTACCAATATAATTGGTGTCAGCGGGTGCTGTCCTACTGCCACGCACAAATGCTCAAATTCTGGCGGAACCCCGGGGTGCGAGAGACTTGGCTCTTCTGGTGGTTCGTCTGGCTCCAGTACCTCCGTTTGCGATCCTGGGACTTATATGTGCGCTGATGGGGGCTGCTGCCCCAACGGATCGACATGCGTCTCCGGGACTGCGCTTTGTCGGAAGCCGTGTGAATCAGGATGGACCCAATGTTCTTTTGGCGGGTGCTGTGACCCAGGATACTCTTGCGATGCCTCAACTGAGCTATGTCGGAGGACCGGGGGTCTCTCAATATCAATCTCAATGCCGGCTCCAACGACTTCTAAGGCACCAACGACTTCTAAGGCCGCCACCTCAGGCACTACTCTCATCAACCCTTTCACCACAATTTCAATAAGACCAACCACCACCATCGCCGATTCGGAGCCCACAACACCCTCTGAGACTGAGAAGGGAAATTCTTCGAGCAGTACAGAGTCCGTTGAGACAGGCCCCCGCCCATCCACAACAGTGCCCCGCCCATCCACAGCAGCGCTGCCGAACAGTAGCAATGCTCTAAAGCCAGGAGGATGCTTAGGAGGATTTGGAATTGTGTTTTTCTTTGTTTTATTCCACCTGTAAACATTAGCAGCTTTCTCTCTTTCTTAGTTGGATAATTACGGCGGATGACACCATTAATGGCACTTAATACCGGTACGAGCATGTTATGATACCATTAGGAAGAATGTACAAAATGCATGGATGGATGGATTAACCTAAGCCCCGCCATCGCTAGCATTATTAAACTAGAGGGTTATATTGTTCCCGCACCAAAAGGGATCAAATGGATTGATGTCTACTCGCGCTGAGAATAAGTCCTGAGACAACGGGCGCAACCAGAATCCTCCTCAAAATTCATCCATCATGGCAACCACAGTGGTTATCGCAATCGCAGCCACAACTGTAATGTCAATTAATACTAAGGTCTCTATATCAGAGTCCCTTCTACACTCTGAAGGCATAGAATTTGGAAGTAGGACTTTTATTTTGGCTGCAACATCAACTTGAGTCATTGTGGCATTGGGATAGTTGAGTACTGTGGGGAATTGTGGTTGCGCCCGTTGTCTCAGGACTTATTCTCGGCGCGAGTACAGGGTTGGGTAAACAAGCTACAACTCACCATAGTATACCTAAATGGCCCAATTAAACTGTTTCTTCCCATAAGTTAATCCCAGAAGGGAAGTCACAGCAAGGAGGTTCGAAGCTCTCAGTGTCACGATTACCAGTAGAGCGCAGCGTACCAGTGTTCCCTCATCTGCGAGTACAGTACAGTACTCGTACAGCACTCGTGCGGATATTCGAGTTGATTAGTCTCAAAAATATCCCCACAAAAGGGCTTCTTTCTATTCAGGGTACGGTACTCGCGCGTAGTGCAACCTAGCCTCATCCTGAATCACAGAGAGTCCATCCGCGCATCCCCAATTAAGCCCCACCAAAAGATAGCAACCCTCACCCCTCCTCTTCCCCTCCCCCCCAGCCTCTTTACCTTTCCACCTCCACCAAACCATCTTCATCCTCCATTCCATCCCTCATCTCCTCTACTCTTCTCTCCCTCCTCCTCTCCACCGAACTTCCCCCGCTTCACAACCGCTAAGCCTCGCCCCTCTCCGTGTACCACAAAATGCCGAATCCCAACCACCAAAAGTTTAATCGCAACTTAGTTAACCAGCGTGGAGCTTCTTCCGGAGCGAACAAGTATGCCTCCATCGCTTATACACTCGCTCACCTAACTCTAGTCCTCATCACTAGCCTCTCTCTCTACTATCAATTCACTCCCGCGAGATCCAATACTAACGAACCTCAATTATGAAATAGGATCCCCTCCAACATCATGTGCAATGTTTGTCGCGGTAGGAAACACCAGAGTCAATTCGCAGGTCGCCAATTAGGCAAATTTAATAGTTATAATAAAGCTTGTTAGTTTTCTCCCTCCCCCCCAAATGCGGCACCATCGTCCTATGCGCTAATCCAACTTCTCACAATACTAGTTCTCCGTGACCCCAACAGCATCAAAGTTACGTGCAAGGATTGTACCGCTCAGCAAACTACCGAGCTTACCTGCTGTGTTTGCTCTGTGACCAAGCCTTTGAACGGCTTCGCGAAGAGTCAGAGGAAAAACCCAGACCAGGCAAGGTGTATAGATTGTGTCAACAAAGATCTCGAAACTGAGCCAAATATTGCACCCAGTTCTGATGAGTCGGGCTCTGCCGATTTCAGCGAGCCCGACTCGGACTTTGACGTAAAACAACCCCCTTCCTCGTAATTACAACAGCTATTAACAGAGCAAAGGATTGGGAAACTCCGACACCACCCACCAAATTCACTCCTAAGAAACCAAGTCCTTCCGCTGCAATCGCAAAACCCGCCAAAAATGAGGAATCTGACCCTGACTTTGACGACAATTTTGCTGCCTTGACTGTCGCAGACAAGAAGGAGAACGAGCACGAATGGCAAGTAGCAGGGAAATCTAAGGATTCCAACGCCTCTTCCTCCTCCACGATGCGTACAAAGAAATCTGGCTGGGCCAAAGTCGCCAAAGTTCCAACTTCCAAGGCCGCTAGATGGGGTGAGGATGCTGAGGAGAGCAACATCTTGGAGTACCCCACTGCCACCTATGGCAAAAACAAAGGAGGAGCCTTCAACCATAGACTCGTTGACCTTGAAGACAACAGGAATTAAGTCTAGTCAACGAAAGCGACTAGCGATTCCCATCGCAATTTCCTATCCGGGTCATACATTTTTCTAGGAAACTCCTGCTTTTCTTTTGCTATTTCTCTCCTGTTTGTTCAATCTTGAATCCTGCCATGTCCTATCTCATGTACAAGGCGCAAAAGTTTCTCTTTAAATACCATGGGAGTCATCCAGCTATTCACTATATTGATTTGTGCTATCATTCCACATTTGGTTGCGATGAAGGGCCATGTGCTTCGTGAGTTAGCCGAGAGCCCGACAGAAAATAATCGGGACGAAATCTCCATATGCTGTAGAGGTTTATTTCTGTACAGCACAGTACACACTTGTTGTCCTCCCCGACGAAACTAAGCCAAACATTTACAAGAAGCTAATACGGTAACTAGCCGTACAATATATAAGACAACAAGAGACCATACAATCCACACAAAACTTGATGATGGTGATTGCTATCGCAGAAATCGTTGGATATCATGGGTTGTCCGCCGAAGCTTAGTCATAAGGTTGTCATTGGCTACGGGGCCCGCTCTGTTTTGTTTCGCTTCTTTTCTCTTCTCCCCTCTCAATAAGTTCTTTCCAAATAGTGAACAAAGCCAATGAAACTGTTCTCAACGCGACTCTCATTTGACCTTTAATTCCTCTCTTGTTCTCACGTTCGGTAAAGTTCTTCCCGCACTATCTGTGCCCATCAAGCAGCTTTCAAACACTTCATTCTACTCACCGCCAAATTGCTCGGCCTGCCATGGATAATTTCTAACACAAATCACATCGCCCAGCAGCGACGCACTCTCAATACAGGCAATCATGAGACATCACTCGAAAACAGTAGGTCATGAAGCGCTGAACTTGGTAGAGTCCGTACTCTTAGAACCTACCCTATTTCACTACTATGCATGGATGTGTTAGTGCCCCCAGCGTTTTTGAATAGGGTGCAAACGGTGGTTAACCCAGTCATGTAATATCACTCACTCTTATACTAAGTGCTCCCAGTTAGGCAAGTATCCAGCCGACTCATTAATGAAAAACCTTGATTTCGCAGCTATGTATGATCAGTCAATGCCACTCATTACTTTCCTACTGCCCCCAAAACCCTAGGGCAGAACCGTGCTGCACATAGTGATCAATGATTACAGACGATTTTATGCATGGCGAACTAACTCGTCTGATCACACACATCAACTCTAGCATACTGTATGCTTTCCCCTATTTTTACTTATTCTGTGGGCCGGCGGAAGGATAGAACTTCACTCCTATTAAGGGCTTTCATCACTACATTTGCTTATCTGCGAACTTTTTTATCCGTGATATGATTCGCATGAGATGGGAGAGCTGGCTAGCTAGCTCCCGAGGACGAATCTGTTGAGCATGATGGGGAACAGGAAAAAGGAAAAACCTCGAGGTTTGGGGAGCCCGGATTGGGATAAGGGTTATTAAGTTGTACAGGATCAGATTGAGTTGTTATTTTCTCTAGTTTTTTATGTCGCGTGCAGGGGTACGGTACGGTACTCGATAGCACAAGTTGGGGTTTGTTTGCCCATCAGGGATAAACAGACCTCTTCCTGTCTTCCTGTCGTGCTACCGGTATTTGGGTGGGATTCAAGCATTATAATACACTCTACGAGCACTGTGCTTGGGGAGTGGTACGATCAGATCCGCTCCTGGGCGATTCTCGAGCCGGTCGGTACCGTAAGGAGGTACCGGTATCAGACCATCGCTTCTTACTCGCTGTAACATTATCTCTACTATCTCTCACCAATCGTTACATACCGGTATTATACCCCCACCAATCGCCAAAACCTTCACATGCTAAGCGCAACAAACACACTAACTAACACAAATAAACAAACAATCTCCACACCCTGATAACAACATAAATTCCTAAATTACCCTTTTTAATAATCGCAGCTTATACCCCCCCCTCACCCCGTTGGACAGCATCCCGCAATGCATAACAGTTCACTTATCAAACACATCTGGAAGGTCCTTCTCTGAACTGAGCCTCCTCCTCCGTCCCAACGGCATAAGGTACCGTAATCTCGGCTCTACTTACACACAAATGTATATAGAAAAAGTATTATACCCACAAGCTCAAAACAAAAAAGCAAAAAACAAAACAAAACGGGATGAATTGGATACAAACAAAATCAAGTAAACCCTCGGCACGCGAAACTATTTAGCTACACAAACAACGTTGGATGGGAAGGGAGTGAGTTTCTAACGGGTGGGGGAATATTCTTGTCTCGGTGTTCTCGTGGGGCGGGGATTAGCGTACGATACGATACGGTACCGCTCTGACATGCTATAGTATCGGTTAATGAAAAGTTCTTGTCGGTGCGGGGTGAAGGTATTTAATATTTATTGCCTGGGCGCTGGTCATATAGGATCACTCGAGTTTTGCTTCAACAGTGTGGGGGGGTTCCCTGTTCTCTGGCATCCGATTCCTAGTTTTCACCGTGGTGTGTGAGCTTTTTTACTTTCGTTTCCTGGTTTCCTGCATATTCATGTTCGATCTAGTTAGGTTGAGAAGAGGAGTCAAGTTAGGCTTCGGCACAGTAAGATGCGACAGCAAGCAAGCGGATGAAGCGAGTGAGGACGCGTGAAATGGTTATAGCACCCGTATTAAAGCTCTATTGTGTGGTCTCGTATGCGGGATAGGATTGGGTTTAGCTACCGGTACTTGAGCTGACTTACTGTGGTGGCTTATTCCGGTACCGTCCGGACCTGACACCGAATGAATGGGGGAGTGAATGTTTGTTTGGGCGGCGGACGTTTCTATTGTTTATCAGCACAAAACGCGTCCTCTGCTATCACACGTGCGAGCCCAACTGCCCGCCGTAGCCCAGACGGTCAGACCATACAAGCCCGACGTTAGACTTTTGTTTTCGTTTTTCTCTACGAGTGACTGCACCCGGTGCAGCACTCGTATCGGTACTCGTACGGTCCAGGCGAGAAGGACCCAGAAGCAAGGGTCGTGAGTTTGTATGGGCGCTGGGATACGCACAGATTTTTTGCCATATATTTTGCCACTCCCTGCTTTTGGGTACTTCTTGCCTGCTGCGAGTGCCTTATGGAAAGTTTGTATTCGCCGAGGTTGTTAGTGGGTAGCTTTGTTTTTTTCTTTTTCTTTTGGAATGGATGGACGGGGGGGGATGTGAGGAAATGGGATTCGCTCCCACCGAGGGAGTAAACCATAATAAATCGTATCATATCCCGGGGGTCTGTTTCGTCCTTCATGCCTTCGTTTGGTCAGTCCGGGCCTAATCAAATTTATTTCGCTATGGAGACACCGCCAATCCAGGCATACAGCCCCTGGAGCTGGAAATGGATTGGGGGTTCTGTGGCGAGTCTCGGACGGAGGTGCGGTATGGCATGAATGGGTAAGGAAGGGAGAGGGAGGGAGGAAGGGAAGGGTCAGTGCGATATTGATATTGGTTTGGTATTGGTACGCTACCGGTGTTTGGATTGGATTGGGTTTCCCACCCCAACCGCCCTCGCTCGCCCAATTCTAGTACCGGACTAGACGACTGTCTCTTGTTTTGTTGGTCGCCTTTGGCTTCATTCATCTTGCCCGTTCCGTTCCTTTCCTCCCATCCTCTCCCGGCCGCTCCTTCCTCCCCATCCACGGTGTCTACCGTACCCAAGAAAATCCCGACCTCCAAAGATCCGTGCACCGTTTCACCCGTTCGTGCTCGAGGAAAGCCCACACACACCCCATCAATCGCGAACCGGGTTTTTGGTTTTGGGGATTCGGGGAGGGGAAAAAGGTCCCGAGCCCTGGGCTTTGATTCTACGTTTTTATTTGAGGTGAAGAGAAGAGGGGGGTGGATCTTTGGTCTGGTTTGATATCGCGTTGTAGATAGCGTAGCACCGGCATTGGTAGGGTAAGATTGCTGGCATCATACGGTAGGGCAGGGGAGAGAGGCTCGTACGGGCAGAGGAGGATTGCACTGCGGTAACCAACCGCTTCGATGGCCCCGGTTACTCAAGTAATTACTGGGCAGGGAACGGGACTCGCTGTGTCGGGTTTTGGTCGTGGAGGGTCTGTGCCACAGTCGCGGTCTCACGTGTACCCTAAAACAGGAACAATTGAGAATCCCGCTTGGACGTTGGAGTTGCTTCTTCTAGTAAGCTCTGTTGCACTTTTCTTTTTGATTGTCTCAACTGAGGGCTGAAAGAGAATCCTTTTGCCCATGCTTTTTTCCCTTAATCTAAAGGAGGAAATTTTAGACTTCCAAGTGTCATTCTCAATTACAATTATTCCAGTTTTTACTGCATGGTGGGCAGGTGAGTGGATGAGAGTGTTTACAAGCGCCAGTAGCCAAGCCGTGAAAGTGCCGCATTGCAGGAGTGAGCAAGGTTTTTTTGGCCTTGGGTTTTTACTTTTTCGACTTTCTGGTAAGCCATCGGCAGAAAGATGCTGGGGTACATACAGGTCGGTACGAGTGGGTGTAATATCATGGACATGGGCATGGGATGCGATATAGCGCGTAGTATGACACTGCGCTGCGTAGGTTGCCGGTACTTGTGCCTGATAGGTGATTTTGCAGCGATGCTGAGGATCACCGGTATTGTCAAAGGCTACGGGCAGCTGAATGAGGGAAAAAGAAAGAAAGAAGGAAAGAAAGAGGGGAGGGAGGTGGGGATTGAGAAATACGGTAGCGGTGGGGCTTGCATGCTCTATCCTGCTTGCGTGCGCTCTGATTTCCTGTGCTCGTACATGACACAGGTGGTTCTCCATGTAATATCTGGCATGGATATGCGGGTATAAACAGTGACTACCCATAGAATTTCGAACGTCAAATAATTGGACCGTTGTGACAGGCACTAGTAGTCTAAAATTCCCTTCTCTAGAAAAGGGGCGAAAAACACAGCAAAAACACAGCGAAGGCAAGCCGTTCAGCCCCTCTGAAAGACATGAGAGAACAGAAAGAACAGCAGCCCGACCAGAGGAGGAGGCGATTCAAGCGACATGCCGGTACCGGCACAAGTACCAGAGCACACGGTCCAATTGTTTGGTTTTCTGGGTACCGGGCACCCGGTGCAGAATCATATTTGGAGGAAGTGATTATGATTTAGGGATGGGTGCGGGAAACCTAAGAGCTGAGCAGTGAGCACCGACAGAGCTCGCCAATTTGTAAAGCCTCCAGGAACAGAGAGAGGTGCCAAGAACCTCGAAATTGGGCACAGAGCACCAGTTCTTGGCATTTTCATCTAAGGATCCTTTCTTTCTTTGGCGAATGTAACGACTTCTGTTGCAGCATCCGTTAATTTGTGTCGGTTAACCGCCTGTTAACTCTTCTAGCCGGTAATTGGAGTCTGGCATTTGCGTCTCTTCAGCTTGATCGGCAAAACCCATAGCCCACCCGAAAGCTGATGCTTTTGACATGCCTCTCTGTTTCCTGGGTTGAAAAACAGAGGGGAAAAACTAAATTAGGGGCTGTTGTCGTTGAGGGAGCCTACCGGCAGCGCCATAGTGCCTGGCGACTAAAACCGACCCTCCTGTTCACTTCTGCGATAAAAAGTAGATTCCTTGGCATTCCTTGACATGTTTGTGTCACATACCGAATTTAGATGAATAATCTTGGCAATTATCATGGAATATCACTCTAAGTACCAATTTGGGCATATTCTTGGCAGTTCACTTTTTTTCCCTCTCATACAAAAATTCTCACCACTTACCCCTGCCTCCTACCCTCCCCTGAAACCTAATTAATAAAATAAACTCATATTGCTGTACTCACTCACTTTCTCTTCATTTCTATGCTCTTATGTTCTTCGTTACTGTGATCTGGTGTTGTGGCGGTTCGTGTCTTTATCTTGTGTTTTGTTGTTTCCATCGGGCCGGCTTCACGCGCCCGGCACTGCAGTCTGGAG
The DNA here is from genome assembly GCA_003070745.1 of Tuber borchii. NCBI lineage: Eukaryota > Fungi > Ascomycota > Pezizomycetes > Pezizales > Tuberaceae > Tuber > Tuber borchii. The sequence continues at coordinate 36,610 of NESQ01000303.1, read as the reverse complement.
TTGGGGATTTTCCAGCGTTTGAAGTGCTCCGGTTAAAAGGTTCCGCCACCACTCAATTACCGGTGCAGGGGTGCCCGAGCACAAGGGATTATTATCTTGCAGGCTAACTTAAATTAACTGTTCTCTTTCTAATGGGCCCTTATGCACCGGTATTACTTGCAACAAATTTGGACCCCATCAACACCAAAGCAAAACTCTTCTTGAAACGTGCTTTTCTAATACACTTTAAACAGTCACGGAATGGCGAGGAAAAAAGCCGAGGAAAAGCGGCCCTAAGCAGAGAGTGTTTTTTTTTTAAAAATTGTCGGCACAATAATGTTACTGGTACAGTATCTGCAAGTACTAGTATGTGGGCGCTACTTTTTGTTTCGTTGTATGCATGCTAATTAAGATAGAAATAAAGCCCAGTGTGCTAGGGTTACGAGTACTCATGCACCTATTCCAAATCGGGTACTAGTACCACATAAAAAATATATCTAAATCAATTGCTGAGCTCAAAATTCAGGAAGAATTGTGAGAGTGATAGAGGCTCTACCGTATTAAAACTTTCTCTGCCGTTTCCTCTAATAGCATTCTACCGTACCAGACTTGCCAAAGCTGTCACGTTAATCTATTGGCGCGGCCGGGATCCAAGTTTATATTGATGGCATGCGGTAGCGGTGAACAGTGAATACGCTCCTCTCAAGCATGCTGCCCATACCGTATCTTTTCGCAAGAGTCGGCGGAGCCAACTAGAGGACAAATCGCCACTCTTTAAGCGAACAATGGAAGGTAGTTGGACAGACCCCCTGAGCCCGATTCCGACTTTTACGAAGTGCGTACATTACCGGTTCGGTATCTGAGCGTCTACACGCAGCCGTATTAGCACAGTACCGTATGGTATTAAATATACACCCCTGCAGTCGATGTCGCTCCTGTACCGGCATTCCAAACCTTTTCTGATCTTAAACGTTTTCTCCCTTTTTTTTTTTTTGTTCTCATTGCCTGTCTCGTTTTGTGCCACAGGCTTGTTAGGGTGTTCGTGCCCGCCTTCACTTGCACAGCACATTGTAAACATCCAGGACATTTTCTGGGTTTGCCGGGGTTCCCTGAACTCAAGCTAGGTACTAGAAAATTTTTTAAGTCATCGTAATGGGAAGATACGAGTTACTCGGCCTGAGTATAACCTAAACAGTTACTCATAAGTGAGACCTCTCGCCCATATTACCTGTATGGTACTTCTTATCCCTAGAAAAGCTATTTCACTACGGGTTAGTCCTTAAGGGGAATAATGGCTACCCCCAGATGTATAGCCTACTTACGAGTACCTGCCTTAAGTTATACTAGGGACGAGTAACTCATATTTTCCCATTACGATGACTTAAAAAATTTTCTAGTACTCGTACAAGTACTCGGGGGTAGGTAAAAGTCGGGCGCGCCCCATATACGGTAACTATGGTTCTCCCCCATACAAACCCGTTTTCTTGGCACTTTTTGTAAGGGCAGCAAAAGTCGGGCGCACCCCCAGAATAGGAAATAAACCCAGAGATTTCGTGCTACCGCGCCATACTTGCCCCTAATACCGAGTACAGTAAGTTAAGGCTGGCTGGATGGAGCTTTTGGGATTCCCATTTTTCTCTTCTCTTTCAATTGCTCGAGTTCCTCCGGTACTGCTACACCGCGTACTGCAGCGCCGCCAATACCTGCTTGAGTAAGATTCACAGGCCTAGGGTGTACTCGTACTGTGCCATAGCAGACGTTGGAAGTTAATTATCACGGTTTCATCAGGCAACGAATATGGGCATCATCTTCTCGCTTTTTTTTTCTTCTTTTCTTCTTTTCCTTCTTTCCTTCGTGCAGAATTATGGGGAACACTGATGATAGCCGAAATGCATTGCACGCGAGCTCGGTTTTTCTTTTTGTCATTAATTGGTGGACTTTAGGTGGAGTGTTGCTGCCTCCTGCGCAACTTACATCAGGCTCGGTAGTTGTCGAAACCCTAAACCCTCCTTCCTTCGTCTTTTTGCTTCTTTTGCCCTCTTTCACACTCACTTTCCCCTCTTTCGCCAATAATGCTCAACCTTTCCGGCACCTCGCGGGGAGTTTGTGCTTTCTGACGGGTCACATCCGGTTGTTTGGCCAAGGAGAATTACCGAAACGGTTGGGCGGTGGATGGGGCTACGGTGGAAAGGAGGTCCCTGCACACTATAAAAGTGAGATGGAGGGTTTGAAGGGATGTTCTATTGGGAAGGTCTCAGACAGAGTGGGTTTCTGGGTGGATGGCTCAGAATGAAGGATGATGTTGAGCCACACTTTCTTATTTGGGTGAGAGGCCCTTGACGAGACGCATGGTGCTAGCGCCTCTCTCGTGGCTTGGTGGAGGTTACTATGCTACTTCTGGTATGAGTCTCCCTGCTTGAGAATCTTTATCAGGCTTTATGCTCATCATCTGCAGCTTTGAGATGCAGAACAAGCCCATGATGAAAAGAGCAAGCGAGGGAAGAAGAAAAAAAAGACTGAGCAGTCTCCCCACAGTACTGCACACATCATATCGCCTGGCTTGAACGAACAAGAGATTTAGTCGGTCCAGCCATACATTAAGTTGTTTTTATGTCATGTTTTCATCCCCATGCATGGCAGAGAAGGAAGAGAAAAGCGATATCCCTCTTTGCTTTTTAATATATCCGGAGATTACAGGGGGGCTTTTTCTTTCTACTCCACCCTTCTCTCTTTTTTAATTTTTAATTCTTAATTTTTTTGCTTCAAAGCCGAAAAAGGATTAGCGCACCAACGCGAGGAACTCTTTCGCCCAGCCCGTTTCAGACATTGTGAAATTCGGAGTGTGGTGGAAAGGCTTTGACAGCCCGAGAACTGCAGCAGGGAGGGAGATGTAACCTCACATATTCCTGGCCCCTGCACTGATGCTGCATCCAACAAGAACACGCTCATCGTCGTCAAGTTGGGTTTGTGCTTGACTGATGTGCTAGAAGTGATATCAATTACTGCGCCAAGGCGAAGGAACAGGTTACCCAAGTGAGGGGAAAGAGAAAGAAAAGGAGTGGAAAGAGAAAGAAAAGGAGTGGAAAGAGACCGTTGAACCTCGTCTGAGAGGTGGGCTTTTTTCTTTTTCTTTTTTCTTTTCCTTTTCAAAGTCAACCTTTTCAAAGTGCTGCAGGATGCCCCTATCTCAGCATTTCGGCATGACACAGCCCTCAGCATAATTATTCCTCACACATCATCGCATATCCCCATATCCATGCATATTCGTGCCTCTGATGATACCTGCTTGATGTGCTCACCATCATCATTGTGTAGACACCATGCAGTCTGGACTTGATGGGCTGGCGCAAACAAGAATATAAACAGATCTCGTGTCATACCTACCGTAGTAGAGGAGAATAATAATAAACAAGCGGGGATGAACCGGTGGACTTCTTTCAGGAAACGCTGCCCGCCAAACCTTGAACCTACCCGCACCTCTCTTATTCTTATTGATATTCCTGACTCTGTTTCTGTTTCTCTCACAGCCCGACCCGTCGTTTTCACCCTCCCTTCGACAATCGAGTCTACCGTAATCTTTGCCCCTCCCCACGCTGTTGCCCTTTTGACCGAAAACTTAGCATGCCAAACCATAACCCACAATCAGTACACAATTGTTCTCCTTTACCCGCTCTAACTCAGCCTGGTGTGCTACCGCGCAGCCGCTTGCTTGCTTTGCCCAGTTGCTTTCTGCTTTCATCTTTTCAGCCATACCCGGTGGTAGCACTTTTGTTTCCCACTAACCCTTCTATTCTGCCAACCACCGCTCTCCCATCATCATCATCGTCGCCGCTGGCTGAGGCCCAGTAAACATAATTTTTGATCATCTAATAATTCTATTCTTTCCTTCCTTTCTTCGTTCTATTTACCTTCCTTTCCGCTTCTCTTCCGGGCTGTAGCTCATATCTTTTACTAAACGGCTTTTTCTTCTTTCCTGTTTAATCTCGCGACAGACACAATTTTATCCACAATCATCAAAAAAGGGTTGGTTCAATCTACGCGCACGGAGGTATCTCATCTCGCCCTCGTCCAATCCAATCCAATCCAATTCTGGCTTGGTTAGAATTCATCTGCTTGGTCTGACACTCATTCGTCTATCGCCATATAGCTCTCTGGTTGTCTTCAATTTCCTGATTCTCTCCGCAGTCCATTCGCCCGCTTTTTTCTCCTATAATAACTTTTCTTTCTCGAGAGGTAAACAAGCCAGACTGGGACTGGATCAGAACTTGCACAAGAGGATTCGTAAGAAAGGGAGAACGAAATAAGGCAAAGACACCGTGAGGGGGAAAGGTGAAAAAAAGGAAAAAAAGGGAAAAAAAAAAGGAAAAGTCAGTTCCACAGGTAGCAAACAGGGGTTCTCGACAGATCATCAACTGCTACTCAGTTGCTCAGCCCGCCGCTCTGCAACACCACCGGCACAATCCCACGAGACGGGTCGTAATCACCAACGCACCTGCTGTGTCTACTTACTTTTCTCTCCCTACCTTTCGCAGCACACGCTCTCTCTCTCCAACTTGTTCTCATCTACCTGTCCATCCATCCTCACTCACACTCACTTTATTTTTTATTTTTATTTTTTCCTTTCCCTTGCCGCTGACTCTCCTCCCACCCACTCATCCTCACCCCACGCTCACTCGCCCAACTGCTCACTGGCCGTTCCCGCTCCAACCAGCCCTTCGGTTCCACCCAATCCCAGCTAGAGCTCCCCCTATTGGTCCGACAGTGTTTCGACGCCCCCTTCCCAATCCTGCTCTTCCTCCCCGCCCTCTCTTCTCCCATCCATTTCCTTCCTATCTTGTAGTTCATCCTCAGCAACAACCGCCAAAGCTGGACCCTACGATCCGTTTTCCTCCTCGCTTTCCTTCTGCAACCGTACTTTGCTCTCAGGATACCTTCACTGGTCCTTGGGACGGTACCAAGTCGCACTGCTTCTTCAGCTCTGTTCAGCCATATTTCGTTTGACGGCTTTAGCGGTGCTCTACTTCCTCTCGCTCTGGCGTTGTCGACTATTTTTTTCTTCAGGCAGCAGCAAGGCTTTCCTTAGCTGATCTGGATCGTATTTGCAGAAACCCATATAACCTGATCTTGACGTTCTTTCTCTCTTTTAAAATTCTATAGGGGGTATATATTCCGTTGCGGGCGTGTTGGGGATTTATTTGATTTCTTGTTTGGGATTTTTTTTTCTAGCGGGAGAAAAAATTAGCGATTGTGTTTACCGTCAAGATTATAATACGTTTTCTTTTTAATAATTTTCCCTTTTCCTTTTTTAAAAGGTAACGGTTAACCATTTCTCCTGTTAACAACCCTAGCATTTTCTTTTACTAACGGGGTTTTTTTCTTAATAAATAAAGTTCGAAAATGGTTAGCAGTACATCAACAGCGAATATGGCGTTGACGGATCGGTTCGAGATTCTTAAGGAGATAGGCGATGGGAGTTTTGGGAGTGTTGTTCTCGCCAAGGTGCGGTCGGCAGGCTCCAATGTTGCTAGGCGAGGCAGTGTGGTATGTTAGGATCGTGAGAGCTTCTTATTGGTGACAGCACTGATTTGCTTCCCAGGTTGCGATCAAAACTATGAAGAAGACTTTTGAGTCCTTCACACCGTGTTTGGAATTAAGAGAGGTAATCTTCTTAAAACAGCTTCCGGCCCACGCCCATCTAGTTCCCGCGTTAGATATCTTCTTGGACCCCTACAGCAAACGACTTCACATTTGCATGGAATATATGGATGGGAATTTATACCAGTTGATGAAAGCTCGTGAGGGTAAATTGTTGGAGGGGAGCGTTGTTAAGAGCATATTGTGAGTCTGATCGGCTGTCGCTTAAAGACAACGGATATTAACCGTTTGTAGGTTTCAGATTTTGTCGGGACTTGAGCATATCCATGCACATGGATTTTTCCATCGCGATATCAAGCCTGAAAATATTCTCGTATCAACCTCTGCACACAACCCCCATGATTCATCCGGCTCTTTCCGCCGATACTCAACACTGGTTACACCGCCATCAACACCGCCAACTTATACTGTGAAGATTGCGGATTTCGGACTCGCTCGTGAAACTTCGTCCAAATTACCTTACACAACATATGTCTCCACTAGATGGTACCGAGCGCCGGAAGTACTACTGAGGGCTGGTGAGTATAGCGCTCCAGTAGACATATGGGCTGTCGGTGCGATGGCTGTGGAGGTTGCTACCTTGAAGCCTTTATTTCCCGGTGGAAACGAGGTTGATCAGGTATGGAGGGTATGCGAAGTTATGGGATCTCCAGGGCAGTGGGTTGGACGAAATGGAAAGAAGATGGGCGGAGGTGAATGGAGGGAGGGTTCACGGCTAGCGGGCCGGCTAGGGTTCAGCTTTCCCAGGGTGCGTCTGGTTCTTATACTGTCATTACTGGCTCGTTGCTCGCAATCAAGGACCCCCTTACATAAGAATTGGAATGGAATTAAAGGAAGCTAACAGTAAACAGATGGCACCAGTACCAATGGAATCTATTCTTGCAGCCCCTACATGGCCCGCGTCGTTAGCGGTATTCGTTACTCAGTGTTTGATGTGGGACCCAAGGAACCGACCAACATCGGGACAAGCCCTTCAGCATGAGTACTTCAAAGATGCCGTCGACCCCCTTCAACCACGGTCATCAACCCCATCACGCATGATGAGGAAACAATCTGAGTTAGCAATGAAGCAATCAAGAGATTCTATGACTGATTCACAGCCGACGCTTGAGAAGAAGTCCTCGTGGTTCCGTAAGTCCTTCATTGGAAACTCACGGGGCGATGGTATTGTCTCCCCACCACCTACAACTGTAGAGAGAGACTACAAGCCGCGATCGGAGAAGAGGAGCACTTGGCATGCGCCCAAAATTTCGTCCGGAAACGGTGTTTCAAATAATGCAGCACCCATGATGATTCTACCAACCATTCGCCCAGTGTCACCACTGAGCGATGCGGTATCTGTTGAGGCAGCAAGGGCAAGGCGAGAAAATGATTCCCCTTCAATTGAGAAGGAACGGAGAAGAATGGAAGAGAAAACGGTCAAGAAGTTGGGCCGTCAGTTATCAGTGGCCTCGACAAATTCTCAAAGCAATGGCTATTCTAATCCCCATATCGCGATGGCAGTAGATAAGTTGAATGGTAACTCTGGAAGTGGTATGGTTAGCCCGACCTCTGCGGGGACTCAGAAGGAAGGATTCTTTTCTCATTTACGGAAACGAGCGAGGAGACTGTCTGCAAAAAATGGACTTCCTTCGAGCCCCGGCGATGAGGACCTGGAAGCTGGGATAGGTTGTGGAATTGCATGGGGTGGAGGTAGGGAGGGAGGGGAGAGCAACAGGAGTAGTATGTTGGTGGAAAGTCCAAGTGGAGGAGAGAGTGGAGGATTTGACCGGGCGATCAAGGATGTAGATGGCGTATTGGACGACGCAAACGGGTTGGCTTCCAAGAGTGGATCGATTCGGCGGAACTCAAGTTTCCCCCCCACGCCTAACGGATCTCGTGCCGGAGAACCCACTCCTAGCAATGGAGTTGTGATGGCGCCAATTAGCTCCCGAACACGAAGAAGTATTAGGAATGCAAGGCAACGATACGAAACGCCGGATGAGAACGATGAACTTGTCGATGAGGTGATGGCTGCGGCATCGGGGAAATGTCGACAGCCAAGCACCAGTGAGACACCAAGCAGGAGAAGCTCAGCGCGGGATTTAAGGCATCAAAATGGAGTGCAAGCTCCAACGGGGTATCCCACACCAAGCCCACAGACGGGGAGCCGGCACTATCCTTCTGCGAAGGCGGTGGACGTGGTTGGGCGAAGGAGACGAGATGAAGATGTTCAGCAACCTAAGTGGCCGACACCCCCTAGTGAGGGAGACGGATGGGGGTCATTTTCGCCATCGCTGTCGAGACGATAGTTGTGCAATTATAATTTACAAACTGGCAGGACGCTACTTTTTTTTTCCTTTGTCTTTGATTCCTATTTTTATCTCCTACCTTCCCGTAATCTATTTCCTTTTTTGTTGTAAACTTTTGACTCTTTCCAAATTGGCACAGCCAGCAAAACCAATTTTCCCTTTCTCTTTTTCTCTTTTCTGGCCATTAAAAGTGCGGTGAAAGTAACCCCTAAAATTACTTGAAATTGTTGGGCATAAGGAGTTTTTTTCTGCTTTAGTTCATTTTTTATACCTAGTCAATTTTTCTTTTTCTATTCTGATTCGAATTTGCTGTTTTTGCTACTTCCATGCCATGCCAAACACCACAACAGGTGTCTGGAATTCACTGAGGCGGGCGGGCGGAGGGGTTGGTTGGTTGGAGGCGGGTTATCATGAGCATTATCATTTTCCAAGTCCTTAGCATTATTTCTTCCTGTCTTTTCGAAACCGTTTGTCCTCAGACTTAGTATTTATAACCTTTTTTCTCTCTTCTCGCTTTCATTTCTCCTGGTGCCATTTTTCATCCTCTCTCCACCCACCTATTTGCACCTCTCACTATTGGAAATGAATGTGGTTGATCGGTTTTCTTTTTCGCTTGTCCTCGTGCTTGTTTCTTTCTCTTTTTTTTAGTGTATGTTTACAGTCATTTTGTGCGGTCTCCTCTCACGATTGCTTGGTATCTATCATACTTGTGTTATATTTTTAGGAAGGAGAGGCGAAGGGGAGGGGAGATTAGGGTGCTGAGGAAGCCTGGTGAGAAAAGAAAGGAGGGAGAATTGTTAAATATTTATCCATCATCCTAGTAGTTGAGAAGGAAGTTTTATCTTTGTTCAACGGAAACACGTCTTTACCATCCTCACCATGATCGTGATCGGGACCCATATCTGGCAGGAGCAGGCTAACATAATCGAAGTGCAGAATCGAAAAGTGGCAAAAAAAAACTATCGCGGCTAAGAATTATAAAACAGCAACACATCACGCGAGCATCCACCCCCCCCGCAAACTTTAAATCTTTTCACATTATGAATAAAATGTTAATTGCGGGGTACGCTCTAGTGCGCCGCAAGCCCCAGATTTTAATCATATTCCTTTTTTTTTTACCCACCCCCCTATTTGTGTTACGTGCGGTAGCGATATTAGTGCAGTATAGTACAGGTATGATGGGAAAATTTTTTCTCGATCTTGTGCGTTTTGTCCTGGATCGGCGGGCTGGCCTTGGCTGGACTGGGCCAGGTGGCGGGGGGTGGAGCGGAGGTACGAGAACGGTACAGCACTCAAAAGGACAGATCGCTAAGTCAGTAGAGTTGGGAATTGGGCTGCGGCGGGAAGGTAAGGTATCGTAAACTAAGGTAAGGTATCGGAGGTGGGTCAGTGGGGAGGAGGAGGCTTGTTTGAGCCACATGGTTGTATGAGGAAAGTGGGGGGGGGTAAGGGAGATGAGCGCGAGTGATTGGGGATGATGGTTTAGTTTGGTATGACAGATGGGTGAGGGGGGAGGGAGGGCAGGGAGGGCAGGGAGCTGGGTGGAGCTGGGTATGGTAGGAGGTATCGTAGCTCAAAGCTTTTCAAAACGGGTATCGTAGCTGGCCTAGATACCGGCAGTTGGTGGTGTTCAGTCTTCGATCTGGGGGTTGCGATCGCTGGTGCGTTTGCGTCGGGAGGAGCCCCGGGGATTGGGTTACTGGTATGGGGTGTGGTGGGGTTTGCTAAGGCTGAATTGCTTGTTTGGTTGTTGGGTTGTTTGGCCGTAGGGGGGTGGGTATGCGGAAGGTAGTGGTGTGCACTTGGTGGTTTGGCTTGTTTGGTTGGTCTAATGGTAGTTTGGGTTGGGTGCGTAAGTGGTCATGAGTGCTCACTCGTTGGAGTTGGGAGGTGAGCTGAAATCAAAAGTCAACCCTATATAGGATCGTATTCGTTCGTCCTGTTGCCCTCGTCTGTCAGTCTCGAAACATCAACCATAACAGACTATATATACAAGCTTCTGGATCTAGCGCGGTCATCTGGATTTCGTCAATTCCCATACTAGCTCTCATGTCTCTAGCGCCCACCGTCATTCCTTTCCTGGCCATACCTTCCATTGTACCGGCTACTATTCCTACGGCACCAACCATTTTAGCACCGTCGCACTCTCAGTGCGATACATTTTGAACAACTAGTACAACACACTCCGGACAACATGAGGCTTATTGGGCCCCAGTCCAGGTATTTTTAGCAAGATTAACGAGGTCCTCCATGCCCAAGACTACATCATCTTCTCCGGGCTCTGGATCGCGAAGCATGACCTCCTGGACATTATTGTCAAAGGACCACCAGTGAAAACACCCCCAACGATCTCAACTTGATGAATTTTGTCTAGTTTAACGATGGAGGGGCCGGGATAAGCTCGTGTTACACCTGGATTTAGCATGGTTACCAATTACCACTTCTCCGGATGTAGGCTTTTTTTTCCAGTCGTGAGACAGAAATGACAATAGCAGTTTTTACCGCCCCTCCACTGTTCTCTAGCCACCATCGAGCTTCGGCTTGCATGCGTGCTAGCGACTCAGAAACTCCGCATTCTAGAAGTAAGGTTGGCCAACCGCTTTTGAGATGGTGAAAAGCAGGCCCAAAAACCTTGCGGCCCCCAGAGGCACAAGCTCCATATCTATACCCATCTCGAACATCTTCCTCTCAAACCGACGGACAAATTGCTTGTGGGCTAATTCTTGGGTTAGGTCAACAATGACTTTGATGATTAATGTACTTTCATCTTTAAGATACATAAAGCGGAGCCCTTTGAAACATCTTTGGCGAATATAGTCGATATCGACAAGCTGCCCTTGGGTGACAGGGCTAAAGACTACGTACGGGGCTCCACCGCCGGGTTGAAATTCCGTGATTAGCTTATCGATGGTCTTATTGAGCGACTTGGCGCCGCGATATTGCAGGCGCTCAACGCCTTCCAATCCTTCCGTGAGGTAATACTGCATGTTACCTGGTGTGGGCAGCGTAGCGATTTGGGAGGTGGAGGAAGTAATGGAAGCACCGGCTTCTGCGGGGGGTGTGGTAGCCATTTTTGATATGGGTTCACATAAGATACCGAAGAAAAGATGTAGGTTCGGTGATGTGTTAAAACGAAAGCGAATGCCTTATGGCAGAGGAAGAAAAAAAATTGGTGTGGTGGAGAGAGTTGATGGTCCCTGGAAAATTTGGTTGCTTACTAAATACAGGAAGCAGAGCGCACACTATTAGGCACCTACGGCTACATCCATTCTAGCTAGACTAAATCCTACCATTCTCCTAGGCTAACAGCTGTGTCATACTGACTAGTAACCGGGACTACTAGTCGGTCACAAAGTATCGTCAAAGCTTGAGAAATGGCAATAAGACTAGGACGTTTGTAATTTCTCCTGCTGGAGTAGCTGGAGGAAACATGGCGAAAAGGTTCCCTCCTAGCCATCGGCTGAGACAAATGGAAGAAATATCTAATGGGCTATACTAGGAGGACAACTTCAATGTCTTACCGAGGTCCTCAATTATTCCAGTTCCTACGGTAACTGGGGCTCGCATCCTGATAGTAATGAGCCTGGGTGGGGCACTAGGTAGAAATATGTGTGTTGGCCCACCGGTTCGGTTGAGTCTAGTTAGTGGTGAGGAGTTAGTCGTGGCTTTATACCGCAGGCCCCTCACTAATAATGTGGGGGGAGAATTAGGCATAGAGGTTTCCGCTGGTTCCAGCATTTGTGTATGATACGTACTTGTCGTGGCGGCTGGTATTCTATAGGGTTTGCTTAAGTGGCTGTCATTGAGAGTGTGTGTCTGGGAAAAGGTTTCACAGGGCGATTTTTCTCTATCTGCGCCCCAAGGAGATGGGAACGCAGACGAAGGAAACGTCGACAGCGATACCGGGAGAGCCGCGGTGTCGGTAGGGAAGAAGGTGTATGGTGTAGTTTATTGCTTGGGTTTTTGTTGGTGCCTGTTCTGCTTTCCTTTATTTCCGAAGCTGTGATATCGGGGACGGGGTCTTGGTGCTTAGTTTAGGGTAGCACTCCTTGATCTTGCTAGAACTTGTTGAGGTTGAGCAATTTTTGATGTATTATAGATGTAAAGTAGGGGTTTACGGATTCTGAGGGCCTGAGAAGGAACTATTATCTAGACTCGATATTACCTACAAGAGGGGGCTTTTGAAATAACGAGGAGATCATAGTTTGTTTTTTTTACTTTGTATAGTATGGCAAATTACCAGTGCTGGTCCCAATAGGGGGACCCGTGTGTATCTCATAGATTATCACTCGCGACGGCATGCCTGATGCCCGTAGGAGGCCTTAGCTGAGTGGAATGTTTACAAAGTGGTCGGTAACCTGGTTTTCTCAAAGCGGCATTATGTAATTTTGGCATTTTCAGCGAAAGATGTCTGATCTCGCTGGCTGGAGTGCAGACTTGGGCATAGGTTTCAGCTCTTGGGTTTTCATTGGTCGGCGGTTGGAGCATTTTGGGAACTTGAAATAAAGCATTTTTGAGACACTTGTGTCAGATCAATAAGAGGGTAATTATCATGCAGCCGGATGTCATAACAGCAGCAACCAGATGCGTCATCCAATACAGGATACAGACACTGCTCTCCTGTCTGTACAGTACTTAACTCGGCCAGCCGAACAGCCTACCTCTACGTCAATCAATTTCTTCCATACGAACACCTACAATGTCGTTCCTGAGTTTACCAAACGAAATAATCCTCGAAATCTGCAAAGATAAGGAGCCCCAAGACCTCTATTCCCTCGTTCTAACAAATCGGCGTCTCGCGAACCTTCTATCCCACGCCCTCGTCGACAGCTTATTCCGCCCCCATTATCGGCAAGGGCATTACGCTAGAAAAGCATTTACTCTGCAGCCGAACGCGAGGACAAAACAATGGTGCATCTCTTCATAGAGAAAGGAATCCTGGATATTTTATGCCCGGGCCATAGGAGGCTCTTCGGTTACGTTGCAGAGCCGCACACCGGCAAAGCTGTGCGCACCCTCCTTGACTGCGGTGTTTCCGCAGAGCTGCGCGACAGGTCGGCGTCCTGGTCTATGATACACTGGGCAGCTCGCTACGGCGCCATAACTGCGGTCGAAGAATTCGTCTCTCGGGAGGAGGTTGCTGTTAACGTACTTGATCGTGATAACTACACACCGCTGTATATTGCTTCACGCGACGGGCGCAAGGGAATTGTGCAGGCGCTTGTGGACTGTCCTCGGGTGGACGTGAACATTGCGAACACGCAGCTTATGACCCCACTGGGGGCGGCTGCGGAGAGAGGAGACGTGCAGATGGTTAAGATTTTTTTAAAGCATGCGATGATCGAGAGTAGCTTGTTGGGTACTCATGCGACCGCACCTATATACCTGGCTGCGAAGAGTGGTCGGGTGGAGGTTGTCCGACTGTTGTTACGCGACGGTAGATGCTCGGTCAATTGGAGGGACCCTGCCGGTCGCACTGCGTTGTATGTGGCGGCGGAGCGTGGAAATGCGACGACAGTGCAGCTGCTGATGGAGGACGAAAGGGTGGATATTAATATTGTGGATAATGTTGGTGCAACTCCGTTGTACCGGGCCATCAAGAATGCGCAGGGAGCGGTGGTTCAGTTGTTACTATCGAGGGATGACATTGATATTGATAAGGTTAATACCAATGGGCACACAATATTTTCGTTACCACGCTCTGAATCGTTGGAAGTTAGGAGCTCTCTATGGGATTATGTAGCAGCTACGGGCAAGACTTTGGTCGGGAATGTTAATCCATGGTGGAAAGAATATATTAGGGAAGCGGATATCGAGTAGGCGACCGAGAGTTATAGTTGGCCAGACGCGCAATAATAGTTGGGCATTTTTCCTATCAGTCTGCCTAATCCTGGCATGGTCAGTAAAGTACGCAGTGAGGATTGCTTCTCAGAATGGGGCTCAAAGATTATGTGGTAGGCTATTATAAGGCAACAAGTGCAGTCATAACATATCACTCGCTGGGGTGCTGGGGTGCTGGGGCGATTGGGTTGACTTGGTGTGTGCGCTCAAGCAGAAGAGGCGGTGCTTGAGGAATGAAAGTTCAAAGAATCCTACGAAAATGGCGCCCAAACGGTGGGAATGGGCGGGGATGAATAGAGAACATGCTAAAGAGACGACTAAAATAGGTTTTAGAGGGGAGAGCATTCGAAACAAGCACATAGCATCGCAGCCACCAACCCAATACATAACCAGCGACTTTTAGACCATACTCGCCGCCGGGCAAAAAAGTCGCACTCCCATCCATAAGGCACTACCACCCAGCGATTGTCATATACCCGCCCCCATCCCTTGGGCATATATCAAAGTCGGTTCACTGCTCACAAACTCAGTCTAAAGTGCAATCGCAAAAGTAGCTCAAAAAAGGTTAACTCACAGTATATGCGGTGAGGGCGAGCCTTATATAAGGCGGGCCCCAGCCTTCTCCTTCTTCTACCGCTAGATTGCGAAGCATGATTTGCTTGAATTCTAGGTCCAAAGGATGAGACGCCTTCCAACCAGTGATTTCAACTATACCAGTTTGTTTTGGAAGGGTCACAGTAGCATCAGCGCGATTTCGAGTTATGTGTAGATTTGGCACTTTGCCCGGCTCCCATTTCTCTACCCGTATTTGTTTCTTCGATCGTTTGATATGGATGAGAATAATTTTTAAATTCTCTCTAGGTCTCGATAGCCACATCTTTGCAGTATAAAAAGTAGGCCTAAATGCTGAATCTGCTTCTTTTTTGGCCAGCCGGGTCCGAAGACCTTGGGGGCCCTGGAGGCGTACGTTCTATATTTAAACCAGCTCAATCATCTTGCTTTTGAAATGACGGACAAATTGCCTGTGGGGGATTTCCTGGGCTGGGCCAACAATCACTTTGATGATTAATGTGCCTTTATCGTTAAGATACATGAAGCCGAGTCCTTTGAAACACCTTTGGCGAATACGGTCGATATCGACAAGCTGTTCTTGGAAATTCAACCCGGCGGTGCGGCGCCGCGATATTGCAGACGCTCAACGCCTCCCAATCCTTCCGTAAGGTAATACTGCATTAGCTGGTGTGGGCAGCGCGGCGATTTGGGGGGCACTGGTTTCTGCGGGGGTATGGCAGCCATTATCGATAGGGGCTCATCCAAGATATTGAAGAAAAAGATGTAGGTTCGGTAATGCTGGTGTTAAAGCGATAGCGAATGGCTTGTTGCAGAAGAAGAAAATAATTGTGCGATGGAGAGAATTGCTTAGGCCCTGTTCGGCGGGCCACAATAAAAATATATTGCAATAAAAGTGGTAAATGGAATATATTCTAAAATAAATTTATTGTATATTTCTGAAATATAGGTGTTCGTTTACGTTAGCTCAATATAAATATATTGTGAAAAAAAATCTCTAACCCTAGAGCTATAGCACTGAATAAGAAGTCACCTTAGTGTTTCTTGTGTGGATTTAGGTTTGGACTATTGTGATTTCTGCCAAAGTCTGTATGAGAATCAAATATTTATTCAGTTTTAAATGAGTATTGTATTTATTATTCTTAATATATAGATAGTCAATCATGTAGTTATTAAAATTTACATTGTAAAAGGTTCTTACACTCTAGCCCTTAGCCTATATACTTTGCTCTCAGATTTATACTATAAAAATATATTGTGAAAATAAAAATATATCATAATATTTTTGCACGCACTGAACACACCCCCAAACTAAAAATTTTAGGCCCTGCACGGCATGTACCAATTTAAAAAAATTGCAATAAAACTTGGAAATGGAATATATTCCAAAATGGAAAAATAGAATTTTTCTGAAAAAATTGCTGCTTGGTGACGCCACAATTTTTTTTAAAAGTGTGTGTTACCCTAATGTAAATAATTGTATCTGGTAGGGTTGTGACTACTGACTAGAATTTTCACTGTAGCTTTTTTGTTTGTTCTTTTCCCTATATTAATTGCTTTCACTTGACTCTCAACACCCAGAACTTTACAACTACACTACTCTTTTCATCAACTACCACTTCAATCCAATTCCTATACTCTTTATTCCTCTTATTCTTGGCCTTGAGCTGTACAAGGTTTGTCCTCCACCTCTTTATAAATAATATTGATGAAAGTAATGCTAATTGTGGAAATAGAAACATGATGGGGAATAGTCTATAGGTACTTTCATCAGAAACATTTCTGATTGAGGCTCTATTGGAGAGGGTTCAAAGAGGGGATAGACTGGAGAATAGTTTCAAGAAGGCTGCTTGGACTAAAGTTGTGGCAGGCTTAAATGCCGCATATGTAAAAACACCAGAGGACAAGCCATTTTCTGTGGCTCAAGTAAATAGCAAAGAGTTAAGTGTAAGTCCTATGATTTCTGTGGTTATTTGCAGGTAGTAGAGATTTTACTAACAGAGAAAATAAAAAATCCTAGTTGAAAAAGGAGTTTGAAATTGTTAGAGCATTGCGGATGAATTCTGGGTTTGGCTGAAATTCTGTAAAGTATATTCCAACTGCGTCTGCTGAGGTTTGGAGGAACTATCTAGTAGTAAGTTGTAAATATTATTAAAGGATTGATTGTAAGAAAATATCAACTAACTTTGATAACTGTCATATCCATAAGGAGGCAGCACGATATCGTCATAAAAGTCTTCCCCATTATCATTTGTTGGAAGAGCTTTTCATGAGTGTCAGTGCTACTGGACGCTTTGCTTGAACTGGGTCACTTCCATCCACAGCAGAACAACAGAATCATGATCTTGTCATGATCGATCCAGTTCTCAGTAACTGAGCCTCTCAACATGTTATTTTTGTTGGATTGAAGGAGGAGAATATTGATCAGATTTCCAAAAATCATTCTAGATCTAGTCCATGGCCTAGCTATTTTCCACTATCATCACCTATCAGCACTCCAGTCAGCTCTACTCACAATTCAAAGTCTTTTGTTAGAAGTTCTAGTGTTGCCTTTATTAGTTCTGACGATCATGCTGCCGAAAGCTTATCTTCTCAGCCAAAGAAAGCTCGTATAGGAAAGACAGGTCAGAAAGCCTTGGTGAATGTTATGGAAAACCTTTATGATAAGGTTGTCCATGGATGGGTTGATAAGGAACAGAGCGTAGAGCAGGTCACTGTTACAATCTTCTTCCCTTCGGGTGATACTTGCAGCAGGTAACCCTAATTCTTAGTAGCGATCACTTCCCCTCTTAGCTCTCTGTACGATGACAGCTGAGTATACAGACTCCTCTCTCTTATGATAGATCGCTAAGCTTGTGAGAGATATTATAGTCTCGGCCCGGTCGTGCAAGTATTGAGATAAAAGTATATTGCAGGAAAATAGCTTAGATAGTTGCATGAAGAACTCTCAACCAAGAGGTTTTTTTTTTTTTTATCTCATGCATTCATTGTTTTAAGGTACAAAAAGCTTTATGCAGCGGTAAGCTATGGAAAAAACAAAACCTATAAAGTAAAAACATATAACAAAGGAAACTATTTCCCACGTATGCTAGGATACTAAGATGTGAAGCTTAAAACCGTTGGCCTTATTTGTCAAAAATATAACTAATATAGGGAAAATCCAATATGCAAAATAAACATCCTTGAAAAAAAGAAACCTTCTGTAATCATGGTGGTTATAGAAGGAAGTAGGGGGTTGGAGACTTTGGCTTTCTAGGCTACCGGAGTTGTATTTTGAGAGGATGGTGGGGGGGTGGGCAGAGGAGATTTGTCTGGCGGGAAGCCAGTTTGAGTGTCTAGGATGTAGCGGTGAAGGGCTGAGAGGGAGTGGGGTTGGTTCCAAATGGGGCTCACGGGTGAGAGGCTGGCAACTATTCTTAGAGGACGGCATCTGGCGTCAGCCCTGACGGGGCATTGGAGGATGGCGTGTTTGAAGGTTTCTGGGGCTTCTTGACACTGAGGGTAGGTAGTGGGGCGATCAGGGTTGTCATGCCAGGTAGGGTGGGCCAGTAAGTAGCTTTTACCGGCGTGCATTTGGTGGAGGCGGCCGGCAGTGAACTTGTCCAGCCCCATGACCGGGTGAGGGGTCAGAGTGGCTGGGTAGGGGTACCCGAGAGGGGTGGAGAGGGAGGATTCCCAGTCCTCGAGAAGCAGGATGAGGGCCCTCTTGCGCAAGGCTATATAGGTTCAGGACATCAAGGCGGGTGGGGGTATGTCCTCAGAGGCCGGGGGGGTGATTTTGAGGATGAGTGGAAAGCGTGAGAGCCCGTGCACTAGGGGAAGGACGCTATGGGTGAGGGTGTCGATGGGAAGGTATCTTTGGAGGGGAGGGAAAGGCACTGGGGTCCTCCAGTGCAGGGGTAGGTAAGCTGATGAGAGGCCTTTGGTTAGTGGATGGGAGGTATCTACTGTCTGGAAAATCGAGAGAGATGGGAAGGAGGGTGGCAGGCGGGCAGCCGCCGGGTTGAGTGTGGGGGGTGAGTAACATATCCTGAGGGCAGCGATGTGCCTCTTGTGGTGGTAGTAGGGAGCTATCTGGGGGAGGCAGGCCTCTCTTGCAAGTATAGGGATGGGTATAGTGAAGAAGCAGTTCGTTGTCCATCTCTGAACTTTGTGCCAGAACGAGTTCATTTAATTAACAGAATGGGTATTTGGAACGAGCAGGTCGGCCCCATAGGTGAGTATGAGGAGGAGGAGCCACATTGCGATTCTGTGGGTGAGGAAGGGTCGGACTCCGGCTCTGGGCGAAGTCACCCTTCTAATAAAGGAGAATGCCGCGTTGGCCAGGGTCCGGTGCCTTTCCAAGTGATGTATGAAGTTTAGGGGCTGAGAGAACAAGTAGCTGAGCTATTTAACTATATGGGAGAGAGAGAAGAGCTGGTCGGTTAGGACGATGAGTTGTTTGGACTTAGGGGAGGAACTTTGGCTGGGTGTGCCCAATGAATCAACTCGGTTTTTGGGATTGAGAAGGACACCCCCAGTGTGGCTGCCTTGCTCGAGAGGGATGTAAATAGGCCTTGTAGGCGGTGTATATTGGACCGATAGGAAGGGAGGTGACTGTAAGGGTGAAGTTATCGATATAGGATAGTATGAGGCCTTTCATTATGTCAGTATAGAGGGGTAAAACATAAATGAGAAATAAAAGGAGGGAGATTGGGGAGCCCTGTGGGGTTCTGACTGTAACTGGAGCGGAAGTTTTGGGTGAGCCTTGGTAGAGTAGGGTGCACCTTCACTTGGACAGAAAGGAGGATACCTAGTCAACTATGTACGTGGGGAGTTTCTTATCCAGGAGTATCTTGCAGAGGGTAGTGGTGTCGATATTGTCAAAGCCGGCCTTGATGTCCAGAAACAGGAGGGAGCCTTTTTGGTGTATTCGTTGTAGGGTTATGATCTCGTATATGAGGGTGGCACAGGGGTTAGAGGTCCCAAGGCCAGAGACCAATCCGCACTAGTTGGGGTGTAGCAGGTCTGAGGCCCATGCGAGGGGCAGGAGTTGTAAAGTCATTACCCTTTCCAGTATTTTGGAGATGGTTTTGAGGAGTACAATAATGCGGAAGGATGTGGGAGAGTCGTAGGATACCTTGCCAGGCTTGTCAAGTACGACACCATTGGCCTGTTTTAGTGAGGAGGGGTGGTATTCATAGGCGAGAGGGGAGCCTAGGAGGTCCAGAAGGATGCCTGAGTTGTGGCTGTGGAAGTTATTCCATACTGAGTAGGGGATGTTGTCGGGGCTGGGGGCTAAAGATGGGGAGGATTTGGAGAAGGCCGCAGAGATTTCCTCCTTGGTGAGGGGGGGGTGCCAGGCGTAGGGGAGAGCCGTCCCCTTTGGGGGGGGTTCGTTCGTTGGGGGAAAGAAGTGGGCCAGGAGGGGATTGTTGATCGACACGGGTCGTCCGCACCTTGGAGAGAGAGGAAGCAAGTATTCTGTTGGTAGAACACCAGCTTTTTAGCTGTCCAGATATTGTCAGGGGTTGTTTTGGCCAGGAATTCTGCCCAATAAGATGATTTAACCCACTTGATGGCTTTGAGGTACTTACTTCTGAACAGTTTGGCGGTCTCAATCGTACTAGGGGTCCGAAGTTTCTTGGCTTTCCTTGAGGCTTTATTGTATTCTCAGTAGAGGGCGGTGAGGAGGGGGGTCCACCAGTGCTTAGACCTGGTGGACGGGTGGGAGATGGGGGTGACTGTTTTGAGAATCGAGTTAAGGCAAGAGAGGGAGAAGCTGAACCAGGTGTTAAATTGCTGGGGGGAGGGGTTTGGGGGCAGTGAGGGGACTTGAATGGACTTGAGGCGGTCTTCTATGGCAGTCCAGTCAAGTTCGTTCTATTTGGGTTAGGGAGGAGGTGGGTGCCTGTGGGGGGGGGGCTAGGGTGATGGCTATGGGAACGTGGTCCGAGCCTGTGGCTAGGAGGCTAGAAGCGTTCCACGTAAGAGTGGCAGGGATTATGTGGGTGTTGGCAAAGGTCAGGTCTATGACGCTGGATCTGTTTGAACCAGAGAGGGGGTATTATGTGTAAACCCCAGGGGTGTTGATGCAGGCAAAGCCAAGGTCATCGGCCTTCTCGAAGTAGAGGTTGGTCATTTTTGCTTCCTGTGAGGAGGGAATACGGAGGGGGTCCATGGCAGGGCTGTAGATGTTGAAGTTGCCCACTATAAGGTAGGGGACATCAAGGGGAAGGAATATTCTTTCGGGCAGCACTATGTGAGGGTGTGGGTATCTGGAGCCAGAGTAAATATTGACGAGCTGGAAACGGGGATAAGTGGAGCAGAAATATCCGGAGGAGTTGAAAATATCTAAATACATGTGGTCATTCACGTCCTGCGTGAACCTGGGAAAGATGGTGTGATTCTTTAAAAAATTTAGAGAAACATAACAGGCCATCTTAGGTAGCGAGGAGGGGGGGGCAAAAGATTTATATCCAGAAAAAATAGTTAAAAAGCCCTTGTGGCAGTGGGGGTCTTGCAAAAGCACAAATTGGTGGGGGTTGCAAACCTTAAAGGACGAAAAAAGAGAGAGGGACACATTTCAGCTTCTCAGGCTGCTGTGTTGAATGAGTGTGACAGAAGGATGAGGGCCTGGACTACCTGGCGTGTTGTGGAGTTTGTTAATCATCTCCGGGATAAACCCGACGATTAGTAGGGGTGACAGGGGGTATGAGAGGCCCTGAGGGGGTAGGGCCCATCATGCCTATTGATTGCCTCGGAATGGCGGTTAGAGGGCGGGGGGTGGTAAGGTCGACACTGGGGGTTGGGTGGGCCTTGGGAGTAGAGAGTGCTGGAACACCATCTTCTTCCACATCCATGGTCTCTTCAGTGTTGATGGATGAGATAGAGCTGACTGACTTCTGAGGGGTCTGAGGGCGAGATGGGGGGACAGGGCGCGCCTTGCACTCCTTTGCATAGGCAGTATGGTCATCCCCACAGTTTGCACAGTGGAGGGGCAAGGTAGGGCAGCAGTTTGCGATGAGCCTATCGTTGCCACCTGTGGGGCAAGTGGGGTTTTGGCAGTGGTGGGTGGCTTTGGTGTTGTGAAGCATATACAGGGGGCAGGAAGGGTGCTTTTGCTTGCAGGGTGGGGCGGCGTGGCCAAAATGGCAGCAGTTTGTACATTGAGTGTAAAGGTTGGCAGAGATGGCCTTTTCCACTTTGAGGTGGCTTGAGTAGAGGAAGATTGAGGAGGTGAGAGAAGGAACGTCGCTGGGGTCAATGGAGACAACCACTGAAAGCGCTTCTTTGGTGGTTTGAATAGCTTGGTCAGGGTTAAGGTACCTGGCCAAGAGTATCTGGACCTCTCAACTAAGAGGTCTTTTTATTTTTATTTTTATTTTTATATCATGTGCTTTGTTTTATTCAACTACGAGGTACAAAGACTGTATGCAGTGGTAAGCTATGGCGAAGAAAATCCCTAAGTAAAGAAATCCTCCTTGGACTACTGGAAAAAACCATCATCTCAAGTCCCTCTGGTATGGAACCAACCGCATTATCTCGCTACGAAAACAGACGGCCCCTATTGGCTAAGAAGACAACAGAAGCAGAACATCAAATGCGACAGGCAGGAGACAACAGGAAAACCGGACCCGAAAACTCTCCCTGATAAAAAACGACAAAAGAAACTACTTTAATATTCCAGAGTACTCTAACAGAAACCCGACCGTAAAAACTTAGCCAAAACTAAGAAAAAACATACGGGGGGCCAGTGGAAGAAAATAAACCATTAGCTATCCCAGTGCATTACTCCGTAACCCAAGGTGTTGATATTGTCCAAGGAAGCAGTGCAATACCATGACTGAGCATAACTGAGGGCTGTGGCTGAGCTGAGCCATGGGAGAGGGGTGGACCCAGGGGAAAGTGGCAGTAAGAATGCTAGCTAATGAGAGGAAGTTTAGCTGTAACTAAGCCATGGGACAATACCGAGTGGAGGAGGGGAGGGGTAGACCTAAGAATTGTAGGAACTATCAGAAATGTGTGCATGTCCGACTAGGCAGCCTTGAGCGAAATGTAATCGAAGAGAACAGAGAAATCGACTGTGGCCTATTGAAAAATTTTCTCTTACTGCAAACTGTAGTCCCAGCCGTCTGTAATATGGACATGAGAGTGTTGCCGACCGTGCAAAAGTTAAGCGAGAACTCAAAACAAAAGTGAAGTGGGGGGAGGATGGAGTTGGGCTGCCTATACAAGGGCGCCTGGAGGATGCAGCTCACTGAGAGTGCATGGTGGGTGGTGGATCTGACGATGATTTCTCATGGTATCAAGATTTCAATCACCAGAGGTGTAAGGAAGATGGTTCATATCTCAACCAAGAGGTCTTTTTTTTTTTTTTTTTTTGTATCATGTGCTTCGATTTCAACTATCTAGGGTACGAAGACTATATGTAGCGGTAAGCTATGGTAAAGAAAAACTCTATGTGTAAAGAAATCCACCTCAGACTACCAGAAAAAACCATCATCCCAAGTCCCTCTAGTATGGGACCAATCGCATAATCCTACCGCGAAGACAAAAACCCCCTGCCGGCTAAGCGGACGACAAGAAAAATTTATCAAACACAGTAAGCAGGAAACAACAGAAAAACCGGCCCTGAAAACTCCTCCTCTTTTAAAATAAAGTAACAAAAGAAACTCTATTTATATCCCAAAAGTGCTCTAATAGAAACCCGACCGTAAAAACCTAGCCAAAACTAAGAAACAACAGAACAGAAGGCCGGAAGCAGTTAAAAGAAAGCAAGTCAAAACCTGCCCTGCAGATTCGCCAAAACTAGGCGAACCCAGCACATTACTCCGTAACCTAAGGCATTGACATCGTCCAAGGAGGGAGTGTGATACCATGAACGAGCGTAACTGAGGGGTGCGGCCGAGCCCGTCGCCAGGGATGGATGGTACTGTAGGCAGTAAGCATGCCAGCTGTGAAAGGTGCCTCAGTAAAAGAGTGAGCCGTTAGCGGGTGGAGGATGTTTGGCTGTAACTGAGCCACGGGATGAAACTGAATGGTGGAGAGGAGGAGTAGACCTAGGACAGTGACACGAGAGACAAGGACCACCAAGGGGTCACAATCTTTCGCGATGCGACCGTACTGATCGAAGCGATTAGGAGAGAGTGCGATACTAGAAACTAAGGCCACTAGTGCCACCACTTCATATATTGCCCAAAGCTAAACAACGACACGCAGGTATGACGAGGGGTTGTCAACCGTGCAAAAGCTAAGCGAAGAAACAAAGCAAGTGCGGGAGGGGGGATATGCAGCTTCATCAGGAAAATGTAAAAACACGTCCTGGTCCACCAGGGGGGTTACGGTCCCCCTGGTGCTCCCTGGTGCACGCTGGTGCGCGCTGGTGCACGGTCGCACACCTCGGTTACGCGAAGTAGACCAGGGTGGATCAGCGTGGACCAGGGAGGACCATGGGGACCAAAACCCCCCCTGGTGGTTCAGGAGCGTTCAGGACCACCCTGGACCGCGCAAAAACATTTTCCTGATGTTACTGAGAGTGCGGGTAGTAGATGTTGACGATGATTTCTCATGGTATTGAGATTTTAATCGCCGGAGGTGTAGAGGAGATAGTTCATGTCAACCAAGAGGTTTTGTTTTTGTTTTTTTCTTTTTTTCTCATGTATTCATTGTTAAGGTATATAAGAACTTGCATGCAGTGCTAGCTATGGCGTAAAGAAAACCTTAATCCCAAAAACGATTCCTCCCTGGACCAAGGAAAAAACCATCACTCCAAGTCCCTCTGGTGTAGAACCAACCGTACATCTCACACATAAGAAGAGCAAACCCGCCCACCAATAGAACACAACCAAACTGCTGAAGCTGGCTCAGCAACCCCCGAAGACAGAAAAGGATCCTCAAACATGAAAGCAGAAAGCAACAGGAAAACCTTATCCGTAGACTCCAATGACAAAAATAAAACCCCTAATGGGCAAATGAGAGTATACCACTATAACAAAAAACCACAGTAGATAAGAAACATATATGAAAGTGGGGCCGACCAGAAGCGCTAACCAGCAAGAGACTGGACAATTATATTCGACCAAGGCATTAGACATCGGCCAAGGAGGCAGTGCAATACCATGACAGAGTGTAATCTCTGCATGCGACCGTGGTGAAAGGATGCGGGAGCGAGCGGACCAACTGGGCTAAGAGGAAGCCAACCTTAGTGAGCGAACTCGTAGCTGTAACAGAGCAACTGGATGAAACCGGGAGGAGAGTAAATGGAAGGGTAGACAAGAGTCCAAGATCCCGGCGAGAATGACAAGACAGGTAGCTCTCGTGAGCGCAGAGAAGATGTGTTGCCAACCGTAGCTAAGCAAACAACATTCCAAAGCAGGGATAAAAGGCGAAGCGAAACGGGAGGTTTAATGTAACACGACTCTGAGGAAGGGGCTCTTTAACCGTAAGGGAAAAGGGGAGGAGAGAGGAGGAAGAGCTGTGAACCCCTGGTCAAAAGAGCCATCAAGGGGGGACAGAGGGGAAGGTGAAGAGTTGACGATGATTTCTCTGGTATTGAGATTTCAATCACTGGGTGTGTAGAGGAGATAGTTTGTGTCAACCAAGATGTCTTTTTTTCTTTTTTTTTTTATATCATGTATTCGTTGTTAAGGTACAAGAACTCGCATGCAGTGCTAGCTATGGCGTAAACAAAACCTTAATCCCAAAAACTAATAACAAAATAAAAACTCAAACATCATCTCCAAATTGTATCAAGTACTCGATACGACACCTTCCACGGTATAACAAAGCAAGGAAAAAACCATAAAACGAGCTTCCTAAGAAAAACCATACGGCAGGCAGGAAAAAACACTCAAATGTGCCTTGGGGGAGAGGAAGAAAAAGGTCCCGCAGCGGGAGGAGAGGAAGGAAAAACCATTGAAACAGGAGAGGGGGCCTGTGAAGGGAACATGTCAGGGGGAAAATTCATAGCAGTGGCTTTAATGAACTCAGCAAAGGAAACAAGGAGAGAAGACGAAGACCACAGAGGGGCGTCGGGGCCGACCGAGAGGATGCCTTGGAGGAGGCGCGCTCTGGGTTCTGATTTAGTTTCGCAGCGGAGGATGGCGTGACTGAAGGATTCCTCTTCCTCTCCACACAGGGGACAGATGAGGGAGACCTCCGAACGGGACCAGGCGGGAGGGTGGGCTGCAAGGTAGCTCTTCTGGGCTCTCATCTGATGGATGCGATCAGCAGTAAACTTCCCAAGGCCCATGAAGGGGTGGGGTCTTAGGCTGAGGGGGAACTGATAATAGGTTGGGGGGGGGAGGAAGGATTTCCAGTGTTCGACCATTAAGGAGCGACTGCGTTTCTGGAGGGCCATAAAGGTGGACCTCATGAGGGAGTCGGAAGGGAGGTGAGGTAAGTCAGGTAGGAGAGACCCGTTAATGAGAGGGATGTAAGACAGGCCATCCAACAACAGGAGCACAAGATGTGAAAGGGCATCCACAGGCAAATGAGTGCAGACGGGGGGTCTGGGGAGGGGGGTCTTCCAATGCAGGGGCATGACATTCGGGGGGAGGCGAGTGCATAGATGCCTGTAGGAGTCCTTGGCTCTGTATTTAACGAGGGAGGGGAAGGTAGGGGCCAGGCGAGCAGCGGCTGGATTGACAGTAGGGGGAGAGCAGACCAAGCGGAGAGCAGCCATATGTCTTTTGTGAGTGAGGAGAACTTGGAGGGGAGGTAGGCAGGCTTCGGCAGCAAGGACCAAGAGGGTGGTGAAGCGAAAACAATTGGTGATCCATCTCTGAACCTGTCTCCAAGTTAATTTTGTCCATCTTGGAGAGCAGCCTTTTAGTAGGGACGAAGAGGTCGGCGCCGTAGGACAGGATAGGGAAAATTAAAGAATAGGCCAGCCTGTGGCATAGGTGGGAGGAAACACTGGCCCCGGAAGAGGAGAGGAGCCTGATCGCAGCAAAAGCAGTCTCAGAAAGAGCAAGTCTCCGGGAAAAATAAGCGGTAGAGGAAATATTAGGCAGGAACCAGTAGCTGTCACAAACGGTGACTAGCAAGAGAGGTTTTCACATGACTCATACTTATGAGTCATAGGTTTAGGTATTTTCACATGACTACGCAATAGCGTGTCATTCCTTTGTTATAATTGGTTTATTGTTTTGACATGACTCACGATTGTGGTCATATGATTATGACTTTCGCACATGACTTGTAATTACGAGTCATGGGTTTTACGCATGTGACGCAAGTCGCGCACATGATAGGTTTATTGTGTTTTGATTGGTTAGTTGTTATTGCGCAGTGACTCATAGGAGTCAGCTGATGGATTTCACACTATGACTCACTTATGAGTCATAGGGGCATGTGATGCGAAGGATGAGTCATGGGTTGCGGGAAGAACGGTTATAAAAGAGAGCCCTTACGGCCTCTTGGTTTAGATGCACATTGACGTTTACACCCCTTCAGGCTGCTTCGGCACCAGTTTTCCCTACTTCCGCCTGGCAAACATTTATTCACGTTCCAGGTACCCTCAGTTACACACAGTCAGACCAGACCAGATTTTCTTTGCTATTGACGTTCCCTACCTTGTGGTGGGAGATTTCAACATCCACAGCCCCCGCACCGACCCCCTCCGCCTCCCATCCTCCCAGGAAGCCTCCATCGCCGACCCCTACTTTGATAGAGTCGACGATCTCAACTTTACCTGCATCAACACCCCGGGGGAGTACACTCGGTACCCCCTCTCTGGCCCCCACAGACCCAGCGTCATAGACCTGGCCTTCGCTAACCCCGCTATGTTTCCTTTCGTACACAATTGGAACACCTCATCTCTACCCTCCACCGGGTCGGATCACGTCCCCATCTCCATCTCCCTTTTAGCCCCCCTCCGGCACGCCCCCCCCCCCAGGCCAAATGGGACCTCCTGGACTGGACAGCCCTGGAACCGGCCCTCAAAGCCTACCACGTCCCCCCTCCCCCCCCACATCCCTCCCCCCAGCAGTTTGACACCTGGTTCTCGGCCTCATTGTCCTGCCTGACCTCAACTCTTAGAACGGCTGCCCCCACATCGAGACCATCATCTAGGTCCAAACCATGGTGGACCCCCCTCCTCACTGTGCTCCGAAAGGAGTACAACAAATCCACGAGAAAAGCAAAAAGACTCCAAACCACACAGGCAAGGGAAACAGCCAGGCACTCCAGGAATGGTTATTTCAAAGCCATCAAGCGCGCCAAGTCCACATACTGGGCTGATTTCCTGGCTAAAACCACCCCCAACAACATCTGGACCGCCAAGAAGCTTGTCACTCCCAGACAAGCGGCGAGGTTCCCATCCCTCCCAGACGCAAACGACCCCACCTCCATCAACAACGCCCTCCTCGCCCACTTCTTCCCGCCTCGGTCGGAACCCCCGCCCAGGGGGCGGCTCTCACCCGTTCCCAACGCACCCCCCCTCACCAAAGACGAAATCTCCTCGGCCCTTGCCAAGTCCTCGCCCTCCTCGGCCCCAGGACCCGACGAAATACCCTACTCCGTTTGGAAACACATCCACAAGCACTACCCTGACATACTTCTAAACCTCCTAGGCCCCCTCCTGGCATACGGGTACCACCCTCCTTCGCTGAAAATTGCCAACGGTGTCGTCTTGGACAAACCAGGCAAAGCCTCCTACGACTCCCCCGCCTCCTTCCGCATCATAGTTTTGCTAAAAACTATCTCCAAGATCTTGGAGAGAGTTATGGCGGTCCGCCTATTCGCTCTGGCTAAAGCATCTGGCCTGCTCCACCCCAACCAATGCGGCTCGGTCCCAGGTTTAAGCACCTTCGACGCCTGCACCACCCTGGTCCACGAAGTTAAAACCCTCCAACGCACCCACCGCAAGGTGTCCTCCCTCTTCCTCGACATCAAAGCCGGTTTCGACAACGTCGACGCCCTCACCCTCCGCAAACGCCTCCTAGACAAAAACACCCCCAGTTACATGGTAGACTGGGTCTCCTCTTTCCTCTCGGAACGAAGGTGTACCCTGGTCTACCAAGGTTCGCCCAGGACCCCCTCCCCAGTCACAGTCGGAACACCTCAGGGTTCCCCCATCTCTCCGCTTTTATTCCTCATTTACGTGGCACCCCTCCACACCAACATAAAGGGAGGCCTTATGCTCTCGTACGTCGATGACTTCGCACTCACAGTCTCCTCCCCCTCCTACCGTTCCAATGTACGCCGGCTGCAAAGCTTGTTCACAGCCCTATCCCTTCGCGCCACCACCCTAGGTGTGGCCTTCTCCATCCCGAAAACTGAGCTCATCCACTGGCGCACCCCAAGCCAGAGAGGCACCCTCAAAGCCAACCACCCCGTCACCCTCAACGACCAGATCTTCCGCCTCTCCGAAGAGGTGAGGTGGCTCGGTTACTGGTTCTCTCCTGCCCTCAACACCACCAACCACTTCGAGAGACGCCTAGCCCTGGCCAATGCCGCGTTCTCCTTTATAAGAAGAGTGGCCTCGCCGGGGGCGGGAGTCCGTCCCTTACTCTCTTACCGGCTCGCCATGGGCCTCATCCTCCCGATCCTCACCTATGGCGCGGACCTTTTCATCCCGAATACTCGCTCCACCAATCGCATGAGCACTTTCTGGCATAGAGTGCAGAGGTGGACCACCAATTGTTTTTTCGCCACCCCCATCCCTATACTATCCAGGGAGGCATGCCTCCCTCCCATCGGCCCCTACTGCAAGCACAAAAGACGCATAGCAGCGCTCAGGCTTTGCTGCTCTCCACCCTCCCTAAATCCCGCGGCTGCCCGCCTCCCCCCCACCTTCCCCTCACTATCCAACTTCAGGGCCTCTGACACTTGTCGCCCAATGACTATTGGTCTCTCGTCCGTCTACCTTCCCCTCAGCTGGAAAACCCCGGTTCCCTCCCCCCCAATGAGAAGACACCTCCCCATAGACGAACTCGTTCACATGGCCTTTCCCCTCGGACACGGGTTCAAACGTTTCCCCCAGATTTGCCGCACACCCCTCCCCCCATCGGAAGACATCCCGCCCCCGAACCTCATGGCACGAGCCTACACGACGCTTAGAGAAAGAGCTCACAAACTCCTCCTCCAGGACTGGGAAGACTCCTTCCCAGCACCCCCCTACTATGAGTACCCCGCCTCCACCACCCCTCACCCCTTCATGGGGCTCGATAAGTTCGCTGCCGGCCGTATATACCAAATGCGCTCCGGCAAAAGCTACCTGCTTGCCCACCCCACCTGGCGGGACGACCCAGATCGCCCAACCACCTGCCCCCGGTGCCTCGAAGCCCCAGAGACCTTCGAACACGCCGTCCTCCACTGCTCAGCCAGGGCTGAAGCCAGACACTCCCATCTAAGTGGGGTAGAAAGCCTCTCGCCCGAGAGCCCAATCTGGATTCATCCACCCTCCCTCTCAGCCCTCCGGCGCTTCATCCTAGACACCTGCACCGGTTTCCCCCATGGCGACCCCCTTCCTCCTGACCAACAATAAAGACCAACCACCCGCACACCCCCCCCGGCCCAAGATATCCCCCATCTCACCCCCCTACGACCTGTGCGTTTATTTCTTTGTATTTCTTTTTAAGGTTTACGAGCTGCAAAGTGTGCTGGATTTTCCCTATATAATGTATGTTTTTGACAGACGAAGCTGTTGGTTTTTTGGCTTCAGATACTTAGTACTAGCAAGAGTGGGAAATGGTTTCGTTTGTTTATGTTTTTGCTTTATAGGTTTTGTTTTTTCCATAGCCTCCGCTACATGAAGCTTTTTGTACCTTAAAACAATGAACGCATGATATAAAAAAAAAAAAAAAAAAAAAAAAAGGCCTCTTGGTTTAGAGTTCTTCACGCAATCATCTAAGTTATTTCCTTACAATATACTTTATCTTCGCTTTATACTCTACCGGACCGAGGACATAGTGTTTCTCACGAGCTTAGCGATATATCGTACGAGACAGGAGTCTGTATACTCAGCTGTCGTTGTTCGTACAAAGTCGGGAGAGTAAGATTACTATCGAACAGGAGGTTACCTGCTGCAAGTATCGCCCGAACGGAAGGAGATTGTAACATTTGATTGCGTCACCATAAGCAGCACTTAACC
The DNA here is from genome assembly GCA_003070745.1 of Tuber borchii. Classification (NCBI taxonomy): domain Eukaryota; kingdom Fungi; phylum Ascomycota; class Pezizomycetes; order Pezizales; family Tuberaceae; genus Tuber; species Tuber borchii. Next base: position 6,196 of record NESQ01000303.1, on the reverse strand, counting down.
AGAAACAGACAAAACGGAATCACCACAAGACGACGATATCGAAGTAGCGGTATTCGATACTACTGCACTAGGGGAAGCACTAGACCAGACACTGGGAGAATCAAGGGCCACTAGCCCAGATACACCAGAATCAACATCGCCAGCCGGATCGGAAGCAACTACACTCCCAGGAGGGACCCAAAGGAATACGATGTCGCTAGCAACAGGAGCAGCAGACACAACGGGAGGAGAGACAACAGGCCCAGGGAATACCGGTACCCAAGTACCGGAACTCAATGCGGACCAACTTCAGCTAATCATAACGAACCTCACCGGAGGTAACCGAAGACCAAAGATCAAAGAGCCGGAAACGTTCACAGGAGAACGAACCAAACTACGAGGATGGCTAGTGTCACAAACGGTGACTAGTGAAGGAATTGGTTTCACACTATTCACGGTTATGAATAGTAGGTTTGTGTTTCCTTTCACATGACTCGCACTTGCGAAGCCATAGTTAGTATTATTATATGTTTAGGTTTGCGTGTGACCATACTTGGTGGTCACTTGATATGTATTTTGCACATGACTCATAGTTATGAGTCATGGGTCTCGCGCATGTGACCCCTTTAGGCGCATGACTAGTTAGGAGCGCGATGATTGGTTTTATGTATTGCGCAGTTGACTCATAGGAGTCAGCTGATGGATTTCACACTATGACTCGCTTAGAGTCATAGGGGCGTGTGACTTGGAGGTATGAGTCACCAGGGTTAGGTATGTGAGGAGGCGCCGATATAAAAGGCGAGGCTTGGGACCTGTAGTTAGCTCCTCACGCAGTCATCTAAGTACTTTCCTATCTACTATCTTGAATGATATTCTTTACATCCCCTCTTTATGATCGACATAGTATGAGAGCAGCGTTGTCAGTATACAACGTAGGAACGGCCTAAGAATGTTCTCATTTACTATATGGATTGATCGTCACCTATTGCACTATACCTCGCGAACTTGGAACGTTACAGCTAGCACAACTTAAGGTCTACTTCACCGCGGTGGGATGGACGGAAGGCCATCACACCGATAGGATATTATACGCCGCAAGTCTCTTAAGAGGGGATGCAGGAGCATGGATCACACCATATGCGGAAGGACGACTCTCTCACGAATGGGAAACGTGGGAAGCATTTGCAGAAGAAGTTAGGAATCAATTTGGAGCCATTGACGCCATGGGAGAAGCAAGGCTCAAAATACAAAAATTACGACAAGGAAACAGGACCATGACGGAATATTGGAATGAGTTCCGACTCGCAGCCACAGAGGCAGACCTAGACGACCATACAGCAGGAGAATGTCTACTTACAGGAATGAACACGGCTCTTCAAGAAGCATGGGGAACGGATAGTGGAGATTTCGTTAGCACAGAGACATTAGCCAAATGGGCAATCAAGAAGGAAACCAAGTTGGCCACGGTCAAACATATCCAAAAAAAGGGAACAACAGAAAAAACAACGAACATATCACGAAATCTGAACGGAACCTTCAGACCAACAAACAACAACCCGTCGGAAGGAGATCCAATGGAATTGGACGCGACAAGAAGGAAACCAAGACTACACCCTGAAGAATTCAAAAGAAGAATAAGGGAAAAATTATGCCTCAAATGCGCAGGGGCAGGACACCAGGTACGAAACTGCGACCGGCCAAGGGATGGGAGGAACTACACCACAACACCCAAACAAGGAGAATTCAGAAGAAGGGTGGGACCCTGGGCAGCAAAGCCCAGCATCAAAGAGATTGAGGTCAAGGAAGATGCCGAACAATCGGGAAACGACGAAAGTCCCCAGTAAAGGATGGTACTAGGGACAGACCAGAACGAAAACCCATCATCATGGAAAATTACTACGCGGCACTCAACTACACGGAATCCCTCAAACGAGAAAATGATCATATCATGATCAAGATACAACTACACGGAAAAAAGGAATCAGTTACGATAAACACGATGATCGATTCAGGGGCCACTGAAGATTTCATCGACGAAGGAATATGCACGAAACACGGAATTACGAAAACAAAGGCCAAGAAAAGAAGAGAGATTTACCTCGCGGATGGAAAACCAAGCGCTATGGGTCCAGTTACCCATATGGCGAAAGTACCTATGGACATCAACAGCCATAGGGAATTGGCAACATTTCAAGTGGCAAATCTCCAAAACCATGAAGTCATTCTAGGAATGCCATGGTTACGAACGCACAATCCCACAATTGATTGAGATCAGAAAAAGATCACGTTTAACAGCGAACGATGTACGACATGGTGTCTCAACAGTTCGCCCGTTGCGTATGCAGTACCAGAGGATGAAGCCCTGGAAGAAAACCTCGTCACCAAGTACTCAGAAGTACAAGTGGAAGGGAACGCACGAGTCCAAGTTCAGAGACTATCTCCTCAGGCTAGGATACCTACGAAAGGATCGAAGGAGGCGGCAGGACACGACCTGTATGCCAACGAGCAAGTCTGTATACTTGCAGGAGAACAAAAAATGGTTCGAACCGGGATAGCCATAGGACTACCTCAAAATACCTACGGACGCATCGCTCCGTGAAGTGGATTAGCAGTCAAACACAGACTCACAACAAACGCGGGGGTAATAGACGCAGATTATACCGGGGAAATAAAGGTGGTCTTGGTCAATCAAGGTACCAACCAGTTCCAGGTGGAACAAGGCGATCGGATTGCACAATTGATTATCGAAAAAGTCAACACGGAAGAACTACAGGAAGTTCAAGAACTGAAAAGAACGGACCGAGGAACCAAAGGATTCGGAAGCACAGATGGTTCGGAAAAAGACAAAAGACCGATTCACATCAGCGAATATCGGCCAAAGCATTCGGAAGCTTTTACCGAAGAGGGGAGACAACGGGCATCCTACGATGGGACCCAGTCCACGACGAGATCTATCTGGAAAAAATCAATATCAGTACCGAACTGGCAATCAAGGAAAGACAAAAGAAGAAGGAGGAAGAAAAACACAACCTCCAAGAAACGATACCAAGAGAGTATCATGAATACCTCGATGTGTTCGAAAAAGGGAAAAGACGACATTACCACCACATCGGAAAGGAATCGACTTAGGTATCGACCTGGAACCAGGAGAAAAAGTACCTGACAAAAAGATATATCCCCTTAGCTATGATGAGATCCAAGAACTACACAAATACATCAAGCAGAACGAAGCGAGAGGATGGATAAGAGAAGTGAAGGCTGCAAGAGCCTCACCGATTATGTTCGTCAAGAAAAAGGACGGAAGCCTACGATTATGTGTGGACTATCGAGGGCTCAACGAAGTTACAAAAAAGGACTGATACCCGTTACCACTAATAGGCGAAGCGTTAGACCGGTTGAGCACCGCCAAATACTTCACAAAGTTGGACATCAAAGATGCCTACCACAACATCAGAATAAGGGAAGGCGACGAACATAAGACCACTTTCAGCAGCAAGTTGGGAACTTACGAATATCTGGTGGTACCATTTGGACTATGCAATGCACCGGCTGCATTCCAAAAATGGATCAACAGAGTACTACTACAATACATCGATATGTGTTGTATAGTATATTTGGACGACATCCTCATACTCAAACGACCTAAAACAACACCAAAAGGACGTCAAAAACATCCTGGAAGCTCTCGACCATCAGGAATGAAGGTCAAGCCTTCAAAATGCGAATTCCATAAAAAGGAAACAGAATACCTAGGATTCGTGGTCAGCCAAGAAGGAGTCAAAGTGGACACAGTCAAAACTCAGGCAATATGGGAATGGCAACCGCCAAAAACAAAAACCGAAATCCAACGATTCTTAGGATTCTGCAACTTTTATCGAAGGTTCATCCAAGGATTCAGCAGAATAGCAAAACTACTATACGAACGAACACACAAAAAATACGACGGCAAATGGAAATGGGAAACCGAAGAAGAACAAGCTTTCAATGAACTCCGAAAGGCACTCACCACGACTCCGGTACTAGTACACTTCGACCCCAGGAGACCGATCAAAATAGAAACGGACGCGTCGAAATATGTATGCTCGGGCATACTATCTCAACAATGCGAAGACGGGAAATGGAGACCTGTGGCGTATCGATCCAAAGGAACGAGGGATGCGCAACTCAACTACGACGTACACGACAAAGAATTATTAGCCGTGGTACAAGCTTTCGAGGAATGGAGAAGATATACCCAAGGAAGCAGATATCGCATTCAAGTCTTTACCGACCACAAGAACCTTACAACGTTCATGACCACCAAGGCCCTAACGGACAGACAAAGACGATGGGTAAGAAAGTTGAGCCAATACAACTTCAAGATCATATATCGACCAGGAAGAGAAGGGGGAAAACCAGATGCCCTCACAAGAAGAACAGGAGACATACAAACCCTGAAGGAAAAACACCTGGCGAAACAGGAAGGAATACTACTACCCAAGGAGCAATTCTGGGAAGAAGCAACAATCGAAGAAATGGAACTAAGGAAGCTCCATGATAAAGACGAAGAAACGATACGAGAAACATCAAAAACAGACGAAGAGATCCAAACTATCAGACGAGCTTTGGAAACGGGAGAAAAGGAGCTGAAAGGAGTTGCACTGGGACTATGCCAATGGAAGGACGGATACCTATGGTATCAAGGAAAAATATGGGTCCCCAAACACGAAGAGATAAGAACGACTCTTATCTCAAAACATCATGATCAACCACAAGCGGGACATGGAGGAACGGCAAAAACTACCGAGCTTATCGGAAGACGATATTACTGGCCAAAGATAAGAGAAACTATCAAAAGATACTTCAAGAATTGCGACACATGTCAAAGGACCAAGGTCATACGACATGCACCATACGGACTCCTCCAGTCAAACGAAGCACCAGACCGACCTTGGAAATCGATCGCAATGGATTTTATCACGGACCTTCCAAAATCGGAAGGACATGATATGATACTAGTCGTCATCGATCGCCTGACCAAAATGAGTCACTTTATTCCATGCAGAAAAAATCTGGACGCACGGCAATTTGCAAAACTGTTTATGAAAGAAATAGTCAGGTTACATGGGATACCACGAGACATCATCACCGACAGGGGAACGATATTCAAGTCAGACTTATGGAAAAAGACAACGGAAGAACTCGGAATCGAACGAAGATTAAGCACGGCGTTTCACCCTCAAACGGACGGACAAACAGAAAGGACGAACGTGATATTGGAACAATATCTCCGAGCATATATCAACTACCAACAAGACGATTGGTGTGGATACCTGCCACTAGCAGAGTTTGCATACAACAATGGATATCAAGAAACAATCAAGAATACGCCATTCTTTGCAAACTACGGAATCAACCCCGAATACGAGATGATGGGACATCTCATCCAAGGAAACCAAAGGAAACCAGAAGAAATGGTGGCAGCCCAATTACGACAAAAAGAATATTACGATCGACACCGAAAACCCGATCCGAACCTACAATCAGGAGATAAGGTGTGGTTACTACCACGAAATATCAAGACCACGAGACCATCGAAGAAATTGGATTACAAGAAAATCGGACTATTTAAAATCTTGGCAAAGATTGGAACGAGCGCTTATAAGCTAGACCTACCGCCATCAATGGCAATACACAACACATTCCACATCTCACTCCTTGAACCCTATCAAGACAACCGATTTCCCTCTCAAATTCAAGAACCTCCTCCGCCTATCGAAATCGAAGGCGAACAAGAATACGAACTCGACGATATAATCGACTCTCAACTCCACTACGGAAAGCTTCAATATCGAGCTAAGTGGAAAGGATACTCACCGGAACACGACAAGGACTGGTACCCCTCGGAAAACTTTAACAACGCCCACATGCAGTCCAGCAATTCCACCAACGATACCCAGGAAAACCAAGACTGGGTAGAACTCAAGATCGAACTCAAACCCGACCAAGGCTGGGGAGACAACGAGTCCAACCCAGGGCCATTTCCGCCTACTAGCCCGGGCTACAACATGCCAACGGAACAGGAATTGGACGAAAGACAAGCGAAGGCCGTCGAAACGGCAAAACACAACGGACTGTCATGGACGCATGCTACGACGATGGGTGCTTCGTGCACCTTAGTGAGAAACAAGGACAGGGTGGTACCCACAAGAACCAAAACGGAAAGGACGACCTCGAA
>NESQ01000302.1:0-119774 GCA_003070745.1 Tuber borchii | reverse complement strand
CCTTTCACATTAGCTTTCAGACTAAATCCAGGTAGGGCATTCAAGGTCCTGCGGGCATGAACATGAATGACGGCCCAGGGCCCGACAGACTCCTACAAATCTCGAGAAGACCTTACTTAACACTTATATCTACAATTACTTTTTAAAAATGATAAGCAAGTGAATTATACCCTAAACTCAGGTGTGCTTTATTCGGCGTATTGCAGACTTTGAGAGGGCCAAACCTAATGGCAAGCGCTCATCTACCATACCCTAATATTCCTTATCCGAACCCACATCAAGAAAGCAGGGGTAGTCACAAGCCTGCCTATTACATCGTTGTACCTTAAAGCACTCTTGAAAAGCTTGTTCATGTTTGTTCAACCCACCTTTTCAAGTGTACAAGCTTACCTTGTTACATGTTTGCCTCACGGCAACTGTACATCTGATACTTTTTTGTACAGGCACAGAAGGACGTTCTACGTTCAAGTTGAGACGTTTAACAGTCTCTTTCAAACTGGTCTGAGTTGTTAGAACTCTTGATACTACGACAAACAGCTTGAATAGTACGCTCTTCCTTATATAAACCCCTCGCTACCCCGGATTTTCCTTCTCCACTCCTTCATTACCTTCTAATCAATCTACAGCTTCTCATCGTCCTTTTTAGTCCTCCAAAAGCAACTTTTCCCTTCACAACGATACGTTATATATAAACGAGAACTGTTTTCCGCGATCATACAGTCTCACTCACATTTCACACCAACTATACGGTAAGTCTCGTCCGCGTTCCTAACGTCCGAAATGAGCCGTTCTCAGGCCTTTCGTAGGCTATACTGATTGATATCCATAGAATACCGGTAACTTACTCTTAATTGAAGCGAAGCTTTTCGATCGCTTCTACCTCCTAAAAGTAAGTTTGTGCCACAATTCGTCCCTTTTCTTCCTTCCTCGGCCTCCTAGAGATACCAACCCGAGGCCTGGTCTTTCTCACTTCCTTCTGGGCACGATGAAGCGCTGCGTAAGTTCTTGAATGAACTTATGCACGGCTCGTACGAGCTCTTCTAAAGCCTTAATGTGAAATGATAGCTGACACTATTCTCTAGATACACTAGCGGCTCCCCGTTTTCGCTTGCTATCCCCCCTATAGTTAGTCTTCTGTTTGTCTCATTTGCACCTTTCCCAAGATGGAATGATTACTGATCGCTATTGCTAGATTTCTTTGGGATTTCCCGTCTTCTTCTGCACGCCAAGAACATCCTCGCCTAATTCAGGTTAGTCTTCTGCGCGTCCCATTTAGTCTTTTTTACAGAGAATCTAATTGGTTAATAGCATGCCTCCGATTCGTGGTCGTGGTCGTGTCACCACTGCCATCTTCCGGACTGAGCTCAACCTCACTGGTGAGGGACGAACCGTGGAAGGGAGGAGATACCGCGCCGTTCGCACATACATTCTCCAGAAGTGCAATGAGAGGAATATCACCTCTCGCACGCAGGCCGGTGACACTTTGTGGAACGAAGTTAGGACGGAGACCGTCGCACACATTGCCCTCAGAGGCTTCCGAGCCAAATTCAACTCCCCCGGAACGGCCAACATCGGCCTTCCACGTTGCTCTGGATGCTCTCATCATGGACGTCCTGAAGAAGGCAGCTGAGTCTCGTAGGAATGCCAGACTTAATTCCGATGCCGAGGAAGAGGGGGAGATGGGGGCGCTGGCGTGCATCTGGATCCGGATCGAGAGACGAAAGGGCCGTTGCTCGTCCCCAACCGACCGTTCACGAGGAGAAACCGGTACGAATAATATTCATTTCGACCACAGGTGCCGAGCCTGGGCAGGCTCGCCAGCTCCCATGGATAAACCGTGGTAATAACGCTATGCCAAACAAGAGTTGGCTGGCGGTTCTCAGGCACTACACTTTACAGGAGCTCGGCGAAGCTGCCTGTCGGTACGTAGAGGACGGCGAGCATCCCCGGCAGTTCATTGGAATTCTCCGCGACATTCAAGGCCTGAATGTCACCCCGATGGCGCCAACCAGATCAAGTTGATCGACGACGATCAGGTCAATGCCTGGCTTCGTCTCGCCCAGTGCTCCATCCTTACTGTCGCCGGCTTCCTCCACCGAGCAGCTGTTGCCCCTCCTGATGGTGGGAACCCATGTTCATACCAATACACCTCTTGTTGGGCACAGCCGCAACAATCTCTTCCCCGGCCAATTCGACATCACCGAGTTCTACACTGAGCCAGAATCTGACTCTGATGAGGAGCACGATGTGGAGCGCCATGCAAGGCGCAGAAGGGCTTTCCTAGGTCCCACAACGGCTGGCAGAGGAGATTTCTAAGCGATAATCGTAGGGTTGTTAGGTTCCAGACCCACTCCCGGGAACTGATTTCGCGCGCTCGTGTGAGGCAGGGGCCGGCATATATGAGCTGATATGCAGGACAAGATGTCCCAATGGTGGCTCTTCCCCGGGATCCCACCTCCCGGGTGTGAGGTCTCAGTACATGACGCTATTGAGGAAGGTGCTGATGATAACGGTGGGGGTAATGGGGGTGATGGGGGTGATGGGGCAATAGGGGCAATGGGGGCAATAGGGGCAATGCCTAGGGTTTGTTTCCGCGGGCAGCGTCTTCTTTGGGCTTTTGGGTAGTTTTTTCTTTTGTTTCACTGGCTTTCTTAGGTTTTGCTTTCATTTCTATCGATGGGTTCAGCGCCGGGGGGGGTTGGGGCTTGTTTGTGCCGGGTAGTGTCTTCTTGGGTCTTTCGGATGGGCTCTCTTTGGTTTCACGGGTTTTTTCTTACTTTGTTTTGCTCTCGTTTCTATCCATTTGTTGGGTTTTCTGGGACTCATTTTGTGCCGAGCTGCGTCTTCTTTGAGCCTTTGGGTAATTGTTCTTTAGTTTTACGGGCTTTGCTTCTTTGCTTCTGCTTTGCTTCTATCTATTAATTGTTGTCTTAATCCTGTTTGCGCTATCATCCGGCTTTCCATATTTTACCCGGTAGTCTTAGATTTTAATGTTTTTAGCAGTCTTTTTATTTTTAGAATTAGTTGAGTGCAATAGAAAGCTTTTCTGGGATGCTAAACATCCCTTTTATCCTTTATCCTATCCTAGTATGTATAATCCAATCTTTTGAAATGATAAGTTATGTTCATCCAAGCCCCGCATATGAAATCCTGTCCCGGCAATCCCAAATAGACAGTCTCTATTCGGCTCAGAGCCATCCGTGCATGTAGCCTTTGAGACATTCAGAGGCCAAATGGCCCTAGGATAGTCCGAGCCCATGCCAATGATTCTCACAGACCTAGATCATAGCTAGGAGTCTGTGTAGTAACAATAACATAAAGCTTGTTCGTCCGCAATACGACACTGTTCGTCCGCAATACGACGCCGTGAGTTCGATTCCTGTCGGAGCTGTTATCTCTACATCTAATTCCTTTTTCTCCTCTAGTTCTTTCATATAAACGTGCAATCATGAATGGAAATACGAGCAGAGGTCAGTCACACCTTCTGGAGGCCAATGTGAGCTCTCCCAAGACTTAAATATCCCATTCTTGACCAGAGTAGTAGGACTAGCCCCCCAGCCCAGGCATCATCGTCGAGACCTCCAGTAGCCTTCGCGGATATTTGAATCCCAGCACCGGAAACACAACGACGAGTTCATTTTGAGGAAGAGCAACCTACAGATGTTGACGATGATAACATTCCTCCTAGACGTCGCTGATGGGATGAACGACGTCCTACTGAACTCCTCCCGCAGCCACTTCCACGGAGAGTCAGGAGCCGGTTAAGATATGTAAGTAAATCTAATAATTTTTTCAATTGACATGCTTATAAGAAAGAGTACAGAGGATACCCCAACGCCGGTTCTCAATGGCCCTTCACAGGGGTTGTAAATGGCCCTTCGCAGGGGGTTCTAAATTGCCCTTTGCAGGAGCTTGCATCACAAGAGCAGGCAACACAATTACATTCCGGCCATCTCAGAGACGATTCATCACAATTCTCACCCTATATTCCTGATATGCCTGAAGAGGAAGAAATTATGCCGTCCCATTCACAACGTAGTATAGCTGATCCAGACTTTCCAGAGTCTAATATCGGGACCCCTATCACATGATCGGCAAAAAGCAATACATTGCAGGGTGAGGCGAGGATAATCTTTGAGAACGCTGCAAATATGGTCCGGTATCATACGTGGTTTGTTAATCCCTTTGTAAAGCCTGCCGAAAATGATATTCTTCTGGAAGGTTATTGGGTAAAGGCAGCTAGAAAGTTAGGTTGGGGAAATAGGGTAATGGAAAGGCGGGCAATGACTTTTGTAAGTCCTTTAATTGATGAAGAACGTCCTATTGGAGACTGATCACAGCTAATTAGATACATTTAGTTGAAATCGAGGCAGTCTAGCGCCAGGTCACATCTAGTTTCAGAGAGCAAGAACATGATTGAGGACCTGTATGACTTCTCGCAAAAACCACCGGCCGAAATAAAGGTGCGAGTTGCCTATTTGCTCGAAAATAATCAGTTTACATGCCACCCAAGTAAACAACAAGTAAGTAAACTCAGATCGTCCACGGTGAGACGAGATAAGGCTTACCCAGACAGGACTGTGGTTGGCGCTTTTCTGTGCCAGAGATAGCAAAACTCTTGTTTCATAAGTGGTACCGGAGTTCAAGAATGTGAGGGAGGATCGATAAATCATTTCTTAATCGTACTAACGACGTCCTGATATGCCTTACCACGGCATGTCTGTATCATTCTCTGAAGGCTTAGAGTTCCGGATTATTTGTTCAACCTCCAGATTTTTCCGCTCTGACAGCACAAAGTTAGTATTGACTCGTTTAAAGGTTCAAATCCGCCGTTGTAAAGCCTGTCGTACTCACTAGAAAATTTAGATATCTATCTTCGACAGCTTGCTACCTGGCACAGACTGCCGCCAGGAGTGCAAGATAAACTCGTTGAAGATACAAAAAAACGTATTAAGAAAATGCTGCCGGAGGGTGAATTGATACCGGATCAGGAGTCTCGTGCCCCACTGGAGGACAGAGAAGCCGCAGGATATTTGGATTTGCAGATCTCAGGCGATGAGGAAAGCGAGGTGGAGGACGATCATTCAGATCCCGAAGCAGGGGAGGCAGTTGAGGCTCCCGAAGAGGAGTTGAATAGGGACGCGTAACGTCCTATTTGGGACTAATGTAGATTTAAATAAAATAAACAAATAAAAGAGGTTATTATTATTATTATTATTATTATTTTGAATATGCCACTTAGAGTTAGACTTCAACCCAGTCTGTGAAAAAAGACCTCAGGGGAAAGTCGCTTGGGGCCGAGGGAAAGTCCCAAAGAGCCATGAAGAAGGCAGAAAGGCGAGAACAGTGAAGGAATAAGCCAGCGCAAGGCCACGCATCATTAAATAATGGACGGTCCTCGTCGCGAAAGCGACGAATAGCGTAAGCTTAGATATTGTATACACGGAGAAATTATTGGGGCTGGATTAGGTCATGGGGCAATGGCAAGGAGGAAGGGGAGAAATAAGTGAGAATTAGGAAAGCAGAAGAACTACGGGGAACGGTGCATTGCGGACGTTCGGAGTCGCCAAGAGTTTGTCAATAGGAAATTCAGAACAGGATGTTTGGATCAACAAGGGAACAATGCGTGGTGCGAGAGGTAATGCTGGATAAACTATAGGGGAAAGGTCAAAGCTGGAATAGACCAGACAACAGCGTGTTTGGGCTGTCAGGAAGCATGACTGAGTCGTGGGGCAGAAATCCATAACGGAACAATTCCTGGCACGAGAGGTAATGCTGGATAAACTAAAGTAGAAGAGTCAAGCGCGAATGGACCGTGCAATGGCTCAAAGAGGACGAAGTACGTCCAGAAAACGTTGTATGACAATGAAATTACCAACGCAAAAAAAAATGCCCCATAACCCCGGATTTATTCCAGAGTTATGGGGCATGGACAAGAGATACAACAACTTGAGTTTTATAATTTGGCCCCCCATACCCCCTATCCCTCATGAGGTATGGGGGTCAAATGTGAACTTTTGCTGATGGCAGCACTTGGGTTACGAGACTTTCTGGTAAGTGGTATCATGATTATTGCATGCAGTACACTTTCCACAGTGGCCGTATATCCTTCATGATATGGGGGGCTATCACCTATGATTGGAAGTCTCTGTTAGTCTTCTTGTTGAGTACGGGCCCAAAAGGAGTTATTGCTAAGGACTATTTACATCAAGTCCTTGAACCCGTCATTGCTCCAGCCTACATGAACCTTCTTGAGTACGATGCTACTCCTAAAGCCCAATTTTTTGAAGACCAAGCCCCAATCCATGGGACCTTTGCGATCTTGGTTGAGTCTAAAAATACAAGAGGTATACCTCTTTACCATCGTCCGCCATCTTCACCTGACCTTAATCCCATCAAGAATGTGTGAAGGGTTATAAAGCAACGGATCAAGGCCTGAAAGACCTTTCCCAAAACTATTGACGAGATGAGAAATGCGGTGCAGGAAGAATGAGATTGTCTACAGCCTAGCACTTGGAACAAATATATTGATTGTATGCCTGACAGGCTATTGCAGGTCAAGCAATGGAAAGGAATGCAACCTGGCCATCAGCAAAAAAAAAATCTGTCTTTTGTGCTCCACGGTAAGCCATGTCGTTGAGTTTTATGTTTTGGCTAATCGCGAGTGACCCCGGTTAATCATGATGCTTCCAATTGTGTCCCCTAATGATCAGATACTAATCTTAATTTTAGCAAAATATGAGCTATTTTTATCAATATCTCATAGACATTTTACATTACAAAGTTGTATGTTATGAACTCAAATTTCTCAACTTCAATATGTAAAAGGTCTGTGAGTTCTTAATAAAAATTGCTCATATTTTGCAGAAAACAGAATTAATATCATCTTCTTTAGTCAAACTAACGGGATTTTTAATATCGCGATCATAGGACTCACAATATGCCAAAACGTAAAACTCAACAACATGAGGCACAGGGGGCAGGCTGTTTTTTTGCTGATGGCCCTGCATTTTAATATTTTCTATTTATTCTTGTTTGAACTATTTTATTGTTATATTTTCAAAATTTTCTTCTACTCCTGTTGTGGAGATATTGAGATTGATTGAGACGGGTAAATAGTTTCACAGGTCGTATTTTGTTGTTGCTAGCCATGACTTTTGTTACCAGCCTTGTACATGCAGCCTGACTAGCTAGTATAATAATATTCCTTACTGAACCATGTAGAAAGTGGCCAATGCCTAAAGGTATCAGGCCCTTCAATAACTTGAAGTTCAAGTTCTCAGACTACATACTTATCAGACTTCAGGATGACTTTTGCCTGTAATTGCCCTAATGGCAATTAATGTCCAATTCCTCTCCCTTACTGACTAGTTCTGAGTGGGACCGTTGGTCTCCATCATGTGCGTCTAGATCCTCTAACTCAGAGGAGTGATTTCCCTTCTATATCCAGCTTGTATTTCCGGGCCGCTACGTCGACGCACTTACTCAATAATCACATTCATTGTCAATGGCAATGACTATATCCCCACCTCTGTTGGTATAATCAGAGACTTCTGCACCGTCGCCGTAGCATTCAGTACCGATACCCAGGGCGCGAAGGCCCAGATCGGAAGCCGCTTCCTCCAAGGCCTAACAAGCAGCAATGTCTCTGGAATAATGGCGACAGGGATGACTGGGCTTAGAGCGTAGTTAAACCTCAAGTTGTCTAGCAAGCATGCTATCCGAAAGGCTGGCACCTCCGGGCAAGGTTTATAGATTTCAGGGGGAGATGGTCTTTATTAAGAATGAAGACGGGACATAGAACTGCGGTATAATATGGAGAGTTAGTGGAGTTTTTGAAGGCTAGAAGGTAAAGAAGTTGAGAAGTTGTTTGGCGACGTGGGGGGTTGTTTTTTTATGGTAGTCCCACATTTCATGGGAGCCATTCTAAGGGGGAAGTTAGCCGCGATAATAAACCATAATTCAGGCTGGTTTGCTCATCCGCCTAGCGCTATTTTTGGGAGATGCTTTCATCCTGGTCAGCCTCTTTCCCATCAACACATCGCCATCAAGAGTTTTGAAGGGACTTTCAGTGCTGTTGGAAGCGCTGTTGAAATTTGAGGAACAAATTTTTGAGTCTGAGGCTTCAGCCACCAGTTGGCTCAAGGGAAAAACAAAGAGGAGCCCTTAGAGCGCTGGATAGTGCAAAGAGCAAAGGAAGATTAGTTCTTACAATCGAACAAAAGATGATTTTCCCGGAGGTTAAGAAGTGGCTTAAGGGCAGGAGGCATAGAAAGGGGCCAAAGGTTTTCTACGTCTTAGCTGAGCATCTACCAAAGGACAAAAGGTTTGTGGAGGGGCTTCGGGTGTCGTTAAGGTTCAAATTGCTATAGCTCGAGAATTGGCAAGGGGACATATGTTTGGCTCTGAGCCACTACAGGAACAACGTTGGTGACGATTGGGGGGAGGGCCACGCTGCCGTTTTGAGGGCACTTAGCTAAAGTGACAAGCTACAAGTGGTAGACATTTCGGTCGATAAAGCGAAACCTGAGTTAGAAGACAAGTATATGCAAGGTTTTTACGAGTGGAAAGAGGAATACTACAAAGTCTATTCCTTTGTTCTAATATACATGACGCGTTCAATTGCTAACAGTATTTTACGGTATATCCACCTTCGCCTCTTGCCTCCGCGCACTGGGAATAGCCTTGATTTCACCAAGAGCGCGGTCCGGGTTCGGGTACATGCTCGCCACTTTCTGGCTGCTGATTCTGTACACGCATTCCCCATGGGTGAATGCCGGCTTTGGTAAATTCTCGGGGGAGGCAAAGAGTTTCGTTTGCAGTGTGGGGGAGGAGTGACAGCGTGGATGTTTGTTGTGGCGGTGCACCCTCGTGGTTCTGGAAATAAACAGCGTGGTGCTGGGGAGGGGGCTGCTGTGCTGGTACATGAGTGTTAATGTTAGCAGGGGGGTTTTATATACCTCGAGGTTGGCTTGGGTTGAGTTAATTTGTTGCTTGACGGCAGACCAGTCGCCGGTTGGATCTCTAGTGTTAATGTGGATGGCAGCCAGGGCCGTAGGGTTTTGTAGATCAAATTTGATGAGGAGGCTTCATTTTTCACCCAGGACGAGGCGGGGGTATTCGGCTTCACCGATCACCTCCCCGATTCGCGAATCTCCTGCACGGAATAGACGGATGACTACGTCCTGGTCTTCACTAAGATACACCCCCGTTCTTAGCGTTGAAACAATCTCTTCCACCGTGATAGGCATTTGCTCGCTGTGACTGTCTTTGCTATTAGGCCTTGGGTTGGAAGTGCTCAACGGAATACCTACCCCATTCCGTTCCTAGGCCAGAACACAGGTCCAATACCAAGAATGTGAATCTGCATCTGCCCCATGAACACCTCCAGGGGGTAAATCTATCGCCCCATGATCCAGTTGAGAAGTCAGCAAGAATGAGTGAACACTTCCGTCTACCCGCGAATCTCTTGTCGGGTCTAAAGTCATTGCTTTCAATTTTCTAATAGCGGCTATTACTAGTTCCTTAGCCCCACGGGACGACGGCGGGATGCTCGTCTGCCGTAGAGAGAAAGACATAATATATTCTAGCAACTGTTGTATTGCTACGCTTCCTGAAACATTGAGAGTGTATAGGTTATTCGGCATAGCGCATCAAAAGGTCATTACCGCGACTCTATCTCTCGCGCTTTCAATTGACCCAACGATTCGTTTCGCCTAGCTTCATACTGGAACAGGATGTACGGGGGTATACGGACTACCTTTGTCAGAAATTGCGGCGAAATAGATAGAAATTAGACTCAGGATTGACCCATCAAGACACCAGTATCCAGACCAACTCCCTGCGACCGCGCGGCGTATCCAGGGCCACTGCTAACTTTCCCCTCAATCTCACCCGGCATCCAAAACCTATTCTGCTCCCCAGATTTACTGCTATCCATCTGAAGAGTACCTCTTCTTGTCCGCCTCTGCCTCTTTTACGGAAGGACATTGAGGCGGATTTGTTAACCTTCTTGATGTGTAGGGGCCGAGGAGAAATTTCGCTGGCATTTCCAGTAGGCCGTCGACCCGTTGGGATTATCGTGTCCGAACGATGGATGTAAATAATTAAGAGGGGGGGGAGATGATGAAGGGGAGAGTCCAAGCGCATAGAGTGGTAATTGTAGATTTTTGTAAAAACTATCACAAAACTGGGGCAGGTGGTGTTGGTTTTGTGAGGGTTCTGCTAGGCGGTTGGGGGTGATTAGCTGCTCTCCATCGCATGGTAGAAGAGGCGATGATAATAGGGGTCAAAGGTTGAGAAAAGAAGTTTATGACGACGAAGGAATTGCGCAAAGCTGTGACGCTGGTTTTCAGGACGAGTTGATAATATGCTAAAATATTTGTAATAATCAAAAAACACTTCTAAGGAATTCAGCGTGCCCCTTGATATAGAGATCCCCGATCATAGTGATAAATCGAGAGAGTAAAGAGGAAAGAAAAGAAAAAAAGGAAACCCTCGATAAAGGTAGATTAGCAATAGCCGGGAACTGATGAGTAGTCCACGGCTCGCAGAAAACCAGCACGGGCAAGACGCATTGGGGAAAAACAGCAAATGAGAGAAGGTAGTATAATATTTCTTCTTTACGAAACAAACTCGTTCTATTCGCTTGCACCTCGATCAAAGCTCCAGATAAGAAGTAACCTCTCGATAAACCTCAGCCAAAGCATCGCTACGCTCTCCCACTCACAAGACGCTTAATCCCTTCTCTATAGGTTCACCTAACTTCTTGAAACGAACCTAGGCCCATTACCGCTACCCTCCAGAGCGCTGCAATAACCAGACCAGAGGGCGCCACCCCATCTCCCTTCTCTGCAGAACAACCCTCCCTACATTTTCCTCCCAGCCAGCCTTCCAGCCCCAACCTCCTTCCCGACAACTGCCTCACCACCAAAGCAGCTTTAGACAAACTCCAGCACCTCCACGGTACCCTACCCCTCCTGCGCGCCCAGCAACTCTCCACTGGAACGACCCATTATCGAGCATCGGGTCCCAAATACCGGGGGAGAACTCGATCTGCAGCGGGCCGTCAGGAGAGAATTCCGGGAATTCGATCACCAATGGGAGCACGGAAGATTCATAGAATCCTCGACGGGGGAAGAGCACGCAGTGCCAGGTACTAGTACTGTGCGATGTTGAAGAGAGCGAGGAGTATAGACCTAGGGGGGAGTATGTTTTAGGCTTGCGCTGGGGGAGTCAGTGAGAGTGGGCTAAGCGGGAAGGAGCGAGGGGGAACAATTCTGCAAGCAGGTTTTGCTTTCGTGTAGGTTAGGTTAGTTGTTAGCGCTTCTGATTCAGGCACGCCGCACAATTGTGGGTTAAGTTAAGCTTTTGCGCACGGACGTTGTGGATGCTTGGCGGGGAGGGAGCCGCACAGGGATGCCTTGAGGAAACAGACAAAAATCATGAAAATACCATGGAAAACAGGGGGGGTACCTTTACAATACCATTCTTGGCAAGAACATACCATCCCCAGGTTTCACTTGCACAGAACAAAGCAGTTACAGTGAAACCTCCATTATCTCCAGGTCTTGGGGAGACTGGATTTCTAGGAAGTAAAACGGGGATGGAAAATAGCTAATAGGCTTGGTGGAATCGGGTGCTAAAACTGAAAAACGAGTGATAACTAATGATGGCGCACATGCACTATTTTCAATTTCTGCGGCGGAAAAATCACATATTTCCTCCTGCTTATCAATTCAAGCGAACGCTTTTTCACAGTGAGTGATAGTATGATAGAAGGACAGTGTAAAGATTGAAATATGCTTTGTTTTCTTTCTACCTTTTCTCGTGCTATTTATCTCCTGAAAACCTGTTTGACACTCTCTCTTGTGCAGGAAGTGATAAGAAAAAAATTTCAAGCAAACAAACCCTAGAATTTAGGGACATTTGCCGCCTAGAAAGAGGAACTAATGGAGCCCTAGAGCTTAGAGAGGGAATGCTCATAGAACAAAACCCATCTCTCCTGGGGGATAGAAATATTGGAGCCCTGGAAACATCGGAGGGTGGAGTTAACGGAGGTTTCACTGTACCCAGTGAGCCCTTTCCCCTGCCTTTTTACTCCTTAAACAACACAAAAATATTGTAAAAAAAATCCCAAGAATTACTTAAGGTCTACAAGTATTTTTCCAAATTTTCTCTACAATTTCTTAACCTAAATTAAGTGATAGGGGGAAGTTAATTTTGGTGGGCTAGGGGCGGGGTGATTCTTTGCAGAGGGTTCACTTTTCCGATGGCATATTTCTCGGTCAACGGTATGCGGAAGGGTTTCACGCCAAGAGCATGGTATCATATTGAAAAGGTTTACCCTTATTGTCAACTTTTTTAGCTTTGAAAACCCCTACTAATTATGACCAACATCTACTACCCACAATAGGTCCTAAACCTGAAGAAGCTTCGCCCCATTTATCGCTTTCCCGGCTGTCCCAATAGCCTACCCGCTGTTTTATGGAGGACTGCAACAGCATAAATGTGCTTGCCGCCACTGCCTTTCTTCTCTTGGTCCCACCCAACCTCATCCTTTAACTTATAACACTTCCCCGTGGTAATTGCCTCCCAGCGCAACACTTCTCGACCTCCTACCAGATTTTTATGACTATAAAGAAGTCGAGTAAGAAGTGGATGAGGCGGGAGGACGGGGTATTTGTCGAGACTCCCTTGACGGTGCAAGGTAGAATTCTGGGTGAAATTGACGCATCCCCACCTCTGCCCCCAAAGGAGAAGGGCCGAATGACGCGAGGGGCCGAAGGCTCGGATGAGTTGTAACCCCACAGACGGTCTTGGTCTGCCGGGCCATCTGATGTCTCAATCGAGGCTAACCAGTGGAAAAGGATTAATGCCTTGAGTGATTGGCCGGGTGGTCTAAAACGGAGTAAGTGAAGGAGTGAGGATAACGAGAAGGGTCGGAGTCTAAGAGGCCTGTTGCTCCTCAAGGGAAGGAAAAGAAGAAAAAGCATTTACTCTCTTAGCCCTTCCTGCCACTTGGAAAATCAAAGGAGCCCTCTTCTAGCAGGAGGTTATTGCTAAGACCAGACCCGCTGGAGCTTCGATCTATTAAAGGTCATGAAAGAAGGTGTTCAAGAAGCGGAATATTTCGTTGGTTTATGACCACCCACGGGTACTCAATTACCACACTGATTTTATTTCTGGGTGGATTCGTATACACCAACTATGGAGTCGGCCAGCCCCTCAATTCACACCACAATCCCCCCCCACAGGTTCAATGCCCCCCTCCCATGCTTCATTGCTCTTCTATTTTTCAACGACCCCCCCCACGGTTCCATGCCCCCCCGCTGTGGCATGCCCTCTCCCCGTTGTCCAATGCCCTCCCGCCGTGGCATGCCCTCTTCCCGTTGTTCAATGCCCCCCCCCCGTGGTCCAACACTCGTGCATCTCAGCCAAGCGGATAATCACATGTCACGAGGCCACTCCCGAAGCGGGTCCTACACACCATAGATATAAGATACACTTTTTGTACGTCGCACTCCCAAACCTCATTACTCTTGGAATCCTCTATTCCACCCGTATTCCTTCCGGCCATATCATAAAGAGCCCTCTCCAAATATATGTAGTGTGCGTTAGTGTCATATGGACAGAAGTTCTTGCTCTTACTTCATATCGGAGATGCCCCAGCGGCATTCCCGGCTACCCCAGCCATCACGCGTAACACCACTGGTTCTCATATGATACGAGTTTACCAGTGGACACTATACTACTCTTGTCGTTTATCTACCCATGCGGTGTATATGATACAAATGGTGAGGTGATTACTGGCATTCCACTTTTTCACTTCGTTGTGGTGGATCACGGGGTATAAGCAGTTGTGTTGACATGTAGAGATACGCTTAGGCTTTAAGATGCGTTAATAGATATAACATGTGAATACACGGACTTGTGGCTTCGGGGAACCAAATATCGGTCTCGGATGTTGAACAGTGCACTGCTCCTGATTAAAAAGAATTCTTGGCTCTTAAACATTATTCTCGCAATTCTACTATCTGCCCTCTCGGGATCTTCCCCAGGGCTTTATAACACTACTAACCCATACATTGAACTGTTACATTCCTCCAGTCTACGCATCTCCGAAGAGCGCCAAAAATCACTACTGTGCCTATAGACCTCCAGCTTGTATTTCCGAGCCACTACGTCGACGCACTTACTCAATAATCATATTCATTGTCAATGGCAATGACTATCCCCAACCTCTGTTGGTATAATCATGGGCTTCTGGACGGTCGCCATCGTATTCAATTACGATGCTCAGGGCACAAAAGGCCAAATCAGAAGCGGCATTTTCCAACGTCTAATAAGCAGTAATGTCTCTAGAATAATGGGCGACAAGGATGGCTAGGCTTAGAGCGTAGTTAAAACCTGCCGAGCGGGTCTATTATCCGAAAAGCTGGCAAAGTTTACAGAATTCACAGGAAGAGGGACTTAATTAAGAATTAAAACGGGACATGGAACGGCAGTGTAAGATGGAGAGTAAGTGGACGGTTGAAGGCTGGAGGGCAAGGACGTTGAGAGTGGTTTAGCGAAGTGGGGTTAAGTGGGGGTATGCTTGGGGGTCACAATCCTGGGTGGTATGAAGGTGGGTTAGAGCTATACGCGAAAGCGCAGTGTAACTGTTGATCAGTAGGTTAGATCACTAGTAGCGGAGCCTGTGCATAAGGAATTTAGTAGAATATACTGTATTCGAGTGGCGTCGGTTGGGAGTCCCTCAGGCCATTTCGTGTATCCCTGGAACGTTCACATGAATTAGGAATTCTAATAGACTATGTGACCATGTTATGCGAAGCTGAGTTGGATGTTTGGAGGGTCCACTCCAAGGGCCTATGTGTAAAATTAACTTCCGTCTTCTATCACAACTAACAATTGGCTGTAGGGCATGAGATATTTACATTGTGTAACTATATGACTTCCTGGTTTCACGATTTTGAACTGCGAGGGCCCAATTTCAAGATTTCTTACCCCTGACCGAGTCATAAGGCATCTACCTTAAACGTTACAACATTCATCGTCACGCATCAGGCCCATTCGCACACTCATACACTTACCTGCCAGTTACCATAACACAAGACCAAAATGCTACCCCAGGACTACTAAAAGGGTACACGGCTTAACCCCCCAACCCCCTCGCTCCCTAACCCCCTCGCTCCCTAACTTCCTCACTCAGACAAAACTCACCCAGTACACAGTGCCCCTGCCTACGCTGCTGATGGAAGCTTCTGCGTGAACAACCGCATATCCTGGGCGCAGCTGGTGGCACGCATGCAGTCTTGCTTAAGGCTCAGAGGCCATGGGACTAACCGGCTCATGGTGTATGTTGTGGGTGAGGAGGAGGTGGTCGTGCCGTCTACTGATATAACGATTGGGGAGGTTGGTGGCCGGTGGGTCTAAGAGGATGGGTTTGTCTATTTTGGCTATTTTATTGTGCTTGGTATGAGGTTGTGGGGAAGGACTTGAATTGGGCTTTGGGGGAGTTTTGGAGTATTGAACGGGGGCTAGGAGCTAGGTATGTAGTTAGGGTGGAATTAGCTGTCTTTGTTATTATCATAGGTTAGGCTTGGTGGGAGATTCTAGGAATCATGGATATCTTGAGAGTTGGATGTTGGGATAATTATGGCGATAGACTTATTTCCGATATTTGCGTGATTACGTGCTGTGGCGGGGAGTTAGGGATGTATGATTGTTTTTTATTGCAGTTCCCACATTTCATGAGAGAGGTACTGAGGGGGGGAGTGTTGCAATAATAAACCATAATGCGTCTCCGTATCTGCCTAGAGCTATGCTTGGGAGATGCTTTCATCCTGGTTAGCCTCTTCCATCAACATACCACCATCAAGATCATCTAGCCTGCAGCAAAGCTCTGTACCCCGGGTATACTTCCCGTCTGGAATTTCAAGGATATTGACCCAATCAATCGCTCCCAAGTTAGCGCAATCAACCCTTCATGATCGTCTAGTGAACCTACACCCTCATTGCCCTCCTCGCTCTCATCACCCTCTTTTATATCATCAGCGGAAGTTATAGAGGTAGCGGGGCGAGAGTTCTTCTACCGCTGCTCCTACCGTTAATGACACCCCGATACAATGATATCTAATCTTAAATTTAGGAGAGGTTCGTAGTTGTAAGCTAGGAGTAGACAGCAAATTTTAAAGTATGAGGTCATTCCCATGTATGGGCTTCACCGAAGGTCAAAAACGCACTCCGGGTACCCATTCAAAACCCGAACCTTGAACTCTGAGTATGAAGGTGGTCTAGCTGTTTTTTTTGCCAGCCGCCCCCCACTAGCGCACCCCGACCTTCGATGGTGCTTTGGAAGCCTTCCAAAAACAACCAGCCAGTCCTCCAGCAGACAACACAATCAACACAACAATCAACGCAACCGCCAAAAACCTCCCTCCACTTGTATCCTTCTTTTCACAAGAACAGATTGCCCAGCAGATATCCCACGGGTAGGTACCGTACTTGTTCCCCCTTCAGCAGTCTGAGCCAGTCAGGCCTGTTTTGACTCAATTCCGGTTCACTCAGACGCCACCTTAACTTTGAATACCCTTACCGATACTAGTGCTCATGTCAACTCGGAATTAGTTATAGGCCATGTGAACTATTTCTGGTGAGAGTCTGCAGCAAGTTAAATTACGCGACCAATGACTAATTCCGGCTACATCAATGTGATTCATACTCACAAAACTTCCCATGTGAGGGGAGATTGGATACTTAAACTCAGGTTGGTTCCACGCTACCTAGGAAATATCTGAACAACCAACCACCCTTTACTTTGTCATACCGGATATCCACAACCTGAGGAGCAAATATTGGTTTGTTTGAGAAATCCTGGAGTCTTATCAAGTCCCATTTACTCACTGTGTGTTTTTATATTCTTCAGCTACCCTTTCAATGCTACTCACGAGTATTATGTGTGGTTTGGTGGGTTATTTGATTGGAAACTTAACCTGTACTGGCTTTATTGGAAGGACGAATCCCCAAGCTCATCTCCCAAACACTAAGGGCACCTCCCATGAATACCTAGGCACTGGGTTCGATAGTTTTCCAGCCTCCGAGGAATATAGTCCCTCCCCAAACCCCAAGAGCGCCCCCGATGGACACCTGGGCACTGGGTTACGTAATTACCGGTGCTCCGAAGAATTTGATCGCCTATACAATTCCAAGAGTGTCTGCGATAAATACCGATACACTCCGATACGCCCCTCCTCCATGTCCTCTGAGCAATTTCATTGCCCGTACGTATTGATCCGGGAGATATTCTTAGTGATGGACCACCGAAAACGCCGTCTCCAGAAAACCGAACGTGAAACGCCGAACAGCAACGGTGAACTAACTCATGAGCGGCACTAATTGCTGTGAGCGCTCTTCCCTTCTTGAAATGATTGTTGTAACAATGGGGCTGATCTCTCTCTCATCCTTTAGTGTAGTATCTTGAATAGAGGATTTTTGAGCTTCTAAAGTGTGTTTCCTTTTATTTTTACGGTGTTCACGATGCGGCTACTTGCCGTCTTGGATTTGTATTATGTTGTAGATATACATTTTCAAGTTCTCTCTTTTCAAGTTGTGGATCTAAGTTAGTGGCCTCTTGATGAGAAATAAGCACTCATCCAAATCATCAATACAGACGAAAACCTACCGTAATGTGATAACAGCCCACCCCACTATCCACCATATCCGGAAGTCGCAGGCCCCGGCCGCCGAGCTCCTTTTTCACCCTTTAAAATTCCTTTCACACCAGCCTTAGTGCTCTTTCTATAGTCATCAGCTACTTTAAGATGGCTCCAATGATGTTGATGGCAGTCTGTTCATGCTAGTCGCCTAAGTCGCAGTAGAACCCCGCGACTGCAATCTCTTCCTGGCCAGCTACACACCCGATCGATCACTAGTGAACTAATTTCGCTAAACGTTAGTGATAATTCTTGCTTCTCCTAGAAGACCAGTCACTTACCTTAGAAATGTCTTTCCCACCCAAGGACTTCCATAGCAAAACAAGACATCCTTATCCGCACTACTTTCACCACTTTTCCACTCTAAAACTCGCTTGGTTCTAAAAGCGAATCACTAATATATTCGAGCCTGTTGGTACGCACATCTTGATGCCTTCTTCGTGAGTCTAGTAGGGAGAACCATCGCATTATTCTTTGGTTCTCGTTAGCTCTGACCTTGTTCAGATTGATATTTTTGTTAAAACTATCGGTTACATTATAGCGGTTGGAATTGCAAGTATTAATTGAGTGCGGATACCCTATATAGTCCATGACGGCCAGCCCGAAGAGTTAGTCGTTGATATGTTACAGCGTCAAGCGCGATGGGGATATCAGGGCTTTTATGGAATGTATCAGCGCGGCTAAAAATGTGGGGATGCGGCTAGTGCTTCCAAAATTACTATCCAACCTTACTCGACTATCTAGCAGGGTAAGCACAAGTGATTGTGAGAGTCTAAAATTCAGATGCTCTATGCAACCAATGTCAATTTTAAAAACCTCAGACTTTATCACACTACTAGCGCAGTGCGTGCAGATCCAGTGGCTAATGGCAGTAGGGGTACCTTAGTATGGGTATAAGTGCTGACTAAGAGACCACGACTCGAGTAGTCCTGGCCATAAAGCAAATTTACTCTCCGGGATAGTGTGCTGGTTGTCGAGGGATGTTGGGCGCTTGCCATAGGTAAACTCATTGAGGAATACTAGGTGTATCGGTACATGACAGATTATTGGGATAGATCATGGAGAACTTGAGCTATGGATTGTTCCTCTACTCGAGTATCAGAGCGCGGTGATGTCTGAATCATATTTTCAGAAACACCCTCTATTGTATATACCCGGTGGGGTGTGGTTGGGTAGTAATTTTAGACGCACGAACCGCATCCCCATATTTTCAGCCGCGCTGGTGCGTTCCATGCTATAGAAACTACTAGCACCATAGTACTAATGACCGTTTAGATAGAACATTAGTTGATCCACTTGAGGGTGACCCAGAAAATAATGGAGCTCCGGTCTCTCCTTTGACCCTAGCGTTCCTGTCCATTCTCTTCTTTGCTCCCCGATCATTTCCTGCGTGTATGCAAATCCTCATATATAGCATACAAGCCAGGTGTACCTATTCCTCCTCTTTGACCCGCACCGAGTCTTAAAAGGAAACTAGTAACAAAACACTGACTAGATAGGACAGGTACAAAGGAAAAATTCTTCACCACAGAGTGATCGTTGGTGATTTTTAACAATGTGGCCAGGAATCAAGAAAGTGTTGTCCGCAATTCTAGGTTTGCTCAAGATACCCAGAGGCTTTAAGAAATTCTAATTACAAATTTGGGCATCTGATATTCTCTAGAACACTTATCTCACAACTCCGCCCTCCTTCACGACACTATTTACCAGATTCGCTTCAGCTGTAATTGTGGTTCTTTATGAGCGCTTTGAGCGTTGTGAGCCTACCCCCCCCGAAATCTTAATGATATTACCTCGCACTGTACAAAACTGCCCGGCTAGATGGTAATTGACAAACTTGATGAGAAACTGGGAAATGCGTCGGCCCCGCCTCTTGAGGTTGCTGGATCGGCGGTCAGCGGGGCTAGTGCCAAGTTCACTGTAGCAGCCTAACTAGTGCGAAGAATTTCAGGTGGAAGACTACCCTATGGGTAGGAGTACCAGCGGGGGAGTTTGGAAGATGTTTGTGGAGGGGGTCATGTTCTACTGCCAGGCGGTAGAGAGTCCCCCTGCGGATATGGACCGGATTGGATGGGAGTGTACGTGCCGAGTGGGAATGGGGGTCGGGGTCGGCTGTGTAGCAGCAGTAGGAAAGGAGGCAGCTCGTTTAGTTCTCGTTTTTATAAAAATGTTATCAGCTCTTTTTACTGCAAGTTACAAATAAAATTCTGTGATTCCGCAGTCGCTGAATCTACATCCACCCTTTGTGCTAGAATTTCATGAGGGAACGGGGAATCGTACCGGTCTAGAATACACTGACAAGCCAACGGGGGCTAAGCGGTCTAGCGCTCGGGCGGGAACTACGATAGTCGTTCGAGAGATAGCGCCAGGACATACTATACCTGAATATCTACCGCAGGATATGTCTTATTTAGAGGGCAAAGTGAGGAAAATATAGTAGGAGTCTGGGAGGAACTAAGTAAATTCAGAGTGGTTGGTATTTTTCGAGTGCAGATCGAGTGTTAATTCATGCCGGAGACAATACTATCTCTAAACCACAATATTTAGAGTCGGCTCTCTTTTTTTCATAATAGCTTCGGAAACGCCGACGCTAGGACTTTTACTATCGGAAAGAATAGTACAGTATATGCGCAATTTTTCTGTCCGTCCATCTACCCATCTACCGCTAGTAATGGAAAACGAGAAAATGGATATTTAAGAAAAATAGGAAAAAAGGGGGATTTTGTAACAAGGGATCTATTCCATTGGGAAACAGTGATCGAGATAAATAGGGTGCAAATGAAATGGTCTCCCAGCTGCTGTACGCTGAGCACAATGACCAGAAACTCGTGAGCCTTCATTCATGAGTATTAACAAACATCCGTAGGTTTTAGTGGGGTATAAGCTTACATATCATACAAGTGGGATTTCCGCAAACGGTAGCCGGGAAGAATTCCAAGATCATGTCCTAGGACTGACGTTAAAGACACACGAGAGAAAAAGGGAAGATGGCGGTGGCCGCAACAGCGTATATTAGATTCTCGGGGGTTGAGCAAGGGTGGCGCTAGAAAAGAAGGAATAACGCGCGATTTGAACATAATCGCCCGAACCTTTACTTGGTGCTATTTCTTTCACAGCTGGCGAAGTTACTGTGCATCTGCGCTTTCCACGGACATCCTGGCTTGCAGAAGCTCGACCACTCCTAAATGTCCACTGACAGTAGCCAAGCCAAGCGGTGTTCGGCCAGTCTTATCTAGATGATTGAGGTTGACATTGCCCCGTTCAAGGAGTAACTTGACCACTCTTTTGTACCCCTTGACAGCAGCCAACCCGAGTGGTGTTTGATCAAACCTATCCGGGCGGTCGGGGTCGACATCTTTCCGGTCAAGTAGTAGCTTCACAACCCCTTCGTGTCCTTCGAAAGCAGCAATTCCGAGTGGTGTTCTATTATCCACATCCGGACAATTGGGGTCGACATCGTTCCGGTCAAGTAGTAGCTTCACAACCCCTTCGTGTCCTTCGAAAGCAGCAATTCCGAGTGGTGTTCTATTATTCACATCCGGGCGATTAGGGTCGACATCTTTGCGGTCAAGTAGTAGCTTCACAACCCCTTCGTGTCCATTGAGAGCAGCACATCCGAGTGGCGTTCGATTATTCTCATCTGGACGATTAGGGTCGATATCTTTCCGCCCAAGTAGTAGTTTCACAACCCCTTCATGTCCGTTATCGGCGGCCCACGAAAGTGGCGTATTGTCTCTTTTATCTGGCATGTCAGGGTTGACATCCTGCCGGTCCAGAAGTATTTTTACTACTCTTTCGTGTCCCTTCATAGCAGCACACCCGACAGGTGTTCGACCATATACACCTGGGCGGTTGGGGTCTGCATCTTTCTGTTCAAGTAACAGTCTAGCCACTTCATCGTGTCCATTCTCCGCTGCCCAGAAGAGTGGTGTATTGCCGGTAGAATCGGGTTGGTTAATCCCGCAACCCTTCGCATTAATCAATGCAGGCACAAATTCAACAATCCCGAAGAAAGACACGCAATGTAATCCAGAGAAGCAGGGGGAAGCACCGGTGCTTCCGGTATCTCTTGGATGCAGTACTTGCTCGAAAAGTGATAAGGCGGATACGTGGCCTTCGCACTGGTCCAAGAGTTCCAGCGCAAGGGTCCTCCCATGATCTGAGAGTTCCCTGTTCGCATGTGTTCCCCAATATCTTGAAGAATACTTGAGGAATGGCATCATTTGGTAGTCAGGGAGAGGACGGAATGAGAGGTTCTTGACCTGTTGTGAATTCAGATAGGTCAAGCAGGCTTCTGCAATTATCGAATGGGGTTTATAGAAGAGGTCGTCATGAGCGCAGAGATACTCTTGGACGGTAAAGTGGACTAACCGCACAGTCGAAGATTCCTTATCAACTGTGATAAATCCTTGACAACAGTTGAGCAATGTACTTATTGATGGAGCATTTTCTGAGTCGAAATCCGTCGCTCCGATCTCCACTGCCAGCGCCTGGCACAACTCATCCATATGTAACGGCCGCTCTGCGTGACAGATCCATGTGAGAGTGGCTATCGCAAGTTTTGTCTTTTCCCCGCCCTGCGCCTTTATACGCTCGAGCGTCGCACCGTAAGCATCTCCTAAATCTGCCCCATCTTCCACTGATTTGAGCCTTTTTCGTCGCCGAGCAATACTAGTTTCTCTCAGGATTGCCTCGATATGAAGAGAAGCTAGTAGGAATCTAGATTCAAATATGTTAACCTTCAAACTAGGACCACCTTGCATAACTTTGCCCTTGCACTACATACGTTTCTGACCCTATTTCGGGGATGCCCTCGATAATATTTGCCTTCAATGTAGTACTCATTATCTCCGGGGTAGTGTCATCCCTGAGCTTCTCACTCAGATACTTAACAATACCCTCTCTAGTAGCCTCTATCAACACAAAAGTTACCGCTCCATCCAATTTCCTTTCCACCTCACTCTGGACATGGGATCTTCCGGTCACAAATACCCGAGTATTCCGCGACCCCTGCACAATCTGCCCTAGCGATTCAAGAATTACCACCCTGTGCTCTGGCACACATTCGTCAAGTGCATCAACGCATATAAACGTGCGCTTCGTGATTGTGACAGTCTGGAGCATCTTCAAAATTCCCGCAACTTGCAGCCCCCTACCCCCAATCACCTTTTTCTGATTTCGATAATCCTGGACTACCACTTTAGGGACTTCTTCCAGTCCACCAACAAGTTGTCGCAGCAAGGAGCCCAGCATATTCACCGGTGATTGGTCATTCCGGGCAGCAAAGTCGAAGTAAAAACAGGCAACGGCAGTATCTTCCTCCACGACCTCATCGCACAACTTGTCTATAACTAGGGAGCTGTTATCCCAGCCTATCAGCAATACCATTCTTTGGTTTCCGTGAATGAGGTATTCTCTCTTACCTGATGCAGCTCTTTCCCACTCCTGGATTGCCGTGGCAGAATAAGGTTGCATGATTCGATCCATCCTCCCTATTACCATCATGCCAGCGTCTGAATTCCTGGGTTTCCAGCAACCAGGCTCCTATACCGTCCACTCGCTGGGCTCCGATATCTCGATGCCGTACCCATGGTTCTAGTGGAGACAACCACGCCAGTATTTTAGCCTCGTCATCGGGGGTGCAGTAGTTAAAAGTATTGTTGAAAGAATTATAGTTATTGCTAAAAGCTTGAGACATTTTTTCAGTTTTCGCCGCTGTGAATGTTGCTTGGAGCAAGGTGTTGATTCATTTAGGGTCTATCAAGGCAATCATTTGAAAGTAGGGAAAAGCGGGGTTGATGGGAAAGCCTTGCACCTAGCTGACACAACATTCGAAGCACCGGATTCGAATTCCGTTACACAAACGCTCGAGGACCGTTTTGTCAGAAGTTGTGAACGGACCCGCATGTAGCAGCCTCATATTGAATCATACTATGGTCCAAGTTGTCCAAAACTAACGCTACGAATTGAATTATTTTTAAATTTTATAGCATCTACAGCCACCAATATAACGAAGAGAAAAAAACTCTTCACTAAAGCGAAGATTAAGGAGAATAATGCCTAGGTTTTTTTCTTCCAGTAACGAGAATCCCCATCAGATGCACAATAGGATCAGAGAAGTTATATTTCTGGTGAGAGATAGAAAAATATCTTGTGAACTACAGTACGGTATCTACAGTATCCTCTATTCTTAGGCATGTAGAGCACATGTATTTGTTGCTTTGGGGGTGCGGGTGCTCAGGTATGAACGTCTGGTGCCCTGTCAACTAACCCACTTACTGGGGTAGATATTTTGGGGATTGATCGTTGGTTCGGAACCCAGCCAACATGAGCAATGCATCCTAACCAATGAAAAGCAAACAACGGGAATCCGCTATGTATGTCATCGTCGACCAACGCTTTTTCGCTCTAGCGATCATGCCCGCCCCTTGCGTTCTATCACAGCCTTCTTAGTTCGGGCATGTTTGCTGCACCATTTCCCTATGAGTTACAAGTAAATCTTGACCCCGCAGCGAGTGAATCTATGCTCACTCTATAGTACTGTACATTGTATCTGTCTAGAATTTACCAACAGACCCACGCGAGCCCACGGTCTAACGCTCAAGCAGGAAACTGCGGTATTCGATCGAGAGATGGTTCCAGAATGATCTATGCTTGTATATCCAAAGTGGGATATAGCTTATCTAGATAGTAAAGTAAGGAAGGACAGAGGAGTTAGGGAGGGACTACCGTAAAATCTCGAATAATTGAAGAATGTGCTATGTCGTTAGAGTTGCCTCCTCTGGTAAGGTCTGGTGTTTTTTTGTTTTTTATGACTCTCAGAGGGGCTGAGCAGCTCATTTTTTTGCTGCGATTTTCCCCCCTTTTCCAAGGTAGGGAATTCCCGACGACATAGCACATTGTTCAATTATTCGAGATTTTACGGTACCGTAGGTAATTCAGAGTGGTTGGTATTTTTCAGGCGCGGATGAGTAAAACGAGTGCTAATTCATGCTGGAGATATCACCCTCTCGGAACCACAATGTTTAGAGTCGACCCTCTTTTCTCACTCTAGCTCCGGGAACGCCTACGCCAGGCCCTCTGCCATCGGAAAAATAGTCTATGTGCAGTTTAGTAAACGGTCACGACGGACGACGACGCAACGGCGAACGAAATGGCGAAGCGGCGGTTATGAAACGAAACGCCAAGCTTTAAGCCACAAGACTTCGATCGCCTACGCGCGACTTAGAGTGGGGATGTTCTCCCCATTCAACTGCTCGCCCTCCCCCTCGCAACGCTCTACTAACTAAACAAGCTAACGGTAAAGATAGGAGTATATATAAAGACAGCGAAGCGTTCCTTCCATCCTTCCCCCTATGTCCCCTTTCTGTTCCGCAGACTACCGTGCTAACAAAAGAAAGACAAACATCAATGAACTCCCGCTTTCCATAGCCTCCGCAGATCCGACCTTTCGTGCATCCGACTCTTCCAGAGTCGCATTCCTTCCGGCGCTGCATCGGTCCCAGTCTCATATCCGAAAGCTTGGTCTGAACGATAAAGGGATAAGCTGCGCGCGTAATAGGCCGAACATGCCGGGCAGCATCAAAGACTCCCAACACAGCCCGTCTACCTGTCTATCTCTCTATCGTGAGCAACGGAAAACAAGGGGGAAGTGTATATATTAGAAAAAATAGGAAAAGAAGAGGGATTTTGTAATAGGGGATCTGTTCCACTAGGGAATAGTGATCAAGAGAAAGAGTGTAACAAATAAAATAGTCTCCCAGCTGCTGTACGCTAAACGTGATTAACGGATATTCGTGAGCCTTCACTCATAAAATTTAATGTTATTAAACATCTGCAAGTTTTAGGCGGATATAATATTATACAAGTGGGATTTCTGCTAATGACCGCCGGAGAGAATTCTAGGGTCATGTCTTAGGGCTGACGTAAAGGACACAAGGGAAAGGGGGAAGATGGCAGTGGCCGCGATAGTGTATATCAGATTCCTGAAGGTTAAGCAAAGGATAGCGCTAGAAAAGAAGGAATCCCATGCGACCCAAGCGTAACTGCTAGGGTACTCCGAACTTCCACTTGGTGTTAATTCTTTCCCAGCTGGTGAGCTCGCTGTGCAGCCACGGCGCTTTCCACAGACATCCGGGCTTACAAGGCTTGACTACTCTTGAATGTTAGAAATAACAGTTTATTGGCCGCAGTAGGTGCGGGAGCCCACACCCTAAGGCCGTAGTGGTACGCGTATGCACCGGCGAACCAATGCACAAGCTATGAAACGTTTTCTCATACCTCTCTTCCTTTCCTTCATATTTTTCTCACTTCACTCCTTTCTTCTAGTTCACAAATTTTCTCAAGACTTTCATTTCTATCCATTCATCTCCGTCAATCACAATCTTTATCTCCGCTTCATACAAACCCTGTGTCTTCACTTAAGCCGTTCCATTCTGCCGCGTTAAACCTCTACCGCTGATCATTACCTCCGCACGGATTATTTTCAACGACAAATGTCCCCTGACACTAGCACATCCGAGTGGTGTTCAATTACGCTTGTCCAGATGATTAGGTTTAACATTTCCCGTTCCAGAAGCAACTTGACTGCCCCTTCATGTTCCTTGGCAGCAGCCCATCCGTGTTATATTCGATCATTCTTATCTGGACGATTAGGGCTGATATCTTTCCGGTAAAGTAGTAACCCCATAACCCCTTCGTGCCCGCCGAGAGCAGTATATCCGAGCAGTTTTCGGTCATTCTTTTCTAGACGATTGGGATCGGCATCTTTCCGGTCAAGTAGTACTATAGCTTCACAACCCTTCCGTGCCCCTACCCCCCATCTTTCTCCATTGAACCAGCGAAAGCCCACACTACATCTCTCCCCATGTCTCTCATTATGTGGTCTGCAATTGAGGTGATGTGTAACGGCTGGGTATTCTTCTGATTCGTAACCTACTTGCTATCCTTCTTATCGTGGCGGAATAGGGGGTTTATATAAACAATATAAAGATCTTCCCCCATCTTCCTCGCATACGGAAATCCTTTCGGAATGGCTTACAACAATGGAGTTCCGGTCTCTCCTTTAACCTTAGCGTTGATCCGTTCTCTACTTCGCTCTCCGATCATTTCCGGACGTGTACGGTTTGCGAATACTCATATATAGCATACAAACCAGGTGTATCTATTCTTCCTCTCTGATTCGTAAGAGTCACAAAGGAAACTATTAACAAGGGGCTGACTAGATAGGAAAAGTACAAAGGAAAAATTCTTCACCGCAGAGTGATCGTCGGTGATTTTCAACGATGTGGCCAGGAGTCAAGAAAGTGTTGTGCCCCACCCCCCGAAATCTCAATGATATTACCTCTCATTGTACACAACTGCCCGGCTAAATGGTAATTGATAAACTTGATGAGGAGCTGGGAAATGGGTCGGTCCTGCCTCTTGAGGTTGCTGGAACGGGGGTCAGCGGGGCTAGTGCCAAGTTCACTGTGACAGCCTAACTCTCGTACAAGGAGGTGTAGGTGGAAGACTACCCTTGGGAGATGTTTGTAGAGGGGGCAATGTTCCACTGCCAGGCGGCAGAGGGCCCCCTCCGGGTATGTACCGGATCGGATAGGAGTGTACGTGTCGAGTGGGAATGCGGGTAGAAGTGGTAGGAAAGGGGGTAGACTCCTTTAGCTCTCGTTTTTATAAAAATTTTATCAGCTCTTTTTACTGCAAGTTACACATAATATTCTGTGATTCCGCAGTGACTGAATCTACATCCACCCTTTGCGCTAGGGTTTCTTAAAGGAACGGCCTATCATATCGCTCTAGAATTCACTAACAAGCCAACGGGGGCCAAGCGGTCTAATCCTCAGGCGGGAAACTATGATAGCCGTCCAAGAGATAGCGCCAGGACATACTATACCTGAATATCTACAGCAGGATATGTCTTATTCAAAGGGTGAAGTGGGGAAAATATAGTAGGGGTCTGGGAGGGACTAAGTGAATTCAGAACGGTTGGAATTAGTGCGGATGGGTAAACCGAGTGCTAATTCATGCCGGCGGCAATACTGCCCCAAAAAAGCCACAATACCTAGAACCGACCCCCCCCTTTTCTTTTCACCCTAACTTCGAGAACGCCTATGCTAGGTCTTCCGCTATCGGAAGGAGTAGTGTATGTACAATATATCTGTCTATCCGTCCATCTATTGCCAGCAGTAGAAAACAAGGAGAAAATGTATATATAAGAACAGATAGGAAAAAGGGGGGATTTTATAACGAGGATCTATTCTATCGGGGAATAGTGATTAAGGTAAATAGTTGAGCAGATGAAATACGGTAGTCTCCAAGCCGCTGTACGCCAAACACCATGAAGAGGAACTCGTGAGCCTTCATTCATAAGTGTTAGTAAACATCCGTAGGTTTTAGGGGGGTATAAGCTTACATATCATACAAGTGGGATTTCCGCAAATGGTGCCGGGAAGAATTCCAAGATCATGTCTTAGGACTGACGTTAAAGACACGCGAGAGAAAAAGGGAAGATGGCGGTGGCCGCAACAGCGTATATTAGATTCTCGGGGGTTGAGCAAGGATGGCGCTAGAAAAGAAGGAATAACACGCGATTTGAACATAATAGTCCGGGTGCCCCGAACTTTTACTTCGTGCTAATTCTTTCACAGGTGGCGAAGTTACTGTGCATCTACGCTTTCCACAGACATCCGGGCTAGCAGAAGCTTGACCACTCCTAAATGTCCCCCGAGAGCAGCACATAGTAGTGGTGTTCTATCATCTACATCCCGACGATTGAGGTCGACATCTTTCCGGTCAAGTAGTAGCTTCACAACCCCTTCGTGTCCGTTGAAAGCAGCGTATCCGAGTGGCGTTCGATCATGCTTATCCGGACGATCGGGGTTAACATCTTTCCGGTCAAGTAGTAGCATCACAACCTCTTCGTGTCCATTGCGAGCAGCACATACGAGTGGTGTTCGATCATCCACATCCGGGCGATCAGGGTCGATATCTTTCCGGTCAAGTAGTAGCTTCACAACCCCTTCGTGTCCTTCGAAAGCAGCAATTCCGAGTGGTGTTCGATCATACTTATCCAGGCGATCGGGGTTAACATCTTTTCTGTCAAGTAGCAGCTTCACAACCCCTTCGTGTCCGCCGAAAGCAGCACGTGCGAGAGGTGTTCGATCATCCACATCCGGGCGATTAGGGTCGACATCTTTCCGGTCAAGTAGTAGCTTCACAATCCCTTCGTGTCCGTTGCGAGCAGCAATTCCGAGTGGTGTTCGATCATCCACATCCGGGCGATTGGGGTTAACATCTTCCCGGTCAAGTAGTAGCTTCGCAACCTCTTCGTGTCCATTGAGAGCAGCACATCCGAGTGGTGTTCGATCATCCACATCCGGACGATCAGGGTCGACATCTTTCCGCCCAAGTAGTAGCTTCACAACCCCTTCGTGTCCTTTGAAAGCAGCACATCCGAGTGGTGTTCGATCATTCTCATCTGGATGATTAGGGTCGATATCTTTCCGCCCAAGTAGTAGCTTCACAACCCCTTCGTGTCCGTTATCGGCGGCCCACGAAAGCGGCGTATTGTCTCTGTTATCTGGCCTGTCAGGGTTGACATCATCCCGCTCCAGAAGTATTTTTACCACTCCTTCGTGTCCATTCACAGCAGCCCACCCGACGGGTGTTTGACCATCTACACCTGGACAGTTGGGGTCTGCATCTTTCTGTTCAAGTAACAGTGTAACCACTTCATCGTGTCCATTCGCCGCTGCCCAAAAGAGTGGTGTATTGCCAGTAGAATCGGGTTGGTTAACCTCGCAACCTTTCATATTAATCAAGGCACGCACAAATTCAACAATCCCGAAAAAAGACACGCAATGTAATCCTGAGAAGCAGGGGGAAGCACCGGCACTTCCGGTATCTCTCGGACGCAGTACTTGCTCGAAAAGTGATAAGGCGGATACGTGGCCTTCATACTGGCTCAAGAGCTCCAGCGCAAGGGTCCTCGCGTGATCTGAGAGTTCCCTGTTCGCATGTGTTCCCCAATATCTTGAAGAATACTTGAGGAATGGCATGATTTGGTGGGATGGGAGAGGATGGGATGGGAGGTTCTTGACTTGTTGTGATATCAGATAGGTCAAGCAGGCTTCTGCAATTATCGAGTTAGGTTTACAGAAGAGGTCGTCATGGGCGCAGAGATACTCTTGGACGGTAAAGTGCACTAACCGCACAGTCGAAGATTCCTTATCAACTGTGATAAACCCCTGACAGCAGCTGAGCAATGTACTTATGGATGGAGCATTTTCTGAGTCGAAATCCGTCGCTCCTATCTCCACTGCCAGCGCCTGGCACAATTCATCCACAAGTAACGGCCGCTCTGCGTGACAGATCCATGTGAGAGTGGCAATCGCAAGTTTTGTCTTTTCCCCGCCCTGCGCCTTTATACGCTCGAGCGTCGCACCGTAAGCATCTCCTAAATCTGCCCCATCTTCCAATGACTTGAGCCTTTTTCGTCGCCGAGCAATACTAGTTTCTCGCAGGATTGCCTCGATATGAAGAGAAGCTAGTAGGAATCTAGACCCGAATATGTTAACCTTCAAACTAGGACCGCCTTACGTATCTTTGCCCTTGCACTTGTTTCTACATACGTTTCTGACCCTATTTCGGGGATGCCCTTGATAATATTTTCCTTCAATGTGCTGCTCATTATCTCCGGGGTAGTGTCGTTCCTGAGCTTCTCACTCAGATACTTAACAATACCCTCTCTGGTAGCCTCTATCAACACAAAAGTCACCCCTCCATCCAATTTCCTTTCCATCTCACTCTGCACATGGGATCTTCCGGTCACAAACACGCGAGTATTCCGCGACCCCTGCACAATCTGCCCTAGTGATTCAAGAATCACCACCCGGTGCTCTGGTACACATTCGTCAAGTGCATCAACGCATATAAACGTGCGCTTTGTAGTTGTGACAGACTGGAGCATCTTCAAAATTCCGGCAACTTGCAGTCCCCTACCCCCAATCACTTTTTTCTGATTTCGATAATCCTGGACTACCACTTCCGGGATGTCTTCTAATCCGCTAACAAGCTGTCGCAGCAGGGAGCCGAGCATATTTACCGGTGATTGCTCATTCCGGGCAGCAAAGTCGAAGTAAAAACAGGCAACGGCAGTATCTTCCTCCACGGCCTCATCGCACAACTTGTCTATCACTAGGGAGCTGTTATCCCAGCCTATCAGCAATACCATTCTTTGGTTTCCGGCAATGAGGCATTCTTTCTTACATGATGCAGCTCTTTCCCACTCCTGGATTGCCGTGGCAGAATAAGGTTGCATGATTCGATCCATCCTCCCTATTACCATCATGCCAGCGTCTGAATTCCTGGGTTTCCAGCAACCAGGCTCCTATACCGTCCACTCGCTGGGCTCCGATATCTCGATGCCGTACCCATGGCTCTAATGGAGACAGCCACGCCAGTATTTTAGACTCATCCTGGGGGGGCTTGAGGTTAAAGCTATTTGCGAAGATGATAGAGTTGTCGTTATTGCTAAAAGCTTGAGACATCTTTCGATTTTTGCCGCTTTGAATGTTGTCGGGAGCAAGGTGTTGATTTACTTAGGGTCTGTTAAAGCAATCATTTGAAATTAAGGAAAAGCGGGGTTGATGGGAAAGCCTTGCGCCTAGCTGACAGCATTCGAACCACCGGATTCGAATTCCGTTACACAAACGCTCTACCGGTAGGACTCTTCTGTTAGAAATTGTGAACCGACCCGCATGTAGTAGCCTCATATTGAATCATGCTGTGGTTCGAGCTGTTCAAACTAACACTACGATTTGAATAGTTTTTAAATTTTACAGATAGAAAAACATCTTGTGAACTACTGGTATATCTACAGTATCCTCTATTCTTAGGCATGTATAGTACAAGTATTTATTACTTAGGGGGTGCGGGTACTCGGGTACGAACGCCTAGAGCCCCAGGAACCTTCCCAACCTTCTCCCGGTATCACCGTCAACCAACGTACTTACTTAAGCTTCTCTCTAGCTCGAAACCAGTAGATGACTTGCGCAGGCGTAAATCTCCAGATTGCCAGATCTCGGTTATTATTAAACCGGGCAGCACGATACTTTTACCCTCACGAGTTTATCTGATAATCCTTCAACATCAGGAGGTAATATTTATTCGTGCAATCTTCACCAGCAGGCTTTCAGTGAAGAGATAGGTGGCCAAAATTTGGAAAGCTCTTTCTAAATTTCTACGGGAAGCCATCCAATGTACAAGGGTAGAGCATGAATTCATGGTACAGCGCAGGGGTGGTCATTCTCCGTTGTAAAGGGCAACTTTGGTACACTAGGAGAAGTGTGTGTTTGAGTGCACTCAAGGAATTTTACACTAATTTCACACTCTTATTCCAGCACCAAAATTGGAATTAAAAATAGGAAAACTTCATAGGATGTTCAGAAAAGATGCAGACTATTTTAATTCTATTAAAACTATAAATGACATAAAATCTCTGTGAAGCAGTAGCAATAAAACTTTCCTCAGAATTGTGCCAAGACCTTTGCTTTTGGTGGGAAACTCTGTCTTGGCAGAATTTCAAAGTTCAACTGCATACTACTCATGAGAAGTTGGGAATGGAGTAGATATTTTGAGATAGAAATAGTTTCCTCACCATTGTTAGTGGTTCTATGAAAAGTTTGGATTTTTGTGAATTTTCTCTCATGTAATATCTTGGATTCAAGACCTCTATTTTGGACAAAATTATGGTACAGCTGTGGAAGCGCTGTACCACTGCTCTCTCACATCTGATCCCTGCTCTGTACCATGAATTCATGAGCTACCCTTGTACTACGTCGAATAGGAAAGAGCGCAGGAGGAGGGAAACTCCCGAATGAACTGAACACCACCTATACCGTAAAAACTTTTGCGATTCGCCATCTCAGGAAGAGGTAGACTAGTACTATACAGTAAAAACTTTGGCGACTCGCCGTCTCGGTTAGGTCGCAAATCTCGGGATTCAGAGACAAAGTTTCTTGAGATGGATCAGTACTTTCCTAACATGGTATAGCCTGAGTGCTTAGGCCTTGTTTGATCTTCTCAACTTTCCCAACTAGACCTATTTTAGGCTAATGACTCGGTCTCCAGGAATCCTCAAATGGCGAATCGCAAAAGTTTTTACGGTACTTGTATACCGTATTATCTCGTATTATCCGGTTTTCCGCCAAGACCGGGCGTTACTTAAGGTTGGACGGTGCATGGAGTCAGGAATCGGCCCTTTCAATATGCCCACTTAATGTAGTAACTAGAGGGTGGTTTTAGGTGTCTACGACACTGAGGCTGAGTGTGCCGCAATCACTCATTTACAGGGGTTGAGATCGTGATCAAACAAGATCCACATGCTTAGTGTTGGATTGATGGACACCTATAACCCGTCAGTGATTGCCATGTTAATTTGGTGTATTGAAAGGGCCGATTTCTGACCCTATGCACCGTTCAACCTTAAGTGACGCACTGTCTTGGCGGAAAACCGGATAATACGAGATAATACGGTACTACGAGTGTGATAAGATACCGGTAGTGCGAGATAAACGAGATAAAGAGACTAATCAGTTACGCCTAACTTACTGTAAATACAAGTCAAGTACCAGCAACATTATCTGCCACCCTTAACGGCCCCCATCACACCAAGGAAAACGCCATGGCATGGCGCTCTGACCATGCCAGGATTCCGCCCACTCTGAGGGTATTCAATGTTAATAACCGTGACTTTACGTTGACAGTTTCTATCATGGTCACGTGTTGAACCAAGGACAAATTGACTAATAGAATTAATCAATGGAAACTGGCAGTAGAAATGACTCTGAGGACACCATAAGTTATGTGGAGCCGATAACTTGAACCAACCTTGTGTCAACGGTTGAAGTGTGCGCTTCCTTTCTGTAATTCTATTTTCCTCTATTCAACTTACGGCCCATTTCTCGTTTGAAGAATATTAGCTCCCGTGTATCTACAAAGAATCGTACCCAATGCCTCGGACTAGCCTTAAGCGGCTGTATCCATGGAAGCCATCGAATTATTAGGAGTTTCACTTCTCCTAGGCCTCTACTTTAATAAATAACCCCGGAGATGACAATCTAGAAGCCGGAACCGACCTAAAGAGCATGATACGGTAGGACGATATCACCGACAAGATAGTGTCGCATCCAGCAAAGCCAAGCGTCATAGCAAGTAAACTGGATTTGCCCTGTGTGATTGCAGCCAGACTCGATTTGCTATATGACATTATCTTATCAGTGACGTTGTCCAACCATGCTCTTTAATCTAAGCTCTTTCCATCCATGTTATGGAGCAGCAGGATGATCTAGATGGTGAGCTTCTTACAGCTAAGGTTCAAAATTTACGCGAGGCATGGAATTCATGAAGAGAAAACAGAAAAATAGATAAGAAGAAAAAAATAGAGGAAAGGTTTATCCAATAGAATTGGGGGTACTAGGATAGCGCAAGAGATTGCGTGGCCTAGCAATAGGGTATGATGCAGCGGATGGAAAACATTAACTGTAGTTTGAAAACGGACCTCCCGGCGCCCGTTCAAAACGTGAACCTTCAACTCTACCTTTGAAAGTAGACTAGCCATTTTTGGCTGGCCACCCCCACTAGCGCACTCCCATTTTCAGCGCCGCTTTCAACGTAAATTTATGGTCAGTAACTTTGAATACCCTTACTATGCCCTAAACCCACGATGGGGTTACTCCATCAGGCCTGACAATTAGCAACCCATAGACACAACCCACTCGGAGTGCCGTTTACGAGAAATCTTTCGCAATACTGATACTATCCTCCTTAGTACATCACTGCAAGGGCAGTGGCTGCTGGCCTAGAATGGCATGACAGTAAAATCCGGAATAATTGAGAATGGCGCCAGGACATCCAGAATTGCCAACTTTGGATTGAGGGGAGAAAACACAGCTCGAAGATTCTCGTTCAGTTCTCGGTTGAGACAAATAAAAGGAAAATACAGTAGATCTTACTAGGAGAGGCAACCTCAACGCCCCGCAGAGATTCTTAATTATTACTGCTTTTATGGTAGCTGCTATCGCTACAGTTTACCCCCCCAGCCCACGTCTGTCATCACCGTAACAAAATAAGAAGGTAAAGGGTCCATCATTTCTACACCTGTATCTTGTAGATATAGTTGAAGGTTTAAATAATGATTATTTCTGAGTTGGCCATATTGATGTGCCAAGGAAGTCTTTACTGTATATTCACACTTCCGCCTGGCGTTCACGATTTTCCTTTCCAATTCACTACTGTATATATCCGCAACAAACCGGCAAACCACTTTACCCTACCCATGACACAACGATCTGAAGCCGAGTACTTTTTCGTTCAACGGGCATCCTACCCAGAAGTGTGCCTTCCCGACACCAAATATCACTCGCTACCTTCATACTCCCTAGTCTGGATCAAAACTTCCTATCCGAAAAGTGACCTACTCAGCCAATTTAGACATCACCCCCGATGACACAGAATATACACAAATACAAAGCATAAAGAAGCAGAGAATCTGAGTCGGAATTTAGTGTGGGTGCTCAGGCGTTCACAGATGAGTTCGCCATGCCCATCTTTGATCCCTGAGTTCTAATTTTTTATTCCTAGAACTCATATTTCCCATCCCGATGACTAACTCAGTGAGATACCGGTAGGTCTAGGTGGCAACAGTAGTGCTCGCTCACGGTCCCAAGGGCGGAACCAAGGATGGGCGAGATATTACGGGGCAGTTAGAACACAGATTACATTAAAGGAAAAATTCTTTGCTCGCGGGGCACCAAAAATCTAGATTGAAGGAGTGAGTGTCTTTAAGTATCAGTATACCGTTCAATCTATTTGTTTATAATATGGCGTCCTTAAAAGAACCATTCCAAAAACCTTGATTCCTTCTCCATCACTCTCAGCTTCGCCTCTTACAATCTTAATCTTAATAAAAGTCCATAGACTTAGAATCACAGCTAAACAGAGAATGCAACTACTTCAGGTCAATAACGTTTTATAGCACCTCTACCTTCCCACCATCATACTCCCACTCGATCATCACTCCTAACCCTTCTCTCTCGCCGCCGCCGCCCAAAGTTTTCCGTTCTTAATGACCATGCGCGAATACAGTACAAGATTTCCACCCCGGCGAACAACCCGAACAACCGGACCATTTCTAGGACGTTAGAGTTTCCTTTCCTGGCAAGGTCTGGTCTCTCTTTTTCTTTTCCATTTGTCCCGGATCCCTGAGAGCAGCTTTTTTCGGTGTCTTCCGCCTCTTTCCTAGTGGAGGAAATTGTTGACCGTCTAGCACATAGCCCAATCATTTTTCTTACTGCGTCCGGTCAACGATTAATAAGGCACCCTTCGGGGGCCGCCGAGAGAAGAAAAAAGAAAAGAAAAAAAAACCTCTCGCGTGGAAAATTGATAGGTGCAGCAGGGCCCCGGCCTATTGGTTCGAGTGATAGTTGATGTCCACTTATGTACCAATCAAGCCTCACAAAACTATGCAGTATACCGGTAAACTTGGAAGAACCATAACACCCTGGTAAGCGTAAAGAGGCGAGGCAAACCGTTGCCACCCTTTAACTTAGAAGAAACCGAACTGCCAAAGGATCCGAAATTCTGTCCTTGGTGGCGATCATGCAAAATATTATCCTTTGAAGAAATTCTCTTTCAGCAATGCCCCCTTACCCGTGCTAACATATTCTGGTTCATTCCAGTTTATACGGTAGTTGGCCCGAGACTTTATACACGATGGGTAACTTACCGGTAATGGACAATTACCGGAAAGGGCAAACATAACCACAAGTTAGGTCAAGATCTCGGCCCGCTCGCAGAATGTTTCTATCATACGAGCGGACAAAAATGAGAGCTCGATTCTTTCCCTTCATCCTACAAAAAAAAATAACAAATACCCTAGCACCGAAACCCTAATTCTAAAAAAAAAAAGGCAAAAAGGAAAGGCAAAAAAACGGCCCACCCCCACGTAATACGAAAAACTCAACATTCAACTCCAACCGCCCCACCACGCCTACGGAACCCAGAAGGAAAAAAGGAAAAACGAAAATGCCCCCCCTCCTCCTCCTCAGCAGGCTTTCCTAGCATAACATTTGGCCCACTTGAACGCGGTATTCTCCCTGCCGCACTCCTCCACAATTCCTGCATCGGTCCACATTCCCCCATCTTTGACTTCCACTACCCCCTCCGCTAGTACTCCCGCTTCCTCTCCCGGAGCGTACAGTTCATCATACAGAAACCTCCCAACTCGACTGGTCACGGTCGAAAGCTCATCTCCAATACTAGTCGTAGGCATCCACATATCGCAAGTCTTAACCTCTGCCCACTGACCCCTCTCTGTTGGTCCCATGCTCTTGAGTGCCTTCAATATACTCTTCAATGGCTTAATGACTCCGTGCACAGTAGGAGCGGGGAGAATGCGATTTGCGATGTAAGCCGTCGTTAATGGGCCCATGTTATTCAGTAATGGGTCAATGATGGTAAGTTCTAGATACCCACTAGGCTTTAGTATGCGGTGGAGTTCGTGAAGGATCAGCAACACCTGCTGGTCGTGTGGAGTGCTTGTGGCCGGAGTTAGGAAGATGCGCGGGAGGGAGTGGGATACTATTATGTCAACGCTGGCGGACGGTATAGTGGCGAGGGAGGTTAGGGTTGGAGTTGTTATGAAGGTTAGGTTGGGGGGGTGGGTGGTTGTTGGTGGGGGTCGGGGGCTAGTGGGGAGGAGGACGGTGTGGATGTTGGAGGCTGGATATGCTAGGGAGAGGTGCCAGGACCAGTTCGCTTTGATGGGTTAGCTATCACGATTCACGAATTAAAGAAATTGGGGGCGGCAGGAGGGGAGGGTACCTATTCCCCCGCTATCAAGGTCGAGTATTGTGCCCCCGTTATTGAGTACCATCAAGTGATGTCCTGGGGAGAATAATACCCTCTCGAAGGATAACCACTTCATAGCGCTCAGGAACCAAGCCCTCCGTTCCATGGTACTCCTCAAATGAACAAACGATTCATCCGAGTTGACGAAAAAGTCATCCGTTTCACTATCCTCCGCATCGTAATCAATGGCCGAGACAGAGTTGATCGAAATCGACCCCCGCCGGACGGTGCCATACTTAGCATAAGTGAAGAGCCGAGATGTGTTTGAAAAAGTGACGAGAAACTGAGTGAACAGATTCAGTAGTGAAGCCGATAATGGCCTTTTCGGAACCTCTTCCGGTTCTCTAGGGACTTCGCTACGGAAACGCAATCTTCCATCTTCCGCAAATATGATACCCCCATCTCGTCGAGTTGGCCGACTAGCAGAGGAGTCGGGCCTTACTGAGGAAGAGAAACTCGGACGTTCGCCCTGACTTCCAAAGGAGTGCCGCCGAGATACCGTTCCCGACCTTGAACTATGAGGCGATTTTGCCGGCTTTGCAGGAGGTTTCGGAACAAGGACATAATCAGCCACAGTCTTCAAGTAACTCTGATCCCCCCCCGTCCCCAAACCAGCCGCATGTCCTCTTTCAGAACTCAGCCCCGACCCCC
Organism: Tuber borchii; assembly: GCA_003070745.1. Taxonomy (NCBI): domain Eukaryota; kingdom Fungi; phylum Ascomycota; class Pezizomycetes; order Pezizales; family Tuberaceae; genus Tuber; species Tuber borchii. Next base: position 81,501 of record NESQ01000302.1, on the reverse strand, counting down.
CCGACGCGATAGTCCCTAACGAGCCAGCTCTTCTCCTATGGGAAGGCAAACCATCATCCTCCTCCCCCTCCTCATTCTGCTGCTGCTCCTCATCCTCCTTCCCCACTACCCTTACAGCTTCTGTACCCACCGGTGGTGCCTTCCTTCCAAAAAACCTAAACCCTATTCCAAGCCCTCGTCCTAAAGATCTATTCGAGCTCCCTGAGGAGCTAGAAACACTGAGAGTCCTAGAAGCCCTTGGATTCGCATCCAATGATGGACTCTCAAGGCCGGGGGAAGAAATATGTCCGAAAGATCCCGCCCGCGCTGCTCTCCCAGCTTCCAAAGCCTTGCGCAACTTCCGTTCCTTCTTTGCCGCCTCGCGGTCCTCCTCGCTGCGATGCTCGGGCTTGAAAACTAGCCTATTCGGATCATTCCTCTCGAATATGCTCCCCTTTCTGGTCCGTTCTCTTTCCTTGAAGGAATCGGAAGAGGCAGAAGTCGAGACAGAAGGAGGCCGGGAGGTAGTGCTATTTGTTGGCGTTCGCCTGAGCGAGTTTTGAGAGGAAGTCAATCTACTGTCGGCGTCATTAGAGTCTTCAACCTCGGCGAGCAGGTTCTTTTTGGCAGTTTTATAGGATTCCGGATCGATCAGGCCGGTGTCCTTTGCTTTCCGGAGGACTTTGTAGTCTTCGCGGTAGGCTTGGCTTTGCAGGGGTTTTTTGTACACTAGGTGGGCCATGACCGGTTGAGAATGAGGCTGTCTTCCGAGAATTGCTCAATCGACCGGCGAAGGATAGTAGGGATGGTTGACAGGATAGCCGGGATATCAAATTTATACAGCGGTATGTAGAGAGAAAGGACAACACGTGAAATAGGCAGAGTCAGGCTTTTATTTTATTTTCCTCAAACTGGTGATGGGAGGGGAGTTAGAGAAAATGGTAGAAATCAAGATCTCGAAGTTTGAAATGCCGTGGAGGGCTGGAATCATTAATATAGGTCAAGGACGATAATCCTAATCGAATACCGGTATGTAAGTTCCCGTCCGACATTTACCTCTTTCTGGTCCCCCCCTCCCCATCCATACATCCATCCATTTCATCCACCTTGCATCCGCCCCGCCTCAATGCTCTTCTTCCCCCCACATCCAGGTTTTGCTCGAGCAGAGCAATGATGCCCAGGCCCGTTCCCAAGTGGCGGGACTGGGAAAGAGAGCTGCCAAAAGCAACCCGCGGAAGCTGCCAAATGAGGCTTTGATGAATAAATTCACCCCACGTGCGGGCGGTAGCGCCTTTGATTTGCGAGATTGGCGCTGCTAGCCCGCCTGTTGTGCAACATGTTACCCAAAACCCTTACATCGGGACACTAGCGATTTAAATTTTTAGAGCGATTCTGTCCATTTTTTTCTATTTTTTTTTTCTTTTTTCCTTTCTTTCTTTACCAAAGATTTCTTTTTTTATCAGTCCCCGGATTGTAGAAGCATTTCAGGGACTCAACCCGCACTTGCCCGGTGCGTGGGGAAAGCATGTCGACAGATTGATTAGAACTCCTGATCGGATCGGTGGGACAGGGTCGAATGAATAGAAGGATTCTAAACACGGGGAGGTCTTCAGCATGGGATTTTGAAAAATGGGGCTTTCTGTTGGGGCTCAAGCCTCTTCTCTGCAGCATCTGTCACATTCACCTATGATTCAGCCAAAATAACTGCACTACTCGAGTACAAGCATTACCGGACACCACCCGTTGAAGCACTGACGATTCTGTGCTTTGAAGTGCACATCCTCCTCCTTTCCCCCTCCCCTCCTCCCCCCCTCCCCCCCTCCCCTCCCACTCCTACTCTCGCCCCAAGCTAAGAAAGGCAAATGGATTGATCAGGCTCGCAAAGGCAACACGGTTAACACGGATGTAACCTTGCTAACCGTGAGGTGGTTGAGGTCCAATTATAATAGCACGCACAAAGCCCTATCTGATCCGCCAGCCCACTGGTGAGGTTGGGCACGGTACAAGTACAACGGTACATAGAACCTCAAATACCCGCAATCCAACCGTGTGCTAGGTAGTCCAAAATTTCCTTCTCTAGAAGTGGGTGGGGGGAAGCACAGCAAAAGGTGAGGCGCTAGCCCTCTGAAAGGGAAAAAACGACATGGCACACTGTTCATTCCCCGGAATTTGAGTTTCTCCGGGACTGCGCATTATTGATAGCACCCCCAATGCTTGTTTTCTGCGGAGCCGAGGTAGCAAAACTTTTTTGAGCACTAGGCGGTGATAGTTATCTCAGCTGATCGCACCCGAGTGCTCGGGAGTGGTGGTGCATCCAATTGCAGACATGTTCAAGATTAAAAAGGACCAGAACGAAGATACCGTATCTGCGCGCCCAAAATTATAATAACAATAAGGCGTCGCTTCTACGGATCTAAAAGCGCTAATGAACACATAGCCCTACGTTCCACGAGTGATGGAAAGCCTAATGCCTTGTGAATACGCCGTGCAAGTCAAGGTCGAGGGTGGGCACGAAGTGTCATTTTGCGATGGTGGTGGTCAATGATCGCAAGAACTATGTAGTGCTCGAGCAGGGTGCAATAGCAGACACCGGAGCAGAACGGCTGAAAATGAGCCAGGGCAAATATAGCCAGTAGATAAAGGGGGATACCATACGGTAAGGTGCAGTCCTAGGAATCGGATATAACATTGTTCTTAGCTCTGTATCTGCCTTTGTCGAGCACGTACTTGTACGGAGAGCACTGCAACCGACCACAACGCTGCTCAAGCGGTGTACATTACTAGCACGTGTACTACCGGTACAGTACCAGCACTCGACATTTTTTAGTCTCCAGGATGGGAAATAAATAAGTGATTCACTTACGGTATAATGTAGGGCCTCATGGCACCAGATTTGGCCCGAGCGGCTGTAACTTAGACCACCGGCGTGTAACTCAAACGAATGCCACAAGGTCCCCTGAAATCCGCTGCCCCCGCTGGCCCCACAATCCCCAGGGCAACAACTCCTGGGAAAGGTTAGCGTTTTCCTGGCAGGGTACAACATCACCCCAGTGGATGTGTTGGATCTCAGCAATTGGTATTCGCAATTTTCTTAACTATCAGACCGAACCTGTCGTGAGCTGATGGGCTGACTTGTACCGAGTACATTACAGCGGCTTTCAAGAGTTTCTATAGCACTCGCCAGACAAGACGTATCCGACAATAGGGATCCACAAACTATATGGCAAAAATCGTGCTTACCGTGGTTGAGAGCCCATACAAATTCACGGCCCCTGCTTTCGGGTGCTACTAGCATTTGCATGCCACGAGCACCAGCACCTGTACTATTAGTACAAGTACAAGGTTCCAAGGCGTTACAGCATACCTTCGCTTATCCAGGCCAATTGCTTATTTGACTAGACTTGCGCGGTAGCCGACGCAATTAGTACGGTCTCACAATTCTACCCGAGAACCAGGTCCTCCAATTTATTTGATTTTGATGGGTAAAAGAGACGAACCAAGGTCGAGGGTGTGTGATAGTTCATGATTCAACCTAGACAGTACCGTACATCCGCGTCGCTATAGGGTAATGGAGAAGGAATCGCTTTGGGACTCGAATACCCCATACAAATTTCCCTTCTATAACGGACCTAGAAAGAACTTTCGAATTCCAATCCCCTGTCCCCAGACAAATACAACCCGCTATAATGAAAAGGAAACCCTGGCTACAACAAGGTAGGTGCTGTCTTGGGCGCTGCAGGTCTAAGCATGCGTTCTACTCAATTGCTGCTTTCGGGGCTATGAAGACCTTCGATGCCACTTGGTATCCCTCATCTTCTCTCGCCACCCCCCAGATTTCCCGTCTATTGACGGAGGCCTGCCCGCGTATTCCCTATTTGTCCGTCTGAGAATTCCGGTACTCGTAACACTCTGTGCGTTGCCACGGGGGAGCTTTGGAAATCGATCGTAATCTCCCCCCTTTTCGATGCATTGCTGGAGTTGAAGTTTTCCAGTCTGGTCGAGTGGGTTGATAAATTCCCCCACGCACGTGGGGCAGCTAATTTGCCCTAGCGATATAAGTACGGAATTGATTACGAGAGCTGCACGCCACCGACATATCGATAACTATTTACTCAGTGAGGGGTTACTTTCCCAAGGCCCTACAAGTAGCAAGGAAGATACAAGTAACCGAGACCCTGCATCCGGTACATGTACCGGGGAAGCATGAATGCACGAAAATAGGGACCAAAGGGGTACTGTAAAATCTCCTATTAGTGCTCTACTCTTTCCTCCAATGTCTAACCAGGGCACTCAGAAACAAAAACCCCAAACAATGTTTTCCTCAAACGACAAAGCCTGAGAGTACAGCGAGTGTTGGATCTTACCCGAGTATTAGCTGGTGCTCGCGGTTCACAAATTTTTGACCCCTGTCTTCAGGTTCTTCATTCCGTGAACATGTAACCTGTCAAACTAAACCTATCGTCGGCCGATGCCGCAATTGACCGCTGATAATCCGAGAGTGAATTATACGAGATTTTACGGGATGCTCGGCCCCAGAAACTCGAGAACAAGTACCGTACTCGAGTACTACTTGTAGAGTGCCCGAGAACAGGGGGGGCATGTTTTGTATCGGCTCCCATATAAGCGCGTTTTTCGCCATATTCGTTGTAGGCAAAGTGCACCGGAAAACAGGGGTTCACGGGGCAAAAAATCAGTGCGTGTCCGAGTGCCTGTGGAAATTCATGGCCCCTGTTTTTATTCCCCGTGTTCCTTCTCTCCCGGTAGGACAAGTAGTACCAGTGCTACAAGTAGGCCCCTCTAATGTATGAAGAACGAGCACTAGCCAATCAGCGTACTAGAACTACAGATTCTTAAAAGGTTTCTAGGGTTGTGGCGCACCTGTGGGGGTATCTTTCTACCCCAAAAGACGCTCACCACAGTTATCCCCAACTCCCGGTACCGGAGCGAAATTTGACTGTGGTTTTCCCCTTAAACCGCCCTACAGCAGAACAATATGATACCGAGTTGTCTTTGCAAACTAATCACGGCTTGTCCCTCAAGTGGGAAGCGATGCATGAAACATTGGCAAAATAGCCCCTGCACCCTCCGCGAACAAAGAAGCTCGCTGATTGTAGAAGCCGCTGAAACTGCCTTTTCGGGAGGAGAGTTTTTGCTGGTGCTTAAAACTTACCCTCACAGTTTCTAATATCGAGCATAGTTCAACTTGCGACAGCAACAACACCAGCAAATAGGATTCCCAAAATTCCTTCTGTAAAGTTTTCCTAAATGGTGGCTGGGTCAGAGCTACAGTGCAAGCATCTCCCTTGAGTCTTCTGGACGGGGGTGTAGAAGCCTTCGAAACCTTCGCGGGAAGGAGCATAGTGGGGCTTGTCTCGGGAAAAGAGTTTTTGCCGGATAATTAGCCAAGGGACTTCCTAATCAGGGAGAGCCTACTTCTATATTAGGACTAGAGTTTTTGATTTGATGTGAGGCTCAAGGGAGGCTCTGCTTGAGCAGAGGGGTAAGTCTATTGAGCTTCTGATGGTTAGCTCAAGTCTCAAGAGACTTCTTCACTCAAGGAACGGTGTTCACACTAACCACTGCACTAGGGGGCCTAACAAGTAATAAACCTTTTAGCAGGGCTATGGAGAAGGCAGGGCATCCTCTACTAGTACTATACATGCTCAAGGACATGTCGGTACACGAAGTACTTGTCTGAGAGGTAGGTGAACTTGAGAAGTGGCCGATCAAGAAAGGGCTGAGGTTGGTTGTGGCAGGCCGGGATGCCCCTGTTGACTCTCGGTAAAAAGCAAAAGTAATAGTTCAAGTGCCTTTTTCAGTCCCCACTTTCAGGCACAGTAAAAAAACTCTTGCGATCCGCTATCTCCGCCAGCCCGGGAAGGTCTAGTTTGACAAGTTAACATAATTGCGTATACCAGTTCATGAGATCCAATATATCCTAAAGGCTGATCATCTACTGTGACGGGAAAGCACTAATGCTCCTCCTTAAGATCTTTTGTCTCTGAACCTGGAGATTGGGGACGCGCTGGAGAGATAGCGAATTACAAAGAGTTTTTTACTAGACTCGAGCAGTTTCCGGGGGGGCAATAACCCAGAAAGTTGATACTCGCTGATACATGAATGGGGAGAGTCAACCCCCCTACTCAAGCTCACAGAGGGCTATGATAGCAGTTGATGTTTTCAATAGTCTTCCTCTTAGTGGATATCTCGATAAATGTCTGCTGTGGGTCGAGACATTTATTTCCCAAGTCTACGATCTTACCATTCCAAGTTATATTGCTTTTTAAACGCTACACATCTCTATCTGCTCCGTGGATTGAGTTCATACGGCTCACAAAACCAATTGGATGGAATTTAATTATTATCACAGTCCCAAATTATTCACTTGAAGTTCCGCCAGGTCACAAACAATCACCTTGGGGGATACTTCCACGATAAGGTAAAAATATGTTTTTCTGTAGCTAAGGCCTAGGGTTTGTACTATGGCAATGTTTGGTATGCTTATCTAGGGAGTGGGGAAAAGGCGAGCACTTATTTCTCCACCCGGAGGCGTTCACTTGTAGGCAGAAGAAGTCACTCAACGTCACTTGCAATTTTTTAACTTCGGTTCCGACCAGCATTTTATCAAACAGGTCAATCACCCTGCCCCACTGGCCACACTTTGGCGGGCATCTCATCAATTTTTCGAAGAAGAAAAAAGAGGAACCCTGCCTCTGGAGTGCTCTAAAGCACAGCACAGGTATTGCGGTACTCGAGTACGTGCGAAGTTCCCGAATATTGGAGCCCGAGTTTGGTATGTGGACTCGGATGCGCAGATAATTCGTCCTGCAAATTTTCAATTCTTTGTGTTTGAGCATCTGTAATTTTACTCTTCCTGTTGCCCCCGGCAACGCCCGCACCTCGCTTGCTGGCCTGTGGGACGCTTGGCAGCATGACACCTCAGATTTTCCGAAACCAACATATACTCAACAACTCGTAAAGTGTGAGCGACAGGGTGTGAAAATTTTCAGATGTTTTCCGTTCCTGCACTGCCAACGAGAGACAGTTCACCAGCGACACGTGGTGATCAAAATTTTTATTCCCTCTATTGCCATCAGAGTTCCCATTCCCGTTCCTCCGTGGCTATAAATTATTCCCTTTCCTGTGTTAGTTTTTTTTTTTTGTTTGTTTATTCTGTTCTGTTTTCTTTTTTCCTTTCGCTCGATATGCGGTTTGGAGTTCAGATAGAGTACCGCATGCCGTGGCCGTGTTCGCAATAACTGACAGCGTTAACTTTTTTCATAAATGGTGGCAGCAGCCAGCCAAAGCCCTAGAACGCACACACCCTGTCCCACCCGTGACTGTCCACAGTACTTTCTTAACCAACTGATCACTTCCAAGTATCCACTGGGGTCTGCCTTCCAGTCCTTGTCCGCTTGGGATCCACGGGTTGTTTGGGGGCGTGCTCAATTCGAAGGGAGGGTGGGAGAAGGGGGAGGGAAAGAGAGAGAGAGAGAGATGTGGATAATAAGGAGAGGTGGTGGTGTGTTTACTTCACAGTAGTGTAGGTACTACTTTTCTACCCGGGAGTGCTTATGAAAGCCATTCTGATGAAGTCGAAAAGGATGGTTCCAGCAACCACTGACAGGAACTATCAGACAATAACCCATGTTGCCGAATTGCTGCCGGGAAATCCTCATTCAAAGAAAAGCTTCCTCGTTTGGATGGGATTAAATTGGTTGAGCACAATGCCTCTTAGGCTCAGTAAGTGATTTTTTCCCCCTTTTTTATCCGGGTCCCCAATTCTAACCCATTAGCCTCAATAGACAGAATGTTACCGCAAACCTTCTAGTTAACCTCTGACTACTACAATGATTGATAGCCGACCTACGCAAACATCTGGCGGTTCTCATGGTAGTTTCCACTAGAGGCTGTCTGCAACACGGCGAGATAGGATGAGGTCGATTGGCGGTAACCGGCTAGCTGGATACCTTCTCCACGAAGGTATCCAAGCTGTCTAAGCCTAGGAGGGCCGACGAAGGATGAGCACACGAGGTCTGGGTAATCTTATTAAAAAACTAGAATGGACTTCGACACACACACCGCAAAAACACATCCCCCCGCCTTTCTCCCTAGGTTAATTGTGGGATGACAAGGCAAACCAAGTCTCTCGATCCCCGGCGGATTACTTGGTGTTGATAATGTAATCGGGGGAAAACAACTTTGCAATGAATGGAAAAAAAACGAAAATGAAAAAAATGAAAAAATGAAAAAAAAAAACGAAAAAAAAAACAAGAGGCAATGACTTCCTTCCCAAGGCGCTTCGAGCATTTTGCGATTCGAGATGTTTTTTCACTCCTTTCCAACAATTTTCTCGAACGTACGAACTTACGCCCCCGCCGGAGTGACCATTAGGCGGCGGCATGCGCAGCGCGAGCTCTGACTGGAAGCCGTCGGTTTTCTTCTCTCTCTCTCGCTCTCTCTCTCTCTCCCCACATATTCCCAGTTGGCGAGTCCAGTTGTGGAAAAAAGCGGAGAACGACTTACATTTAATACAAAGATTGTCTTCCGGCGAGCTTCCCACTCAGCAGTTGAGCTATCGATCAATTAGGAGGAGTTGGTGGCTAACAATTCGTTTAGAAATCCTAGCCTTGGCCTTGCTGTGCAAGCAGAAACGATTTCCGAAGCCTGGAATAAAAAGTCCTTGGGAAAGGAATGGACCCGATCTCCTTCTCACATGGATTGGATTGGTGTTATCCTGAACAGACAGCGCGACCAGTCCCCTTGGATTTTCTCGTTATTCAGACGAACACCGAAAATAATTTAGCTCCCGTCGTTTTTTCTGCACTATCCTCCCTCCCTCATTCATGGGCGCGGCGTTTTCCCCGCTCTTTGGCGCGATGGTTTTTTGCAAAGAGATGAGAGGGAGAGGGAGAATTATCATATGCACTTGGGAAATTTTCGAGATGGCAGTCGCTTGAAGATGTCCGGGCATTTGCTGGTGCCAACATCTTTAGGTCATCCTCTGGTGGCTGCGACCGGTCCCTTTCCGTCACGAGCGATCTAGGTGGTCCACGTTTTTGTCAACCTTGTAGGTGGTCATCGACGGGACTCCGTTCATATGCTTTTGGTATCATAGTGCGTGGTAATTTCCTACCACTAATGATATTCTAGCAGGACTGTTGTGCTGGATGGGGAGGGTGCTAGAGCGCTAGGTGCGGGGAAGCCGTGAGTTGGCCTACACCGATTACGGTAAATGTTACACAATGCTGAAAGTACCAGGAACTCCCAACGCTCGGGAATCTCCCGGATTCAGGAACCGGATCCCTCAAACAGGTACCAATGCCATTGGAAGCTTGCCCCGCACCAAAAACCGCGCCACCGGAGTGCTTCATGCAGTATGAGTTACAACTGATACCCCACTTCAGACCCGCCACGGGATTGTTGTGGGGTGAAATGTGTGGGGTTTTGTTGATTGGGGATGTGCAGCCGTGGGTTGGTTTTCAGTGGACACTTTGCAGATCGTCAAGATAAGCTTGTGCTGTCGACCTTGTTTGTGGGATGTGAGGTTACCCGGTACAAATGTGGGGGGGAGGTGGAGGTGTTTTTCACCAATTGAAAGAGGGAATTTAAAGCAGTAATCCCGCACGAGACTTGTAGCGCACGGCTTTTTCCTGCACCATTGAATAACTAGTGTTTGGGGTTGGTCTTCATTCTACCAAATCCTTCTATTCGATTCACGAAGTAACGCCCTCGGATAGGCAGATGTGAGTTTCGTTCTTCCTTTCTTTTTTCTCCTTTTCTTTTCAGTTGTACCCCCACTGCCCCCCACATCTTGGGCATGGTGTCGAAAGTCGTGAGAGTTGATAGGGCTGAAATGATGAAGCCCCTCCAATAGCGATACCGCACGTTCAAGAAAAAGAGGATTCACTCTAAATTAGACCTGAGTAAACTGGTTTATGTTGTTCCATCATATACAGATTCCTAGGTCGGAAATTTAGGTCATGAGTCTTTATTTATTTTTTCATTACATTTCACATTTCCCCTCCACTATTGATCCCGAGGGGAAGAAAGGGAAATGAAGGAATAAAAAAACAAACTGAAAGAAAAAACAAAATCTTTTTTTTCTTTTCTATTTTTCTAGTGTACCGGTACCGCGCCTATTGTCAGAATGTTTCTTTTCTTTCCAGTCTTTGTGGCGGTGAATAGAGAAGGAGCGAATACAGGAGATCTGGGCTTGTGAAGTGACACAAGATGTAATGCTCAAGATTCGATAACCAAGATTCTCCTTTTTTGTCGTCTGTATAAGGAAGGAAATTTTCTCGTGTTATACTCCTGCATTACATTACCAGCCTTGGATGGAACACCTTCGGAAGGTCTGGGAATTGGGACAAGCATAGGAGGCCGAAAAAATAGAGGGTGTCTTGGCATTCTACGTTCTTTCGGGTAACGAGTTGATTTGCTCTTCCAGATGATCCATTGCCGGGAGTGACTATGGACAGCAGTGACTGGGATGAAGTTTCTCAAGTGTGCACTCGATGATCGGTTCGCAGCGGTCGTCTGCTGTTACGTCTCTTAATTTACATGGCACATGGCCCGGGAGCGGCACTATGGTGATTCCCGAGAATTACTAGTGGTTGCTCGGCTGAGGATTTAGACAATTTGCCCTGGGATAGGCGTACTGAGACGTGGGGGAATCGACTTGATAATTTCGTTGTTGGCAGTGGTTTATTCAACCATGGGGAAGCAAAATGTGTGGGCCAAATGGAATTGATTGATCCTGCGACTTCAATGGCCTAGGTCGGTGGTCTAGGGTTCTGTCTCACGCTTCTGTCCGCGTGCAGGCTTGATTCAGGTAAGAATTGGGATTGTCGTGATTCTTGGGTACGTTGGATAACAGGGATTTTCTTCCAGTAGTTTGTTACGCTCAGCCGATGATTCCGCAGAGTTGCTTAATCATTCAATCGGAGCTCCATCCTACAAGCCAAGACTTCCTAATCTCTTTCATCCTCATTTGTTTTACTCACCTTTGAAGGTGTAGCTAAGTCGAGTGTGGGCTTCAAGTAGTGCAGGGCAGAATCTTGCGAGAAGCGTCACACGAGCGTTGGAAGCTCCAAGTATTTAATGGGGCTAATATCTCTCTTTCTCCATCCTAGTTTAAACGAGTTGGGAACCATCTTTCAACTACTCACTTTTTTCTTCTATTCCTCCTCCTGCTTTCTTGGTTACTTTTTTGGTATCTTAATGATATCTTATCCCATCACCCATAACCAGATAACCGCCTGTGTATTCCTTCTCACAGAGAATACCGGACAACAGTTCTCTCGCACTCGCCCTTAGTTCAACACTGAAACGCCGAGATTTTCAACATGGCAAAAGCCCATTACCAGTCGTCAGCGGCTGTTCCTGTCGCGCCCCGATCCGCCGCCCAGACGGTAAATATCGACGCTACCACCAACAGTACCACGTTTAGAGGGCAAGGGCCAATACAAGGTAAGCCGTACACGTCCGTTCCTCTACAATTATTGTCTCCCGGCGTAAATGTCGTGCGGGCTAACAGTTACCGTCGCTTTCTACCAAAGAAGCGCAATCTCCGGCCGATTTCGAACGTGTCAGGCAGTGGTCGCTTGCCGTGGTTAGCCCTGAAGTTAGTGTTGGGCGGCTGAGGAGGATCACGGAGGGTATACGCCAGATCACTGCGTTCACTCCCACCCGGGACAGTCTCCAGAATGATGTCAATGGGAAAAGGCAAGGACAGGCTCCTTGTCCAGTCACTGGGAAGTTGTGTAGTGAAAAGGGCTATGGCCCTTATGAGATTCATAGTGCTTGTGCACCGTTAGATTTCTCGGACTATTGCAAGTGACTTGTCTTGTACTTCGCTGTACTGGCGGAGAAGGTTTTCGTTTTTGTTTCGTTTTTTTTATATTTTCCCGCACCCTCTTTGTCTTCTCTTTTCCAGCTCGCTGTTATGGGGTTATCGGAAGTTGTTGTGTACAAGTAAAAATGCCGGCAATCTCTTGGCCTTTATTTCACTGCAAAACGCTCTGCAATGCGAAATCTTGGAAGGAGCAGCTTGAGTCTTTGTTCTTGGTTGGATAGACACATGAGGTAAAGTGACCGAGAGATGAGGCTCGAATTTTCACCGGCTCCCGCTGTTTATGCTGACATCTTTGGGTACTCGATTATTCCTACGATTACGAAGAAAGCTGGGAAGCCATATACTGTATTCCCATAGCTTAGCCGGCCATATCTAACGACTAGCCTACGGTACAGCTTTAACCTAAGTTCGCGTTATCGCCCTTAAACTTCTGTATGGCGTGGGATTATTTAGTTAAGTACCCTTGACAAAAAGTCGGCGGGACTCACCTACTTGTTTAAGATTGTGATCTAAAAATCGTATCGTAACAGCCCGACAAAACGAACAGCCTCGTCACATGATGCGGCTGAAATCCGGGCGTTTGGGTTACGGTACTTGCGGATTCCCCATGCGTTATTATTAGTGTTTCGATTTGGTTCTCGCCCGCTTCTTTGAGGGAAAAAAAACAAATATTTGTGGATGGATGAATGGCATGTGCCACCTTGGATCTAAATAATGAGGTTTCACAATGGCCAACGCGTCAATGGTGAGGGCTGGTGGTTATGTACGATATGCTCCAGCATGCTCTTGGCGGCCTACGGCTTACTTTCTGGTGCCAAATTGGGTGGTATAACCAAACCAAACACGAAATCTCACTCGTGGGGCAGGCTGGTTTCTAGGCGCATGCCCCGGCTGGTCGTTTGCCTATGCGAGTGGCGTAAATGAGTTTACCATTAGCACGTACCTGAGTGTATCATCAAGTTAATTTGTTGGTGTCGGGCGTGAGTTCTGACTTGGCGCCCCAGCTGAACTCGGCAGCATTCTTAATAGCATTCAAATGTCACTTTGCTGTGCCTGGTGTACATGCTATAATCACCATACCCCCCCTCCCCCGGCGCTCGGAAGCAGGAGTAGGCTTCAACCCCCGGCGACTAAACATTGTGCGCCATAATGCACTACTTGTGATGTCGTGGGGTTCAAACGGACTGCTATTGCATACCAGCAAAATTCTGAGGCTCTGGCCAATTCTTGGCTGTATGCAATAGCAGCCCGTTTTGAAAACACCGCGACGATACTAATATGTTCCAAAGGTAACGTTTTTCCTCCTCCACCGGACATGCGCGCAGCTTGCGCTTTGAGGCTTTCCCCTTTTTAACACTCCTCCAGCAAGGCTGGCAAGATTATCCCCGGCCGGCAGGCATGTTAAATTAAACGGGCTCATCTCGTCGTACGCCTCTGTGCTCGAAACATACCTGGTCTATGCAGCATTTCTGTGAGGGCTTTCAGAGGCTTTGGGGATTGATTGGGCAAACTACATTCGCTACTGGGCACCAGAAGGTCTAAAACGCAGAAAGACTAAACGGGCCCTCTAGTAACATACACGGGAAGGGTTGCCTTCTACTGTGTGCCTTGTGGTTTGTGTCCGGTTGACGTTAGTGGCGGAAAACCGTTTGCCAACAGCCACCCCTGCTCCTCCGTACCACCCTCTTGAACATGCCTAATCCTGTGCTGCACAGTACGCTCACAACTAAACCGCAACTCCCGTCTACACGGTCAATCACTCGGGGCCTTCGGCGGTCTGGGAGTTACGACGGTGTCCAGTAGACTGAGCTATGCCGTCCGGCCCGCTCAGTCGGAATTATCTGATTTCTCGCGCACACATTAACAACACGCTAGTGTCAGCAGTACGACAGGCGATGGCCTCCGATCTGTTATACTTGTACTATGCCTTGGTTCCATCGCCGACGCCCGTTTCCCCTTCTGCCATACTACGAGCAGGTTCAACCTACCATCGGGGCCCCTGCGGAATTCTCACACTTCCGTGCTTGTGATAGAGCGCCACTAATAGTCCTGCTTCGTATCGAAGAATTTTCCTAGCATTCAGCAGTGTCAGCTCCAGGACCTCCACGATACGCTTGCTCGCGTGTTACATTAATCTATAGTGAGGCGGAAGGGGGGAGTATCGCTTCTCATTGGCTTGTTCCATCAAGAAGACCCCTTGCCCGCGAGAGCCTCGATCTCAGGCGATATAGTGTGTCATGTGCTCAGATATGATGCATTGGTATACCGTATCGTCTTGCGTACTGCGTCGCGCAGCTACCGCCCTACATCTCGTGGTATTGTTTCCTCCTAGATACTCCAATTCACATCGCAGGATCCACTCGAGAGAGCGGAATCTTGGCAAGAACTGCCGAGTGAGAACTTCGTGCACGGAATACGCCGCGTACCGTTCCCCGAATAGTGAATGGAGTTGCGAGAGTACCCGTTTATTCTGCTCTTTGGTAACTCCCTGCAGATTGCTCGCCGAAACTCGGAGCACTCTCTTTGTACCTCAGCTATTCTCCACCGTGATTCGCTCGATTCGGGGAGATCTTGATAATTGCTTTTTAAGGATGTCGCGATGGCAGCCTAGCATTGTGGAAATATCAGTCCTGTCGGGCAGGAAGATGTTGCTTTGTCGCTCTAAATGTGTCTTTAAATCGGGAGGTTACGGGACCTTGAGGTGGAAGGTTTATTTATATCTTATTTCAACATGTTATTAAGTTTCGAGCGCTTATGATCAAGCGCCTGGTTTTTTTACTTTGAATTCTGCCTCTAGGAAGGCAAATATGGCCTCTCGAACCGAGTCCAGAGCAGGGCCTCCTGCAGAGCTGGTTACAGTACTAGCACAGCAGCTATGATAGCTTCGGCGTCGGGATATAATTCAGGCATCGGAGAACGGCATTGCCCACCCTCTCATCTCGGCAATTGATAACTGGTGCCTTCCGATATTAAGCCTGGTCGGCACTAGGAAATGGCTTTGTCAAGCTCTAGCCATCCGGCCGGTTGGGGGAAGAACGCCAAGCAAGGCCGGGGGGGCGAGGATTGGATATCGTTGTTTATGACTAGTCAGAACACGCCTGATTCACCGGGAGGCTTGCTGCATGGCATACGGTGGTGAGGGAGCTTCTTTCCATGACTAGCGAAATTTCTATCCGCTGATGCGTTTGGAAGGATTGTGTGATTGGTCAGGACTCAGGTGTGAGCCTTGGCCTGGATAAACATTTTGACGAATTGTCTTGGGGTGAAGATATGTAACAAAACCCTTCTTTCTTTTTTTTCCTTCTCGTTTCTATTGTCTACTGGTAATAATAGTCCGGGCAGTCTTTCTAGGGAGCTCTTCCGCCGGACATAGAATGAATCCAGCAGGGTAAGCAAAAATTACTTGTTTTTAATCCCTGTTCGTCCCCCGCGGGGTGAGGTGGGGGCTGTGAGCCTTAAGAGGGTTCTGGCATCGAGACGAAGCGCCAGAGTGCGTTCATTGGTGAAAGAGCAGCAAGAAAAAACTGCCATTGGCCATAAATAATTCTAGGCTCGCTCTGGGCATTATTCTCATGCTCAAAATAACAAAAGCTTTCCCTTGAGCAAATGGGAATGATCGAACACCAGCCAGCCTAAGCCCTGTTTCATGCGAAACCCACTTTGGTGGCTAACCTCGATAATATAAAAGTAGGCTACTGATAAAGCAAGTCTGTTCGAAGACCCTGACCAAACACTCAAATAAATCCTGAAAGTATGTTTGGCGCACCGTCGAAGGATATCCAGTCGCCTAAAACAAAAGAAAAAAAGAAAAAAAAAAGAGAGCCATGTCAAAAGCTCCTTTTGGGTTAATCTCGAAAGCCCCACTTTTGTTCAACGTCTCCCGCAAAACTGACCTGGCGGCCAATATGGGATCAGTGGAGTAATTTTTCATTACGATACCTACTTTAATGAATTCACTTTCTACCTATTAAATTGATACGACCTGTTCGTTACTCGTCCAGCTTCGTCGTCATCTCGGCAGAGAAGAGCAGATGTTGTCTGCGGCGGGTCAACTATGCGTGGCTTGTAAGAAAAAGAGCGGCTGGAACGGTTCTGTGCCGTAGGGCAACCAAGGTGTTCTCGGCTGATCTCTTAGCTTGCCGTGGCAAGATCCGGTGTGGATAGTGTCCCTACTGGGAGTCGAGGCACACGGTGACACGAAACAACCGGTTACCGTACCGGTCTACCAGTTGAGATCATAAACCGGTTTTCTCAATACCGCACCACTCTACGATATGTTCGTTTCGTGTCACCGTGTGTCCACTCGTCGTGGGGCACGTTACCGTAAAATCTCTCGAAACCCACTATCTCCGTTAGCCCGGGATTGGTTTGGTTTGACGAGTAAACAGAGTTGCGAATACCAGTTAATGAAGTCTAACACCCGGTAGGCTGATTTTATACCGTGTTAAGAAAACGTTAATTATTCTTAGAAGCTTTTGGCGACTCAGAATCTGGAGATCACAGGGCTGAGGGAGAAGGCGGATCTCAAATTTTACGATGCTCGAGCACAACAGCCTTTACCCCTTTCTACATTTTGTGCCTCTAACATACTAAGAGTGATCAGCGAGCAGAGAAAGCACCAATCCCTCTCAGTCCTGAGGGGAAGTTCTAATTGATGGTTTCTTATTTTCTTTTTTTTCCCTTCCATCCTGCGAACGATCGTTTCCACTTGCTGTTTTTTTATTTTAGTATCATATCCGGACACCTTGGCGCTAAGGCTGATATAAATTACCGTAGTGCAAGGATGAAAACATAGATTCCTCGCTTGGGAGACGGCGACCGAACTGGGGTTCCGCCTGCTTTCGGTGATGATAGGGGATGGAAGGGATGAACACCCCGCGGGGAAAACGATACCGTACTGGCCGATTCATAAAGTAGAAGGACACCTTAGCCGGTTGGCTATAAACGGGTGGGAAGAATATGAGTTGGGATGGAGGGCGAAAGAAAGAAAAAGAAAAAGAAAAATGTTGTTTCGATGTGCGCGTTCGAACATTCCCTGTTTATTTTGATTTTATTCTTATTTTTCGCCCAAGAGCATGAGAAAATGTGGTTTTTGTGAAGTTCTGGACTGCTCCTAAGGTTGTAGGCATGAGTATCTTCAGCTCAGAAGAACTGATTTCAGAAGGGTAGCTTGTTGAAGAATCATGGTGCTGTTTCCGGGGGTGGAGGGGTCGGCCTTTAGGTGCGTTGATAATCAGGTCACAGACCCGGAATAGGACCCTGCCTAGAGGCACAAAATTGCCACAAATGCACCTCGATTCTTCTAATCGGGAATAAAGTTCCCTATGGTCGTGGCCTACAACACGTCGGTGGCTGTACTAGGACACATACCGATACCTGCAGTCGAGAAACATCAAAGATGGAGAATACCGCTAGTCAGGTTCAGTCGGGTACTCTTGAGTACCTTAATTCGACGAAGCACCACTCTATCTTTAACAAGTGAATCAGATACGTGGCGGACCAACCATTTCAACTGGTAACACACGCTTGGGCAGATGATGTCGTACTACTCTGGAGTTGAAGACAGGGATTTGTTGTTGAAGGTCAACCTAAGTAAACTACGGTACCGGTACCGATATTCACCAACTTTTCAGGAAGCACCTGTATTCGTACCTATAATGCGACCGTCTCCTACTTCCCAATACAAATAAAAACCTAAGTTCGATCGAACCTTAGTCCAAACCCCCGGACCAAAACTGGGGAACACATCCGATTTAGCAAACATCATAGGCACGAGCCCACCAATAATGCTCATCATATCAAACACCATCAGGTTCTCATCTCAGATCAGATCACCGAAAGGCCATGCTCCACTACAAAAGCCTAACTTGTCCGAAAACCTGGCAAACTCTCATCCCTCTTTCCTTCCCACATTCCGCAGGTTGTTCCCCCACTTGCACCCCCACTCCATCGTGTGTCTGACGAACCATCGTCATCGTCATCCAACCGCCAACACAGAACCCCACGAAAAGCTGACAATGGTTAAGAAAGGGTATCATCGGGCAATTGGAAAGGCCCGAGCTCATAAGGTAATATAAAGAATCGTGATGCCGGGGTTCAAGAAGTGGAAGGGAAAAAAAAAAGAAAAAGAAAAAAAGAAAGGAGTTCCAACGGTATCGTGAGGTCACACACGCTGTTGTTTAGTAAGTACAGGTACCCCCACTCCCGAAATCGGCCTCTGGTGCGGGGTGGTATCACACTCGGATGAGCATCCGTTAGCACCCCCAATCCCCTCCTTGGCTGAATAAATTACCTACTCGAGTACTGGTAGTACAAGGTACAGGCATAAAAAAGTGGTACGGCGCAGGGGTGGGGTAGGTTGATTCTGGAAAAAATTGAGGTACATCGCAACCAAGCCCCCCTCACTCTCTCACCAAAAATATGTTGCAATCTAGCAGTAAAGTACCTCTTAAACCATCACCCTTTACCAGATGGTCTTCAATTTTCAAATGCTAGGTTTTTTCACCATCACAAATAGATGAGAAAAAAAATACAGAATAATATAGCAGATAGGGAAAATCTCAACCTGTAGATACTAGAAAGCATTTATTTTGAAAATAAGCCATCATACCTTCAAGTCTAGTTGAAATGAGGACACTATTAAATAGAATAACAGTTTAAAGATTTGGGCAACATCCCTAACAAGCACTTGTAATTTTTGATTTGATGGCAAATGTGCTGGAAGAGAGGTTATCTACACCACCTACTAAGATCTTCCTTTATCAGTTGCATAGCATGGGAGGAATCATTTATTCTCTGAATGTTTTTTTCTCAAGTGTACCACTGCCACTGAAACATTAGTTAAGCAGCGTACCACTATTTTTTTTTTTTTTTTTTTTTTTTGTAAACTTTTCTTTATTTGCTAACTACTCTCCATAGCGGCCGTGGCCGACGCCCCGCAAGGACATCACTCCTCTATAGCACGCCGGCTCATGACTAACGGCATCAAATAACTAAACGGCTTTCTGTATCAAACGTTGATATCTGCCGAACACCAAAACCCGCCAAACGAGAAAGGTAAGAACCTCCATCTGTGGTACAATACCCAGAACCGAAACCTACTAGCCCAACCGCAAGCTTGGTATCGCCGACGTCTTTTCGGAATCAGCCCCTCTGACCACTTTCCAGCTCTTTTTCTAACCCCACGAAGCGTAACCCCCAAAGAAATAAACAACCTCCACCGCTACCACTTTCCGCTCTGAGCCTCCCCTAGGTAATTTTATGGCAGTCAAGCAGGCCACCTCCACCCCCTCCCCTTCCAACGACTATCGTCTCATCCGCGCCATGGTCTATGATATAGATATGGTATTCCATAAACCATCCCGGAGACTCGAAACCTAAAATATCATGAGCACAAAAAAAATCTCAAAGACAGTGTTTGACCGAGATACAACTCCACCGCCTAACCAACAACCGGATCCAACCCCCTGCCATTCTAGCGGCGCGGTTCGATAGATCTCCCCGGCATGGGTGCCATATTGTCCTCCCGGTCCTCCCAAACCAAAACCAACACTCCAACACCACCCGACCGAGCATCAACGCCATGAGTTGGGCCGCTTGCAATGGGCGACCCCCCCCATCCCTGACACTAATGCAAGCCACTCCTAAACCATCGCCACTCCAAATCCAAACGCCACCCTAAACCAACGCCACTCCCAAACCAAGCCACAACCTCATCCCAGCCACCACACCTCCCAGCCACAAACTCTTTGCGCCACAACCACGACGCCTCGACCTCAGCCGCAAAGCTTCAGCCACCCCCTCACCCGCGTCCTACACGCCTGCCAGAATTACCGAAGTAAAATAGGCCCCGTAACCGAACTCGAAGGTGACAATAAAGTCGCGAAACGTTCGTAAACGTAAACCCCTAGATGAAGAACGATTAATATCAGATAAAAGCATTCATCACTTGCCTTTAAGAGATGGATTTCTAAATCATCGTAATGAAGAAGAAGACTTGAAGCCATCGTGAGATAGGAATCAAGGAACCTGAGTCGCCCACTGGAAAGATATGACACGTCACAAGGAGGTGAGATTTCAATCGCTGGGGTTGTAGGAGTGACAGAGGTTGTACCACTATTTTAACCCTGTACCTTGTACATGTTGGGCTCCGGACGGCCGGTATGCGACGAGTCTTCCCTTCTCTACAACCAATCAACTCCCACCAACCCCCACTCAAACCCTAACCCACACCTACGAGTGATGCCCAGTGTCTTGGACATCCCACACACACCACCAGGCTATCGGGTTCTAGGCCAAGAGAGCACGAGGCTCTCCCTTTCGACGAGCCCTCAGGTGAAGTGTATATGTGTTCATGAGTTGGCATACGAGTAGAGAAATCCCGCAAAGTGTATGCAGCTTGTACATAGTAGCTACCGTTACCCCCCGGTAGAAGAGTCTCGAGTTTAGATTGCATTAAATTTTAGAAACGATAGCGACCCGCCTCCGCGATGGGACACAATTACCCCATGGCCATTACCAAGTTAAAGTGTTTATGATACTTCGCCTGACCGGTGTCGTGTCGATTTTTATTAAATTTTGATTTTGATTTTTTTGGCTTCTGTGTGGAAGAGAGAAATGCGCTAAGCACTAGCTCCCCCGTCTGTCTAAAGTCTAAAGTCTAAAGTCTAAATACTGTACCCCTTCCCTTATTCAAATTGGGAAGTGAATTTTGCCCTTGAGCCACAATCGCCTCAGCCACCGATAGTCGCATGCTTGTGAACTCCTTACTCATGAGAGCCCCAAGGAGGAATGTGCATCATCAACACACATGCATGCACACGAACCTTAAAACCCTTGA
This sequence comes from Tuber borchii, assembly GCA_003070745.1. NCBI lineage: Eukaryota > Fungi > Ascomycota > Pezizomycetes > Pezizales > Tuberaceae > Tuber > Tuber borchii. Next base: position 60,826 of record NESQ01000302.1, on the reverse strand, counting down.
AAACCTGGGAATGTGGCTAGATTTTGTGAAGTCATCTCTCTCTTAACAACGATTGCCGTGCGGGGGCTGAAACGCAGTTTTTCGCTAACACTTCTTTTTTCTTCCTTCAATCTAGAGGGGGGAATTCTAGACGTCTTCGCTCGGTTCTCGGGCGATGCGGTTGATACCTCAAAAAATCCTTGTGGGGGGGTCTAAATTTAGTAGTAGTAAACTTAAATTACGTACCGTAGTGAAGACAACCTGAGGTGCGTTGGAATATTGGAAGTAAGCCTTTTAACTACTGACCTCTAGCACATAAGTTACAGTTGCACCTCGTTACCCCGGATCGCGCTGAACCTGATACTCTGCTGAGCCGGAAAAAACCTCCGATAGCTAGGGTAGTCATACAATTTCACTCGCCGAGCCGGAAAAGGGGAGGTTTCGGATTCGTATGATATTCTGGGAAATGCCCCTCTGGTCCCTTTAGAAAATTCATATGCTGAGCCGGATTCCTCCATAACTGCCAGAAAGACTATACCAAAAGGGAAAGGAACCCAGGGTCAGAAATCCGGGGTGTGAAAATAAAGAAAAGGATACAAGCAGGAGGCGTGAGGAGAGGCTGTACCAGAGGATAAAAAGGATGATCGAGTGCGGGGAGGAAGCCTGGTCTGTGTGTTTAGTAGATTGCTGTAGATAAATATTGTAGGCTACTTGTATACTGCAGATAATTCTAGTTTTTAGGAAGAAGTTACCTTTTGTTCGTTCGGTTCTAATAATGCCCAGGTGTTCTTTATTTTTTCTAAATACCTTGATGCTCTCTGAATTTCTCTGTTATCCAGGATACCCCGTTGTACGGGTGAAATCCGTGAAAAATTGTCGTCCGGGATCGCGACGTGCGATAGTACTTTTATTTGACATTCCGCTGTGAACATCTACCAGTACCCCATTATCTAGTGACTTAGGGTAAGATAAATTGCCCGGAGTGTCTGAACGGATAAGGCTTGCCTTGGGCAGGTTACAGCAGCCGATATCTCAAAAGAGGTGGGGGTGCATTGGAGTGTAATGTGGGGAAAAGCCTCCCTCAGCACATTCGGTGATAGTGAGCCCGGTGTAAATAGGGCACCTGCCTCGAACGTGACCTACGGCTTAGGCCCTGTTTGGTTGCGATGGTTCCGTTCCGTTGTCCCATGCAAATGACTGTTTCAAAAAGGGGAGAAGGCAATTTTCATAGCAGAAACGGTTGCCCAACGGAACGGAACCATCGCAACCAAACAGGGCCTTATATTGTCTTCCTAGAAGCTTTTCAATATGGCTCTCAATCCTGCAGTGGACGCAAACGAATAGCTTTGTTTAGGGTTGAATGCGTTGAAGAAGTTGAATTCCATTCCTTAGCTGAACAGTTGCAGAATGTTGATTAAAACTTTATAGCAGCTAGGTCACTCGTTTTGGAAAAAGGTAATTTTCAAGTATCATACATGAAGCTATGTCTCAGCAACTACTTTAGTGCTTGGGTTAAGCATACTACAATATATAAAGTTATCAGAAATCCTTATAGCTTATGGCAGGTGTCATTACTTTCTGCTTCAAAACTCCAAGTTACATAATAGCCTAATTTATATTTCCCGTTGAAAGCTAGGTGCTTCATAATCATGATTCGATAATTAAAACGATAGAGAAAGTACGGCGGATATAACACTTAATCATACACCATAAATGCTTCCCTTACAGTTTCAATACCGCATTAACAAGCACCTCTATTATTTTTCAAGAGCCCTCTACATCATTCTCCGTTACCTTTTCTATCTGGTAGAGGTTTTTTCATTTATCTTCAACAAGTCAAAGTTGCATAACTAATTTGAGAATAAATTTTTTGGCGTACGTTTGGGATCGCAAGATCTATACCCCACAAGGCATCCCAGATGAGGGGCCTTTCTCTTCTGTTGGTTTAATTTTAATTATTTCACGCGCATTTTGTATTACTTTCCTCACCATGGGCGCGTTCCCGATGAAATACTATATCCGCCTCAAACAAAAAGCAAAACCCCTTTGTTTTGAGCAATAAAACCCTCAGAGAGTAATTGCGAATGCCTTCTTCAAGATCAACTCATACAGGGCCGGCAGGCATTTTATAAAAAAATACTCAAACATACACCATCTGCCTACCAACTCCCCTGGAACAACTTGCCGAAGCGACCCGAGACGATTCACTATCTCAGGACGTCGGAGTTTCCCATTTTGACGGGGGCCCGAGAGAATACTAACAAAGCGGAACTTGGCGCCACCCGAAGGGGAAACTTCCACGTCCTAAGACATATTCCTCTCATTCAAGTCGCTGTCGTACCTGTGCCTAACTCAATGGCGATGGTTGTTCCGACTCCCAATCGGAGCATTTCGTGTAGGGATTTTTTTTTTCCTAGGCGGGGAATTTTTCTCCCCTGGATGAGGAAAAAAGTCAGAATATATTGCACTTCGGGGTTTCGGGTGAGGTTTGCCCACAGTGGTAGGCGGATGGAAGGATGATTTGCGTTTTGCCCGGGGGGTAATTTTCGGAGTTAGTGCAAGATTGGGTTTGAAGAGCGGGATGATCTTTTGAGTCTTAGGCGATTTTGTAAGCTGTTTCTGAAGAAAAAAGAGAGGAAGGGGTTCACAGGGAGTATAAGATGGGAGGGTAGCGGCTCGCGGGGAAAGTTTTCTCTTATTTTGGGATGGAGAATTCGACTTTAGTTTTTCTGTCACGAAGAGGCAATGCCTCGAGTGCTCCGATATGACTGACCTGGATAATAGAACGGCCGCGACTTCCACTGAGAAGATGGAGGATAGCCGAGCATCCCCGGATACAGAGACAGAGGTTAAGACATGGCGACCGAGTAGTCAAACATACATCGTCCTCTCCACGATGTGTATTATCACGTTAGCTGCTGCGTTGGATGCTACTTCTCTCTCTGTGGCTTTACCCGTAGCCCCCTTTTCCCCCTCCTTCACGACACGAACACGATATTAACATTCCCCTTCCAATCCTCTAGACAATTTCCAAGGCACTCCACGGCACGGCAATAGAAGCCTTCTGGTCCGGCACCTCCTTCCTAATAACCTCCACAGTCTTTCAACCAAACTTTGCTTCCCTCTCCGACATCTTCGGCCGTCGAAGCCTAATCCTAGTAGCACTCGTCTTCTTCACCGTCGGCGCCATAGTTGCAGCCATAGCAAACAATTTTACGATAATCCTCGTCGGCCGCTCAATCCAGGGCGTAGGTGGCGGTGGGATAATCTCCCTCGCTGAGATCACCGTAACAGATATCGTCCCTCTCCGCGAGCGAGGGAAGTACTTCAGCTTCCTATCGACGATGTGGGCAATAGGCTCCGTGGGCGGTCCCCTCATCGGAGGCGTGTTCGTGCAGGAGGTGTCGTGGAGGTGGATCTTTTGGGTTAATCTTCCCTTCTGCGCCCTCGGGTTCGTGTTAATCCCGTTATTTTTGAATCTTAATCATAGGACCACGTCGTTTTTAGAGAAGCTGGGGAGGGTGGATTGGATTGGGTCTGTGCTTTTTGTGGGATCTACGATGAGTCTGTTGATTCCGATCACTTGGGGGGATGTCATGTATCCTTGGGATTATTGGAGGACTTTGGCCCCATTGCTGCTTGGTGTTGTGGGGTTGACCGGGTTTGTGCTTTATGAGAGGTTTTTGGCTAAGGAGCCGTTGATCCGCTTGGGGGTTTTTTCCACTAGGACTGCTTCAGTGAATTATTTGGGCACAGTTATGCATGGGCTGATTGTATGTTTGGAAGTTGATGATAGAGGTTGGTAGTGGGGTTGCTGATTATTTTTATCATAGCTTTGGAGTTTACTATACTACCGCCCACTGTACTTCGAAGCTATCAAAGGTTTCGGCCCGATCATGACCGGTGTAGCCGCTTTCCCGGTGGCATTGTACGCAGTTTTCTTCACAGAATATCACTCGCTAAGCTGACTTTTTTCCCATTTCCTCACAGCACCGTGATGCCAGCGTGTGTGGTAGTTGGCTACCTAGTCTCGATAACCGGTCGCTTCCGCTGGGTCCTCTGGCTCGGCTGGGCCCTGACAATCTTAGGAATGGGTGTGCTCATCCTCCTGGACCTAGACACTCCAACGGTAAGTTGGATATTCATAACCATGGTCAGCGGCCTCGGCGCGGGTATTCTCATACCTGGCATGGCCGCGGGGATCCAAGCAGCAGCTACAGATGAAGACATGGCCTATGCCGTCTGCATGTTCTCCTTTTTCCGAACCTTCGGCCAAGCTTTTGGAGTTGCCATCGGCGGCGTGATATTCCAGAACGCGCTGAAGGCAGAGGTAGCGAAGCACGCGGTTCTCAGAGGGATGGCGGGACAATACACTGAGGATGCGGTTGCCCTAGTGCAAATAATCAGGATGATGCCCAGGGGAATGGAGGGGAGGGAGGAGTTGCGGATTAGTTACGTTGCGGCGCTCAGGGCGGTTTGGAAGGCCATGATTGGGTTTGGTGCCGTTGGGCTGGTGACGAGTTTTGCTACGGAGGGGTGAGCATGGGCTGGTGGAGAAGAAGGTTGTTGGGGATTCAGAGAATAGTGGTGGAGAGATTTATAGAATAAATTGATTGTTTGTCAATTTGGTGTGAAATTTGTATTTTTGGATATGCTGGAGTTTCGTGGGTTATCTCACCTCGGCGCAAAATTACTGGGTATTCTATTGTTAAGCCGAAGGGGATGTGCTATATCGCGAAGGGAGCGTGTACGCATTTTTGCTGTAGTTGGTCACGATGATAATTATGATAAACAAGAGGGAGTGCCAAGTCGTTGAGATTCCATATCAGGGAACAGTGCAGAGGAATCGCCCAAACCTAGCCCTCAGTTGAGACCAAAAAAAAGAGAAAAAAAGTGGCGGGCGGACACAAGATCATAATATATCAATAGGGCGGCTACCGAGGCCGGGGCCAGTCATAGGACGTCTGCTGCGATGGTACTATTGTCGGGGTACAAAAATAACGGCGGTATCAACGGGCGAAAATCTTCGGCAATGACAACGGCCTCCCCCACCAACCCCACTATCATGAAAACCAAAAAATTAAAATTAAAAAAGTAAATACATAGTAGAAATTAATATTTAGTATACCATCCATCAGCCTTAATAATTGCTTCTATTCTATCCACCATTGACCCTGCCAAAGTATCAAAAACCTTTGGGTTTAAAAGTTCCCAACAATGAGTCATTGCCTCCTCTATTGCCTTCTTAACCACATTGACATCACCCCTCATAAGATACAGCTCAGGATAGTGCTTATAAAGCTTATCTTTCACCAGAGACCAAATATTTTCAATTGGATTGAGATCTGGTGAATAGGCAGGAATTTCCATAAGAGCAACTCCCTGCCTTCTGAGCCATCTCCTAAAAGGCAAGTGAGTCTTAGCATTATCAATGATAAAAAATACCTCTTCTTCCCCAACCTGCTCCCTGATGTCCTCTCATATCCCTAGAAAGTCATTCTGATCATAGACATCAATAATTGACTTTCCAGTAACTCCACCTCTAGCAGAGGAAGGATCAGGAAAAACAGGTAAAAAGAGACCATGAGTTTGACCATAAAAAAAACCAGTCATCATCTGGCCAATCCCTCTCTCTCCTCTCCTAGCAGTAGGTTCAACACAATCCTTATTCCACTTCTCATTTGGAATATCATAATACCCATTTTCTCCTCTTTCCTCCACCCCTCTTCACAGATACCTCATCCCCCCACATTGCCTTCTTTCTCCACATCTCCTTTGTCCAATGCCTATGGGCCAATGCCCATTCCAACCTCTCCTGAGCCAGATCTTCATCCAAATGGACTCTCTCTTGTGCTACCCATTTTTTAAGATGCTTTTGTGCAATTCTTCTCTTGACTGTCTGAGTAGAAACATTGGGTGCAACTTTTTTACCAATCTCAAAATAGGTAGTGTGGTGATTTTTGAGAGCTTCCTCAACCATAGCTTCATCCTGTGACTTGGTAGTCTTAGGATGTCTTCCTCTACCCTTCCTCTCTTTGTCCTCCTGATATCCCTTTGCAATTGTCCTTCTGACAGTGGTGGGAGGGATGTTAAGGTAGTGGGAAATTTGCTCAACTCCCATTTGAGGCTCATGCAACCCAAGGATTCTCCCCCTGGTAAACTCAGAGAGGTGCTTGGAGGGAATAGGTTTTTTGGCATGACTGCGAAGAATAGGAGGCATAGTTTATTGAACAAAATAATTAGGTAGAATGATTTAGTTTTGGTTGATCTAGAGAAATTTGTTTAGGTAGTGTAGGATGTGCGGGGTGATGAGGCGGGGTGCGTTGCGATCGATCGTTGAACCGCCGTTATTTTTGTCCCCCGACAATACTTAGGGTTAGAACGGTAAGTTCACATAGCGTATAATACTGATAATATAGGAGGCTCTCTTGTGCAAGTAAGGTGGGGAGGGGGGCTATCCTTAATAGGAGCTAACTTGTGGGGGGACAATAGGCTTAAATACATGGCGAAGATCCCACTTCCAAGCCTCCCATACGGTATTCAGAGAGAGAGAACATCTTTTAGTGGTAATCTTCGACCATTGGCCATCAACGCATTCGACAAATCATGCTTTTCAATAATTCCTCCGCCACTACCCAAGTTTCATCATCACACACACACACCAGTCAAATTCCGTGGACGTACCATCTTGGCGAGAAAATTAGTTCGCATCCCCCCCATTCTACACAAAAAAATGGGCTTTTTTCGCTTCATGGGGTCTCAGGTTTGTCGATCGCAAAAAAAAAAAAAAAACTGCCTTTAGAGCTCTTTAGAGCCATCTAGATATTATTATATCGTGTATAAGTAGTAAGCTCTGTTAGTTAGTGCCCATGGGGCAATATCTGAGATGATAATAGTGGGGAAAAGGGTACATTGCAATGATATCCAATCCGGATCCTAAGCTGTCAGTCCTCAGTGTGGAGTGGGAAGATTTTCATAATTTCTACCCGGAAAGTCTGGGAAGATTGCCTGCAGTACTATGGCACTGGTTTTGTTTATTTTGTATTGCTTTCACACAAGTTGTGAGTGCTCAAAACCACCCATTTTTGGTGTTAAATGGGGGGGGGGGTGCAGACGGACTTTGTCGGCAGGATCGTACATCGGCCCCCCTTTTATTAAATTTTTATTTTATTGGGAAACAACAGGAATACCGGCTCCCCCACAAACACAAGCGCGGGTAAAGTCGTGCAAATATTTAAATCAATTCAGATAAATATAAAAAAACAATTGACAAAACTCATAGACTCATGATACGCCATACTACCAGTACAGTACACCAAAACCATCAAAACAAAAAAACCGCCACAGAACGATGTCCGTATGGGATCATCTTCAAGCGAGCGAGCGCCGTCCAATAACATTCTACAGATCAACTAACTAATCTATTCCCAGCGTAATCCATTAGCTGGCGATACCCCATGCTTATTCCTCATATGGACAACTAGATTATCATATCTCTTGATCCCCTTTCTGCCAACATTCTCGCATCCAGGAACTGGGCAGTCAATCCGCTGGATAAGGTGTATCGAATTATAGTGTCGGTTGAGCGCATGTCTCGTTCTGAACGGCGCTGACCGGACACAAGCAGGTGCGTTACAAGTGTAGGAGCCACTGGAGCAAGTGTGTGGACCGCTTCTCCGGGTTAAGTTAGTCGGTGTGAAGGAAGGATAAACGTGCGGAAGGGCGGAAGGGGAGTGGGCGCGAACCTGTTTCCAGAACATTTGGACGATCCGCAAAAGAAATTGTCCCTGAAAGGCGTTAGGGTGGGGTCGTAAGCGAGGGTGTGTGGATCATTAGTTGATCCGTTGACTTCGGCCTCATGGACCACGTGACTAATCGGTGGGCCAAGAACAGAGTAGAACCCATCGCTCTGGGGATAAAGAGGAAGTGGTCCTAGCTCCGCAGGAAGTGGCAGCGCAATCCCGTTAGCATCAGTCGATACTAGCTGAAATGGAGAAGGCGTGAGCACTTCACTGTTGTTTGTAATTGTATTTTCTGGAGAGTTAGCGAAAAAAACTTACACAGAATCAACCCTGAAAGTGCAAAGGGTGGGTGATTGGCCGGTTTGGGAAAAATTGGGGCAGAGGAGATGGGAGAACTCGCTTGTATTCAAAGACCAATTGCCCTTTCACTACTCGCGCAGCCGAATCGAAGTCGGACACCCTCATATAGTAGTGATCGCTGAACCAATAAATCGGCGTCTCAAAAGCGCCAAGCTAAGCCAAGTGATGCGATTATTAATATATTGTAGAAAATAGCTTGTAGCCAAGCAGGCATTTGCAAGCGAGGACTTGGGAAACTCCTTTGCGGGCTGGGCTTCACCACAAGTATTAAATATTCATGAGAAGCTTCCAAGGGTAATACTGGTACCTCATGGAATCAATGATTTCAAGGGCAAGATGCCGGACTATATAGATATAGGATGTTTTCCAGGCAAGTCATGTACAAAAACCAGCTGTGTAGGCTGTTTCCTCCTTATAGGAAGTACGGTGGTAGTTGCACTCCCTCCTAGATGTGAGATTTTAAACTGGACTGATTGCTTATTGCGAAAACGTTGGCCAAGCCTCAGGATTTTGGTGGTAGGAATACGATGGCCGATCTAGAGGCTCCGCACAACCAATCGTATGCCGCAAAAGCACGCCTGTGGTAGGCATTGCCCTTTTCCACCTCCAGGAATTGCTTCCCCCCACTCCAACCGCGGTCGGGGGAATTGGCAAGTTTATCGCGGTCCGGTCTACCATAGATCATTTTATGGTGCCTTTTTGTCTGTCCCGGGTATCAAGGGTAAGTTGTCGATCTGGTTGGCCCAGTTCCCCTCTCCCCCACTTAGAGAACGGGATTCCTTCTACCTGTAGCCACTGGGAGAGAGTTCTACAGACTTTTTTTTTTTTTTTTTTTAAATATTCCCAAGCCAAGTTCGACAGACTAAGGCTCACACCCTAGCACTCGAGGGGGTCATCAAAGAATGGAAAGCATAACCCTTGGCTCTACAGAGATTTGTATGGGATCGGCGGAAATATTTTTCCGGTTTTTACTAACCCCCCGAGTACTAGTACTCGGGTATCAGGGTTGGTCCGTGAACACAATCTGTATTGGTCAAGTTGTCATAATTACCCCTCCGAGTGGATGAGAAATCGCACAGCGTTCACGGAATTTCTTGTCCTTCGCAAGTTAGGGGCTCGCCTGCATCCAAACTACGGCCCGTTATTGGACACTCCTGTTCACTTATGTCTCATTCCATAGCATGTAACCGTGCGAAGGTTCCTGCTGATTCTGCAACTGCGCGCAGTTCCAAAATCTTGCAGGACGTCGTAGACGTGCCAACCGGCTCGACGTAAACCCCTAGCTCATTGTACTAGGGTGTGTGCAAAAGTACGGCGAACTTTGTTTCATCCACCCAAAAATTTGGTGTGTGTGACCATAAAGACAGCCAATCTTGGCATGATTTGTGAGGGGGAAAAAAGTCTGGCGAACTCTTGGCATGAAACAATTCACCATACTCGACCCATAGTTGGCTGACTGGCCTACGAGCCAATCAGAGTAGCCTCGCCAGACTATTATTTATTTATTTATTTATTTTTTTTGTAAACTTTTTAATTGTACAACTACCGGGTGGAATGTCTTGGCACCCCCCCCATTTTACACCAAAAGTATCCCACTTCACAAACTTAATAATGTTATATTATGGAGTAAACAATGATGGTAATTATTATGGATAGTAGGAAATTCCATGAAATTTGATTATATGGCCTTTTTGTGCTCTTATGTTACATTAGTTAACAGCTATTGTAGGTATTCCATAGCTGATATTATATAGATGTATCTTTTGTATGGGGCTCACATACAAAATTGCAAGTACCACTTGCCCAACTGCCAAATGCACCACCACCATCCTTGACAGAATTTTTTCAAAACAAAAAAATTGTGACAAGGCAAATTTTCATGGACTCTCCACTCTGGTTTAATTACCTGTATATTTTTGTTTGCATTAGAAGGGCTTGATAAATGCCTATAAAGTAAGATACTTTTGGTGCAAAATGGGGGGGGGTGCCAAGACCTTCCACCCGGTGGTTGTACGTGACTATCACTACAATTCTCCGAGCTTTTTATGGCAATTTAGCCGTTTGCCCACTACCACTTCAACAAATGAAATACAAAAGAAACAACCCGACAGCCTTCTAAGCCTAACCAACATCTGGATCCAGCCCCCTGCTTCGCCAGACTAACCCATAACCCCCGGTACAGTACTCGAGTACTACCGGTAGGGCAAAAGTATTCGTCCGATGCCCTTTTTACACCAAAGGTGCCCATCTTCACCACCCTCTCTCATTGGGCAATCAATGTCTATGAGAATCAGCGAAAATTTATCCTTGTATTAGCAAACCCGTAGATAACATGAAGAAAGTTACAGACTCCTTAAATATTACCAAGTGGTGGAGAAAAGGTTGTTTTAAGCATCTGGTATCGGTTGCCATGTACTTTTTTGTATGGAGCCCATACAAAAACTTAAGTCACTTTTACACTAGTTGGCCCAATCATGAACACTCAAGACAGCTTTGATTCCTTACACTTGTACTTGTAGACGCTTGAATAGATATTCTACTCCCCCCCCCCTCCCCACTCTACTTCCCCCTCCCTACTCAACTCCCCTCCTCTCCGCACTTGACTCCCACTCTCCGCACTTGCCCCCCTCCACTTTACTCTACTCCCCCTCTCCAGGCCCACTACCCTACATAGTATATTTTGTCTACACATTTGCTCATTAGGGCATTGACAAAGCCTACTACACTAACTTTTTCTCAATAAATCAGATCTCATCTGATCATGTTATCTGATGATCAGATCACACTTCTGAAAATTCAGTTTTCAGTACAATATTAGGGCGCGTCTGGTCGTCCGGGGTTTTTCAAACCTTGATAATCGCAAAACGAGAGTTTCAGCTAGCAACTGCCATAATCTCAAGTTGCCATTATGGGGCATTTTCAAGCTTCAAGGAGTGTCTGGTCGCTAAGAAAATCAATTCAAAAAAAGTCACTCAAAAAAATCAGAATAATTATTATGAGAACAATATTAGCTCCTATATTTCAATTCTTATTTTTTTTTTTTTTTTATTCTAAGATTTGAGGGCTGTTGTGGGTTATAGTAGCCTGTGTATACTGTTCTGAAATGAAGGTTTGTGAAATACTGGTCTGACCAATATTTCAGAAACCTTCATTTTGACATCATTATCACATCTTGGTTATTGAGCTTGTGTGGCAACCAGACATGCCACTTAAAATCAAAATAGAGTTTTGGGCCAAACCTCCATAATCAAGGTCAAAATGAAGGTTTGAAGTGGCAACCAGACGCGGCCTTAGATTGCATCTCGGTCGGCATCAGTGATGATTGGACTACAGTATGTAGTACCGGTCTCTTGTAGCGAAAGGAAAAATTTTCTTGGAGCATCACCTTCATACACATTTATAATTCCCAACTCGTTTAAACTAGTATGGAGACAGAAGAGATACCGGTATTAACCTCACAAAATACTTAGACGGTATCCAGTGCTCGTGTGACGCTTCTCGCAAGATTCTGTCCTGTACTACTCCTTCCCCGCGCTGTTTCCTTTACACCAAAAATGACCAATTTTGCACACCTATTCCAGCACCAATACTTGAATTAAAAATAGGGTAAGTTCATAGAATGTTCAAACAAGATGTAGACTGCTCGCGCGACCGAATTGAAGCCTGACACTTTGTGTGGGAATTGCCACCCTAACTCCGCCATGCTAGCACATAATGCTTGACCGTTGGGAATCACTTTCCGCAAAATCACGCCGAGGCCATCGCGCCAAGACGATTATCTATTTTTTGTGGGGAAACTGTGTCTTGGCGGAATTCGAAAAGTTCAACAACATAAATTACAAGTGTGATACCACTCTCGAGGAGTTGGAGATTGGGTAGTTAGAAAATGATGTCCCTACCGTTCTAGTGGTTCTATATAGTTCGTAAATTTATTTTTGTGAATTTTCTCTGGTTTACCGTAAATTCTGGGTAAACTCGACCCGCCGCCATACTTCTTAAGGCAGCCACTATTCCTCTTAAAGACTAGCCCGTGGAGAATTCGCTTTTCCCGGGATGTAACTTACCATACAGGTAATAGCAACAGCAACGGGCCGAGTTTACCTAGAATCTACGGTATCTTAGTGTGAAATCTGCTGCCGGTATCCCTGCGGTAGAATCGCTTGTCCCTGCTCCATGTTTTTTGCGTCCCGCTTGACATCATCAAGTGATGGTTGCTCCCAGCCTGGAATAGTGATTGGGTGACTACCCCCTGTCTTTTGCACAAAGCCTGCAGCTCTTCGTGCAAATGTGTTTCTCCTGTGCCAAGGCTTCAGCTAAAATGGATTAGGCCGGGTGAAAAGGGTTGGAAGGCCTGCAAAGATAACTGAGCCCATGGCACAGGTGGGTAGGAATTCTTCTTTTTTCTCCCCTTGGAGAGGGCGAGGAGAGATTGGGGTTATCCTTTGGGTCTGAAACAGCAAAATTCGTTGCCCGCAAAAGCCTGTTCCAGAGTGCCCTTTGTGATTTTCTAAAAATATTTGGACTCACCCAGCGAGCTGAGTCATTTACGCACGAAAAAGACTGAAAAATCATATTTCCTCACCAAGCTCTGGTAGCGGCTGCTAAATATGGCCTTGGCGTGCCCGACACGGATTTTACTGTTTCAGACCCTCCAAGGGATAAAAGAGTAGGGTTCTGGGGCTGTGGATTGTGGTTGGATTTTAGATTTGATGGGTTTGGGGTCTCGAGGTGTGTGTACGAATGGTCTACCGTCGAGCAGATAGACAGTACTCGCACTGAGTAGAGCACGAAAATTTAATAGAGAGAAGAGTGAGGCAAACTCTATATATAACCATAGGGAGGCCAATATTGACTCTATTTTTTATTGTGGAAAAAAAAAAAAGTATTGGCATTAACCATACGCAGAATCTAGTAGTCACTGGCCATCCCTGTGCGATATTCGGGGGTTAGGGCAATCACAGCAGGGGGTCAGAGGAATGGTGGTTTAGGGTTTAAAGGTCAGGTTTGAGAGAGGATAGTATAATAATCCCGGGGATAAGTGTTAAGCGTAAATGGGGAAGAAAGGCACAAATGAAAACGGTAATGTAAAAGTAGTAAAAGAGTGAAAGAATGCAAAAAAATGAAAAGAGAAAAAAAGGGGTTTAGCAATTTGTTGCTAAGGAAGAGATTCTAGCCAAACCAGTGTCATTATAAGATATTCCACGTAGTGTTGTATTGGCCTCCAATTCTGAAACTAAGTCCTCACTGAACACCTGGGGAAATTAAGTTGGTAGATCTAAAAGCTCAAGATGTGTCTTGCGATTCACTATCTCCGGAAGGCCTCTAAAGGACTTAGGGTGCGTTTTGCTGCCACCAGATAGGAGGACAAAATACAAGGTCAAGTAATTATGCAAGAATCAACCGAGTGGTGCTGTTCTCCTGGCGCAAACTGCAAGGTTCAAGCTCACAGAATGGGGCTTAAAAACACCAGGTTGGACCTTTTGGTCTGATCTGTTTTTGAAAACCTGTCTCTTGCAAAAGTGAGTGGCTTCTTTTATGAAACCACTTTCTCCACACCTTCCTTCTTTAACTAACTGTAATAGTGAGCTCAGCATAACATGCACCATCTCGTCAATCTATTTTGCTTTTCTAGAGGCCATACTAGTAGTTATCACTGCCGAGAGAGTTTGCTTTGAACTTGGGAGATATGCGATCGTGAGGCTTTGTGATTGCAATGCTGTGAAGAATGCACCGCTAGCTTGAAATTTTTTTCAATCCTACAAAATGGTAGCGCACTGTCGCAATCTTGATTCTAAACCTTGTATTTCAACCTACCAGGAACGGCAAAACGCACCCTTAGTGTTTTCCCGATATAGTAATACCTGGGCCCTCAGGAGTCTAGACGTTGCTAGTGAATCTCATTAACTAGTATTCGCGATTCCGTCAAGCTTGTTAAGCCAAGCCTCTCGCCGGCTGACAGGGTAATTTCCACCGATAAATTGATAACGAATTCAAGCAGTTTTTAAAGATATTATATCATGGCTATAGTGAATGCTGGTAACTGTAGTCTTTTAGAAACAATGCAACAAAATATTGCTCTGATCGCACGACTTTAGGACGAGTGGAGAAGTTTACTCGCTCTTGACTGTCTCTTGACTTATCCAATTATCTAAACTGTAAGGACAGGAGTATACATGAAACAGAATGTCATTTTCCAAGTCCTACTATCGATCATCGCATATATCAGTTTTCCTCTATATATATATTTTTTCCCTGATGTACTGTACTTCCGTGACAACAAAAGGAAGGGCATGTATCACAAAGGCTCACCTGAATTTCTTCGGGCAGATGCATCAATCCAAAGGGCATATCTGGCAGTGAAGCGATAACTTGGGTCTGCCGAGTAGCATCTGATGACTTCTAACACGTTCAAGACCCAGGTTAAAAATTTGGAGGAACTTGACCAGTAAAGAGAAAACTGCTGGTACTAGAAGTATAATTCTCGGATTTTATTTCCCAGAAAAAAGACTATTCGTGTTCACTCCCCAAGCCACCAAGTGTACTTTCCTTTTCATGAGGCAATGATTATATGCGTAAAGGAAGATGCTTTACTATAAGTTTGTGGTAATTTAGAATGGTTTGTAGAACCGTAATTTACCGTTGCCCAAGGCTGGATGAATGAGAGTCCGTGCTTGGGTTCCCCATTTGCCTTATGGGATATCTCCTTGTTTTACCGTTACTACATTTATGGATAGTGATAGCTCCGTGATGTATTACCTATCTGGCGGCTATGGTATCCTAATCTTGCAAATCCTCACTCACATAACTGGGCACACTAAAAGTGGGTAAATCTACTGTACATGTAAGGTGCAAAAACTGCACTTCCACCAGTCATAGTCTTTCACTCGCTGAATGAACAAAGCCTCATAATATTATTATAAAGCGAAGAGAGCAGAAAATTAAAAAAGCCCCTCATCTCAATTTTAATATTCCAAACCTATTCCTAAATATTATGTATCTCAATCGATGGCACCGGTCGATTTGAACTAACTTAATTAAAAGGATCTGATTTAAAAATAAAGAGCATAAGGGATGGTAATCGTTGACATTATTGTTTCCTAAAAGTACGATAGGACAAAGAAAAACTAGCTGATGGCCGTCCTACACTAAAACCAGACGAGCCTTTGCCCCCAGCTTGCTCATCGCCTCCGATATCTCATTCCCTGACAAATCAAACCAGAAACCATGTCTAGAGCAGTTTCTGGCTGGGGGGACTGGTATGGGGGACGATAGAGCCCAGATATCAATAGCAGATAGAGTGAAAGATATGTCGTGACCTACCTCCGAATCGCATTCGCATGCAAGTTATCAAGCCTATTTTTCTGAAGCCAGGAGAAGGCACTAGCATGCTGACATTTATGATACGCTAGAAGTTTCCTTAGGTTTTGGGAGTGCTCTGGGGATTTCCGTTTGCTCCCCAATTATAGCCTATACGGAGGAATTTCTATAGCTACATTCTTTCCTCGCCATGATGGAAGTGTGGAGGAATGGAGATATCTGGGCGAACTATGGTGGGGATAATGGTGCCTTTATTATGCTTTTTGCTTTCACGAATAGCAGTAGCGTACCGAACAAGGTAACGAAGTCGATGACAATAGCTTTCCCACCTTTCCCACCTCTAAGCCCTAAGTGAATCCGCTCAATCTACTACTCGAGTAGACGTTAGGGCATTTACCACCCTCTACCCTCACCTGCAACAAAAGTGGTTCGCCGAGCATTTTTCAATGCTCGACTACATCCACTCGTTCTCACCGGGGGGTTCGAACTCGCGCTGGTTGTCGTTTCGGATCGATCGGGACCAGTTCCTTAGCCGTTAGACTATCGGAACTGGTCGAAAATAATCCCTCCCTTTCGAATTTTAAGCATGGTCTTCCTTAAACAGGAAATCTGAAAAAGAACTCTGATAGTAATATCAAGAGTTGCAACTCTTATCTTACCACCATGATCCCAGCGTTAAATTTTGTTTACTTTTCTTCTTCTCTACTCATGCATTTTATCCCTTGCCTAAGCCTTCTAACATCGCCTCTGTTTTACATATCCATTATCAGCACAACCCATCGAAGCCCTCTGAATGCGCCTGGCCTATCGCTGCCGCAATGCCATCCCGCGGGTAACCTCACCGCTGCTCCCTTCCATTTTAATCGCTCCCAAATTGTGTAATTAAATCTCTAGCTGGTAGTCTATGGAGCTTCCCCTTATGACAAGCGGCCAGAGGAACCCATGAACATATAGTCATATTAATCAGACCCAGATTCCAAAAAACTCCTGTTCAAAAACATGTTAACTACGGCAAAGACACTACATAATATAAAAGTCCATTCTTATGAATATTATTGCTAACGACACCATATAAGTAACGTGGCAAGGGCAAGTGCAATACAGTACCAAATCGGGTTCACTTAGGCTCAAGTTGAGAAGGCAGACATCGATGGTACTGGTGAAGAATGCATGATTTTAGATCTTGTAACGGCGGAAGCACAAGTTAAGATGTAACCTGGCTCAAGAGAAGCTATTGGGGGAAAACGTACGGAACATAGGAGAATGGAAAGCACCCATGCCTTACCCCCAACAACCACATTTTTTTTCTCTAACTTTCGTGGAAGGCAAGCCAAATAAAGTTCAACGTGCCTAAAAGCTCGTCGAGTTGTGCTTGTATTATGTGGCGCTATACTTGGCTGTTTTTCATGTGTGTTGAGGGGGGGGGTAACTGCTTGGGTGTGAGAAATAAGATCAGGCAAGTCAATCCCCGAGTGGCGTTTGTTTTTCTTTCTCCTTCATTCGTCCTTTGATTTTTCTTCCCTTATTCCTCTCCTCTCATTCTAGGGCTGATATATAGACACATAGTGCTTCTCTAGAAAAGCGGCCTCAACGCTATTCTCCATCCGGGCCCGCGGTGGCTATTCCAAAACAGGTGGCTATGCTATATATTAAGGAGGTTTTGCACTCGGTATAAGATAACGATAACGACGGAGACCCGGCGCCGAAGTTGGGGCTGGCAGTTCTCTAATTCCGAACGACGGAAGGAGGTTTTACTAATGGAAGAAGATTGGGGGATAAAAAAATAGATAACGTACCCCACGGTGAGCCGAAACACACGGTGACCCGAAACAAACATATAGTTGTATTCAGAAAACCGGTTTATCCTCTCTACTGGCGGGCCGGTAACCGGTTGTTTCGTGTCACCGTGTGTTTCGGCTCACCGTGGGGTACGTTAGCTGCTTGGCGAGCCGTAAGATCTGGTTGCCGCTGTCTGCCGTGAGAAAATTCTTTCTTAGGTACTATAATTACTTAAGCTGTGCTGAGATACACGCAGCGGTTGCTGGTGATATTTTTATTTTGGACCCACTGTTATCCGGGATAAGTTAACTTGGGTACCAATCCCGGATAATAGAAATTTCGTTATCAACACATCAACATGTGGCGGGTTGTCACAGCGACAGCGGAAAACGGGGGTCTTGGCGCTCGAATACGCTAAGCAAAACCTCCCTATTAGATGTCTCAAGGGTTCACATATTAGAACGTACCGGTAGCGGCACGGAGCATCTTAAACCGTCAACCTAAATATTTGATCTTCCAATCATGGAAAGAACAAGCTACTCTTAAGGTTCTTATACCTTATGACTTCTTAAAATTCCTCACCCAGGCAGTTCCTGCGGCTAAATCTCTGGAATTGCCCCCCCCCCCGAGACGAATAGTGCACGAGCCAGCCCGCCGGCACAACGAACCCCCAAAATTCCAATAGAAAATACAGAACCAGTCTTGGAAGACCTCCCTCAAGAGAAAATTCCCAAATTCCCAAATTCCCAACATCCATTCATAGATGATACAGCGAGTGTGATATTTTCAACCTCATCATGGATTCGGATGAGATCCTCCATATCCAGGGGCAATACCTCCTCGTAAAATTTTGATTGCCTTTTTTTTCGGGGTCGACGTATACACTGTTGGCCCAATTTTAGAGTATCATATTTATTCTAGAAACCTACGAGATACCATCCTTCCGGTGGGTCCTGGAAACACGATTGGAGAAGACGGAAGGAAATTATCATCACCGAAGGGCATGAAATTTAAACTTCATTCCCTATAAATGGGGAATTCTTGGCTGGGTGACATCAATGTTACGAGTGCAGTACCTCTTTGCCACGTTTTGGTTTTGCGCACGAGTACTTAAGTTTACTATCCAGCCCAATTTCTGAATTGCCAGACGGTTCGCAAAGAGCAATTGATTCCATTCTCATACCGTCTCTACAGAACAAGTGATAATGATTCCGACCTTTATCCGACCCGCTTGCAGACTAGCCTTGCGCCCTGGGACCCGTGCTTATTGCTTGAACAGTCCAGTAAGCTTCACCTTCCTAGCATGCAATACAAATACTAACTCCTAGCCTAGAAGTTGTCAGCCCATGGGCAGGCTCATTCGACTCAGGGCCATGCAGCAAGGTCTAGTGTTGATCAGTCCAGTATTTCTGAGGAGATTTTGCAGATGCGCACGGTCTATGCTGTAATTCTGTTAGACATGGGTCAAAGTGCTGATATTTCTTTAGGATATTGCAGTCCTTCAAGAAGAAGTCAAGTATCTTCGCGGAGGCCTATTCAAGACAAAAATGAACAAGTTTATGGAGTCCGTGAAGAAACCTTTCCGCGGGATGAGTTGGACCGAATCCCCGCTTTACTTGTATCTCGGACTTGCAACTTTTATTTTCTCTTAAGAGTTCATGTTGCGTCGGAAGAGACAGGGGAGTAGTGACGGTAGGAGTGAGTGGGAGATAATTTAATGATGTAAAAAATTGACGACCTACTGATATTGTATTGACATAGTTCTTCGGCCTACAGGCCATGGAGGCCTACTTATTGATAGCTGGGTACTGTGCTATGATACAGCACAGGGGAAGATATCAGAAGTGCCCCTTGCTATTCCTTAGTTCTACGCCCCCCTTCCCAGAAACCAATACACAAATTGCCACCTCATTGGCATTTTACAATTTCACCCTATTACTGCCATCCTTATCCAAATATCCAAGGCATTAATATATATATATATATCAAAGTACCGACTATTCCCTAATCCCGGGAGTCTACCCATCTCCAACAAGAACCAAGTATATACCAAAGCAACAAAAGCACCGAAACTCTATTAACCAATCATACTGCAGTATAGTATAGCCTACCCGATCCTTCCTAGAGCCTAACCCACTACACGAGAGGTGCTTGCCATAGATCGCCCAATACAGTAGTAGATGAACAACGGCAGCGATACACAAACAACCCCGCACAAGCTCAAGCGAAATCAACCTATCATATAATGCCAAACTATAAGTGCGTCCGTGTCACCGGATCACACCCAAAGCCTTCCTTGAGAGGCTCAATAGAGACTTTGCGAAAACACTCTGGATGTGAGGCAAATGCGGTTACGGGCCAACCAGATTGCTAGGATTTGACTCTGGATGCGAAATCGCAAAGTCCCTAATATTTCTCAGCAGTATCGGTATGTCTAGCGCTACCGGTACTGTACTATACAGTACCCTTGCTCAATATAACCACCACCCAATGCTGAAATAAGTATATAAAAAATTATGGCATTGTTTAGAACGCCACAGAAATCAGGTGCAAACCCCCGAGTCGTGCATTCCTCTCGCGATAAAACAGACAAGATCCGGGATGAGAAAATACTCAACGAACGAACGAATCAATGTAAAAAAGAATTTATCTCTTTTCTTTCTCATGGAGCCTGCATCATACTAAGCAAGTGTACTCTACTCGACAGTGTAAGTTTAGCTAAATGAAATAAATAAAAATATTAAATTTTGATAAGACAAAGGCCGATGATGATACTGCAGGGGCATTAAATTTTAGAAAGAAAAGAAAAATGTGAAAATTGATGGTATAATAATTTCAGTAGTATGATAGAACATTGTGCTAGCACTATCGAAGAGCGCAAGTAACAAGAAGCGCAATAGTATCCATTCGTCTGTACCGAATTTCACTCACTTTTAACACAGTGATAGGCAAGATCATCGCCCTGATTTGTTTCAATATAGACCGTTAAAGGAATAGGCTCAATCACAGAAAGCTAACCTACGGTAGTAGCCAATGAAAGATCCTAACCTTGCTCTAGCTAAAGATAAACCACCGTTCATACCTTTTAGAGTTGGGAGGCGGAACAATACCGGTATCTGTGCCTGAAAACGAGTTAAGGGATGGAGGAGCACAGAAGTGTGGACGAGTGGGCACACTAGGGCATGAACGGACAATTAGGGTTATATGTACAGTACTAGCAGAGCTTTCACTATATACCACGCCAATTACCCGTATTACCGCTATCCTCTAACGAGCACAAATTCCAGCCAATAGCAAGCAGAACTATCTGCATTGAGCTACAAATAGATATGGTACCCCATTATATCATGTGGAGGGTTCGGTCCACCCGGATATCACTCGATGAGCGCATTTTCTAAAACGGCATATACAGTATGTATGGTACAAGTACTCGTACATACAGTACACTCCTACCTATCGTGGATGACGTGCAGTGCCAAATAACTAACGGCCAATGCCTAGGTCTCCCGGACTGGCCGGGTCCCGATTATGCTCAACCCCCTCTTACAAGTGCCGGGAGGGATGCTTTCGTTCAAGGCAGGGATTATTTCGTGGGTTAATCCAGGTTAACTGTTCACTAACTTCCCAGACGGTACTGCACAAGGGTGGCACTATTAACCGGAACAGATAGGGATACATTTGGCTGGCTAACCCTGAATAACTGTTCAGTCACTTCTTACCTGACCCTGCACAGTACAAACTCGAATTCTCTGGCTAATTGATAATCGCTAATTTATTCTTAAAAAAACCATGCAAAAACACCCAGCCATGTAATCAATAAAATCACAACCCCTCACTCGCTAAAGCCTAGCAGCCAGTCACTCCAATTACATACAAATCATTCGTTCCCGCCCGGATAATTTAAGATAAGCTACGCATGAACCCTCTGCGTACCATCCCACCAGGCTCCGAGAATGCCCGCTACAAAAGGATAACTCCGTTCCCAGTCCAACATGCAGCGGGCAGACAAGAGGAAAAACAAGCAAACGATGATGGAAAAAAATGAAAAAAATGAAAAATGACAATCCGAGAAACACCCCCGATCCCTTGACATACCCGTATTTTGCCAAGCCATACCATGAATGGAAGTAACCCGTCCACGACACCGATTATAAGAATACCCAGTAACCAAGAGCGAAAGCGAATTGAGTTCAAGGAAAGAAATAACGGAAATAAGGACAAATTTAGGCTGCGGTGAGGGCGTTCATCGCAGTAGGGCCGCCGTAATTGCGCTTAATGGCATCCTGAAGGTACTTTTCGGCCGTCATAACCGGGTATTTCCCCAACGGGCCCTTAATCTCTACGTCCTTGTTGGCTTGGTTGAAGTACCTACATTGCAATGTCAATCACTACCCCGGTGAATACAGGGAGGGAGTCTAACGCAATACTGTATCGCGACGTTTGCCGCTCACCAACGCTAGGACACCTAACCCTATGAAACAGGCTCTTGAACCTGTCATCGCTCCAAGCCATCAACATGTCCCCAATGTTACACACGATCTCGCCCGTCTTAGCTTTAACTGGGGTCCAGTGATCTCCCATTCCAAAGCTTGTGTGGGCCTCCCTCCCGGGGCAAATCTCCAGCCCGTCCTCACCGGTCTTTTGGAAAAGCATGGTCATACAGTCGTAATCCGTGTGGGGCCCTGCGCGCCAATAGCTCGGCGGGAATTGGGTTCCAGTGATATCGTGATAATGGAGAAGGCGCATGGTCGACTGAGCATTAGTGCGATTAACATCGTGCGCTTTAGCGAAGAAGTCTTCTGGAAATCCTAGGGCGACAGCGAAAATGCTGAGGATGTCCATAGAAAGCGAGTGAGTCTTGGCCATGAACGAGGACACCGTTTTATTGAATTCCGGGATCGATGGGTCTTGTGGCCACGATCTGTCCCCCCGGCGGTGGAATTGCAATTGAATAGATTCCTTCTGATCGGGTAGTCCGGTGGATGGGCGTATCTGGGAACGAGTTTCCCAGCCCGTGTTCTCCGCCTTGATGTGGGGCGTCTCCTTCTTTTTTGCCTCTGGCAGATTGAAAAAGCGTTCACTGTTCTCACTCAATTAGAAAGGGTCTTTTGTCATGGGAATTGGCAGGCGCGACTCACGAGATGGTAAACATCTCCTCTATCTCAGCAACGGAAGGAGACTCCTGATTCTCGAGGATAAAAAAACCACTATTCTCCGCCGCGTCCAGGATCTGCCTCGAAATCTCAGCTTTACGCTCGGCAAAGTTGGCCACCGAGATCTTAGGAATTTTCCGGTCCTTCGGAGCTTCGGTGGTATTTATTGTCATCGTGTTTGAGGCGGTTGCAGAGCTCGGAGGGAAACTGTTAAGTGCTGCGGCTCTGATATGAGAGGGTAGTCAGTAACCGAGGATGTTCCCTAATACGATAGCAAACACAGGTCATGTAATTGCGCAGACAACGATAGAAATAATGATAAGAGAAATCCCATGGGGGGGAGCGGTTGGCTAGATAGCTTAAATTCCGCTCCACCGGTATTAGAATACACGTGATTCCAATCATCCAGCTGTACGCTCCTGCAACTATTCGAGGAGCATCCTTGAATGACCGGAGTGCTTCCGGGCAACAATTGATTGGATAGAGGCTAGATGTATGGTGGGGGCGAATGGGGGGACAGTTATGGAGAAGAGCAGAAAATGCAGAAAAGGGGGTGATGCGATTGGAAGAAGAAACGTCGCTCCTCAGCTCTGACAAGTTGTGCCAGAGCTGAAGAAGGGGAAGGAGGAGAAAGGATGGAGAGGAGGATCATTCTCGGGACCCATTGCCCTGGGAGCCGCGTTTTGACAGGGATACCGATAACGCCGATGGGGCATATCCCGGAAATCCACATTTCAGAACGCCGACCACTACCACTCCCACCACCACCACATCTCCCCCTCTCCGCCCCCAACAATCCTGATGACCACGGTCTAGAAAACACCACACCCAACACGACGACCACTCTTATACGGGATCCCCCCATCCGCAAAGTGGTGATTGGCCCCTTCCCTCGTTTTCAACACGTCCACATCCACATACCGGTACATACAGTCTTTGTAAGGCAAGCATGAACTGGGCGCGCGGGCATCTTCCCGTATCTGAGAAGAAAGAATGCAATAGACATGCGACATGAACGAAAAAGCCTGAACTTACCGGTAATCAATTCTCGGGCGTGTGGAATAAACCACAGGATGGGGGCTCTTTGATTCTTTATGCGATGAGTAGGGGTGAGACCTGGCCACAGATTGCGGTAGCGGCAGTGGTAGAGGGTAGTGATATAATGCTAACTCGGCCTAAGAGCGACACCTAGTCGATAGGATCAACTTCCCACAGCTGTTTTCGCTGATCACTGACTCGATCACCGGCAATTTTGTGCCTTAAAATCCTGGAAATATGGATTATCTATCTTTGGGAGTCTTCGACTCTTCGGAGAATCGGCCAGCCTACGAACAGGTGGCTGTCTAGGAGGGGGTTGATTACTGCAGACAAGTGTAAAAGTGCTGAGTATTTGGATATGTGTGCGGCCGGGGCTTGCTGATGAGATTATTGAGGTAGTGGAAGCGAGAGTGAGAGTAAATTTCCAATACTGGCGGGGATATATGTATATCACTTTGCCTAGAAATCGGGAAGCACCTTTCCCCCTCTCACATCTCCCCCCCCCCCTCCCCTCCCTCCACCTTTTCTCTTCCGCACATGAGCACACCCAAAAACCCCTGTATCACACCCTCACTAGGGAAAGGGCAGTACCCGAGGCCAAAATGTAACGGGATGAGAGATGTTATTCCTACATACGACACACAAAACGCGTCCACAACCACAGTCGCATTTTCCCACAACCATCACCTAAGGATGCATAATGATGCAGATTACAGAGGGGCCCTCCATAATCCGCCAGCTGTGTTGGCTTAGGCGCTCCATCCTCCGAGAAACAGAAACCGCTGAACCTCGCCATCATCCTCCTAACTTCACACCACTCAGAGCGAATAATAATAATGACAATAATAATAAAGGCCGCCCTCCCGTGTTCGGAGAAAGCCGTGTTCCAGCTCATCGAGTCGGAAGCAACCAAGCAGGCCCTAGGCGAGTTTTTCCCAGATTGTTTGAGAACCCACTCCTTCGGCCTTCCCCGTGGTCCCCTACATTCAAGCTTACCATTACAAGTAACCACACTTTTCCAAGAGTGTTGCCAGAGTTGCGGTTTCTCCAAACAGCATGACTTGCATTGGCTCGAGCAGTGTGATATTCCCCACAGGGTGCTTAGCTTTTGTCTTTTACCCGCTTTCTCAAGAAGAAGAAGCCAAATGGTCACCGGTGCCGCCCGGTACCGGTGGTTGGTATCATTGGCAATCAGGTTGAACTGCTCGAGTAGACTAACCCATTTCAACGCAGAGCGAGCGCCTGTCCCAGCAAGCCATATGCGGGTTTGAGCAATACAATGGGTTGAGCTTCAGTCAAAATTGCAATTGTGGCTAGTATTCGGGTTTATGGCTCGCTCTGCCGTGTTAATTCAATATATTTATCCTAGATGCGACTACAGTGGAATACATTAATTGACTTAGGCTCGCCGGTGAGGTGGAACACACTGCCAATCGCAGTAAGCTTAATTGTGGTCGCAGTCAGTCAGTCAAGCCATGTTACATGCAGAAGCAGCTTTGGATCAGAGACAGGATCGGGCAGGCGTATTCACATGGCCACGTTGCCGAGAATAATGACGGCTCATAAGTTATGTGCGGTAAACAATTGGCACAATGGCAGCCTGCTCCTGCCCCCCTACTTGCACTGTGCTTTCTCTCCATGGGAGCATAATCCCACGGGCATAACCGATCCCCCAAATTCCCTTTGAAATTCGAGCCTTCCTCTAGAAAAAAAAAATACCCTCATATCGGGCAAATGCGGTCAAAATCCCCCCGATTCCACCAGAATGGGGCGGCGCACGAGGTCCCTGCGTATGTAGCACAGAAAGCACTTCTTGTGGCACAGTTCCTTGCTTTTAGTCTTTGAAATGGCAGGGGTTCCACAGGCTTCACTGCACAACATACAATCTGATACGCAGAATATCGCTGCCTTATCACTCGTACTCGTGCTCGAATACCGTACATTACCACACAAGATTACCGCACATCCAGGGAACCAGGTATCCGGTCATAGAACTATGAAATTAGTCTCACAGGGCGATCGTGGACCACCGCGCTCATCACTCTCGACCCCGCACATAATTCATCGCCCTCATGCCCCAAAACGCTGCCGACCTCTGATTTGTGCTCCTAGCCCACTCGCGAGGAATACACTTGTATGCCAACGCTATCTATCCATTAGGTTGTGTGAAACGGTAAATTCGTTACTAGGTGCGCCAAAAATTTAGTAGTTATCAAATACTGGTAGCTATTGTTGGAGGAAAAACCCGTCTCTTTCAGACCACAGACCCAGCGCCTCCACCACTGCTAAATTCTCAACGGATCACAAAATCCAACTCATTTCATGTTCTAGCTTCTCCGATAACGAATCTCACTGTTTCACACTGCTCAAGGGACAGTGCTTTCAACTCAAGAGCGTCGGACCCTCCTAATCGTTGGCCGTTAACTTGCACCAGCGGAGTGGTACCGGTATCCATGATACCGCGTCATATCTGACCCAGCTCTACCAAATTGAGCTCACCGGTACAGCACTAGTACCAGCAACTCGGAAACTGTCGTACCCAGACAGGAAGGGTTCTCAGGTTCGCCCCCAATCCCAGACATTTGTATTAAACACCATCAACGGCAAGGCCGCATAGAACTCAGAGGGTTTTCCTAGGTAGGAGGGGCGGGTGGGGCAGGGGGTCGACAGGGGCCTAGGCGGTAACCGAATTCCTTGGCATGAGGTTTTCCTGCCTAGATTAGCACCCCATCAAACTCAGTCTTGATGTTCTTGAAAATTAGAGTGTTTCGGAGGTATTGGTAGGGTCTGGTGCGATCCCACGCAACCATAAATTACCTCCCATAATCCTAAAAGGGAATCCTTCGTATAATGGACGGTATGGTTTTTGGAGCGCCTAATATCGTAAAAACTCTTTCAAATCCATTGTCTCTGCCAGTTCTGTAACCTCCGGATTTAGAGACAAAAAGCCCCTGGAAAGGAATAGCGTTTTCGTGGCACGATAAGATTTGGCCACTAGGTGTGTTGGATCCCATTAACCAGTATTCGCAATTCTGCTAACCTGTGAGACTAACGCGCTTGTTACGGCTGATCTGATAATGTGTTTCAGGAGTTTTCACAGTAATTCACTCCCGCAAGTGAGGGGGAGAATAGACTTCAAAAAACGCTACCCCTTTACTCCAGTGCAGCAAGTCCATATGAAAATAATGGTTTTCGGTGGTCACTGGCCCTCCGGCGCTAGCCCGATACATCTCGGAAAGATCCCGGCGCCTAAGTGACATCCGGTTAGACTTTCTGGATTTGCTGCGCTGAACTACTTTTAAGTGTCATTATCATTGCTCTTAGAATTGTTCAGACGGCAATGGAATCCTCATACAGTCGCCCCCTATCCCAGACGGCCAAAACAAAAAGAATCTAACCGGTAGAGCAGGCGATCCGGACACCAGGCCAGGCTTTGGTATAAAAAAACCTAGAACTTACAGAGGATCACAGGGCACAGCCAGGTATCCAGTTATCGAGATCTGAGATAACAGGGTGTGACTGTATATGGCCCCGCACTGCCTTAATCAATGGCGACTTTGTCAGCTAGAGGTTTATTTGTCATGCTACGGCATCACAAGTGGGGCCATTTTAGAGACTAAGAACCTCTCGTACATTCCATCAATCTCCTAACTTAGGGCTTAGCCGAAGAAATGGGGTCGTGGGATTTCTTGACCCTGTAGCTGGTGGTTCGCTGCGATCGATTAGCAAATCACAATCACGTCGAATAGTTTGCTCCAGCTAGCTCTCGCCCATAGAGTGAGTCGACAGGCGACCAATCATCTTCCCTCGTGTTAGGCTTTAGAAATTCCCAGGCTTTCCAAAGGGTAACTCACTGCCCCCACTATGCAATTCCGATGTGTCGAATAGATTATTTGTGTTCTCGGGGGGTCGCCTACGCAGCACTCGAGTGGAGAAATGGCGATGCATCGATATATTGGATTTGGATGAAAGTAGGCAGGATCGGTCGGATAGAGCCGAAAATATCGAACAGCCTACCGGTTAACAATACGAACGCCGCTTGCGTTGAGCAATAGCACTAGGCTACAATGAAAGACCAAAATTCGATAAACTAAGGATTTGATGTTGTGATAAATATCCAGTGCACTGAGACAGAGTGACAGTCGGGACCCCTTCTCTCATAATTTGGTTTTGAGACACAGGATTGACTTCTAGTAAAGGCATATCGGTACGTCGGCTGCTCCAACCAAGAAACAGTTAGGATGATCTGTCAGCGTGGAGGAGTCCCCGGCAAGAGCTTGAATTTAGCGGACAGGGCTAGATTACCAGATGTGGTAAGAGTATCTCCGTTGATAACTCACGTTAACGAAATTGCCATAATACTAGACATCATGAAATTGGCGGACCCTGCTGTCCAAAGAAGATTAATCGCTCCTCACGTCCGCAATTCAGGGAATTTTACGATCGCATAGTAATACTTAATCACCCACACCACCTTTGAATGTGACTGTGTAGCTAATGCTGAGATCCCGTCTCCCCGAATGCTTACTAGTGCTTTGTAGGGCGTCGAGAAGCCGACAAGCATCGGCGTAAGCCTATCCGTGGTGCGTCTTGACTGATATCTAATTCCCGCAAGTAGTGTTTTTTAGCCGTTGTGTGAAGGCCATACGGATGTAAATGTCGGGTAGATGTTCCTGGAGATATCATATTCGCACACGGATGTGCCCTAGCGCTGAGTAAACTAGATTACGATACAGTGAGCCCTTGAGAGTTTATCTAGTGGAATCCTCCACCGCTAATACCTACTCTAAACGTGGGT
Organism: Tuber borchii; assembly: GCA_003070745.1. Lineage (NCBI taxonomy): Eukaryota > Fungi > Ascomycota > Pezizomycetes > Pezizales > Tuberaceae > Tuber > Tuber borchii. The sequence continues at coordinate 32,660 of NESQ01000302.1, read as the reverse complement.
AAGTAAGAAATCCTCGAAGCTATGCTAGGAGGTGCGTGTTTGTAGCCGTTGGCGAGTGATATCATGTGAAGCTGGTGTATTGTACTGGAAACTGCAGCGCCCTGTTTTTGGCCTGTGGGCTTGTGTCACAGCTGGCGCGAGCTTTCTTTTTCCCCTCTTTTTCTTTTTTTTCCCATACCATCCACAAACCAAATCATGTGATATCGGCGGTGGTCGAAGCTCCTAACCCAAGCTCTGTTAGGGTAGGTAATGAATAATGAATTGTGCATCCTGCACAATCGCCCCGCCCCCATGAGTCCTCTGTATCGGCTTTGCACTAGTGCTACTTGTAGTGCTGTTAAGGGGGAGTGATGAGACAATTGGCACCGGAGTGAAATATTCTCGTAGAAGTTGTTTTCGTGGCTAATTTTTTTAACGCCAATAGCCATCTATTTAGAATTACGGTAGCTGAGCAGTGCTGTGTAGGAAATAGGAAAGCAGAAGGAAAAAAAGGAAATAGGGAAAACTCTACCGATATTTTCTCAGCTACCACTTGCGTAACTCTAAAAAAATCTGCTTCCAGTCACTAGTTTTCACCCCGCTTGCGGGTGCGTTGTAGCCCATGACCCATACTCGAGCACACTGACACACCTTCGGTACCCTACCCGAACAGTGAAGAATGTGTTTGGCTGCTGGCGCCTAGCATCGAAGGGTGGAGTCGAAATCCCGGCTACAGCCCTTAACTAGCTAGACTTCGACGCTTCTCTTTTTGATCACTTTTATTTTATTTTTCTTCTCAGTGAAAGATAAAAGGTATGGTAAGGAAAAAAGAATATTGTTGAAATAGATAAGAGGGGGAATTGCTTGGATGCCTGCTCGTTGCACAGCAGCAGAATGAAATATATATATATCTGTATCAATACCTATCTATAATGGCACTATGCTTCTCCTAGACAAATAGCCAAGAGCCAATAAGATATTATAGCCCTGAGCGAAGTTAGTCTGCCTGGCTAAAAGAACCGTGGCTCGGCGAAGACACAATTCGACACCTAAATGTCCCCATACTTGTCCCAGGTAGGAAGCCCCGGACACGAAGGGGGGTAAGCGCCACATTGAGGAAGGGCGAAATATCCCTGAAAGATTCCTGAAATATCCCTGTTTTCCCACCTAGATGTCTGGGCACTTCTTGTCTGGGACGAGTAGCCAGGTGCGGACACGGGCACGAGCGCCGAGCAATTCACAACTAAGTAAATTGCCGATTTAGTGATCAGTTTCTAGTTCTTTCCTTGGGAAGGAGTTAGCACCTACTAGAACTGATTGCCTTTGGGTTCTAAGGATACAACTCCCGAATCCGTCCCACACTTCAGGAGAAGCCTGCCTTTAGAGAGGGTTTCATGATGCGAAATACACCACGGATAGTCGTTATCCACTTTTCCCCGACGCTCCCAAATACCACCCTGAAGCACCCAAATCCCAGAACCCAACGATCCCACTTTGCGTCTGGATGGATAGGCTTCCCCCGAGTCCCGCCCATCCGATTGCTCCTTTTGCATCACTTGATCCATCGGCTGCTGCTTCGATTGAGGCTAGTGAGAGCTTGTATTAAACCAACCTTGGTGTTGCGGGGCCTTTGCTAAACGGGTCTAGGAGACCAAACAGTATAGCCGGCATGCCATACCAAGTTTGGGCGAGGGGCTCCGGTAGCTACGAGTGGCCCTGAGAAGACTGTGTGAGGGGGTTTGTCAGTCAGGACGGCCAATGATCCCAAGGGTCCATCTGAAGGTGAGAAGCTCAGACTGATGAATGGAGTTGGTGGTGAGAAGGTTCGGTAGTGGTGGTGTTGGTGGTAGAAATTAGGGTCTAGGGCTGAGTTATAAAAGAGGTATCAAATTACAGATTGAGGTAAGTTAGCAGCTGTTTGTGTGAGGTGCGTGTGTTATACTTGCACTGCAGATCCAATGGGATTATTGTTTGCTACAATGACGGGGATGACAGCTACGAGTAATAGGATATGACGTACGCTAGATTAAGCACAAGTACCATTTTTTTCCCCGCTTGAGATCCGCTCCTGACTAGAGCAGGACACAATCTAGAGACCAGAAGTCTATAAGGGACCAAAATGGATATTGAATCGCTTGGTCGTGTGGGCTCCCGCCTTAAGGGCCAGTGAAGGCCGAGTGATTATTGGTGATGGCAACTCGATAAACAGCTCATTAAGCCCCCCAGAGAGAAAAGAGCTTCTGCAGTGTTCCCAAGTAGGACGCAGCTAGAGATGGGAAAGGCTCGAGAGCATCTAGTTAGAACCTCGGAGTGAACCAAGTACTTAGTACATCTCACAAGAGTCGTGAACGGAGTTTAGATGTGAGTTCCCGCGGGCAAGTAGATAGTTTGATATATCCGGGGAGCGGAGAGATTGCTTACTTTAAGGATCTTCAGATAGAAATCCCCTTGTTCCATCCGACGTATTTCACCTCAACTAATTTACATATAGCCAATGGCCATAACACAACGATATTACACGCGATCCTCCTATTCTATTCCTGCGAGGCCATTGCCATAAGGTTCGCGATATTTTGCCTTATTTCGATAAATATTGTCTTTATGAGAGCCAAAACAGTCAATTGTGTTGATGAACGCCTAAAGCTCCATTCTGCCGTGGGCCCGATGACGTCATCAGTGAGATTTTCCATCCATACCCGCCCCGCTTTTGGCTTTCCTGTCGTCACCTTTCTGCTGTCCCGGAAAATTTCCCCACGGTTTGCTGCTTGTATGAAGGTATAAACAATATCTTTCTCCGCGATCATCCAGAAAGCAAAAAAATTTATCGCTTCCGTTAAACTCACAGAGTCCTGAGACCAGACAGACAGGTGCCATGTTTTCTACCGTAAGGGCTCGGCAATGCTTTTCTTTTTATGCGATGAGTGGATATGCTAATAATTGGATAGGAGACCAATCAGAACCTTCTACCGGTAACCGATATCCTCTTCAAGCAAAAAAAGGCCAAGGGGCTGAGCTTTGAAAAACTCGGAGGACTCTTGGGGCGCGATGAGGTTGCTGTTGCTGCAATCTTCTACGGGCAAGCCCATGCCTCCCCCGATGACATCAAGAAGCTCGCTGAAGTGTTGGAGTTGAACGAGGTGGTGGTTGCAAATGATTTGGGAGGATTTCCTGATCGGGGGAGGACACTCGACATGCCTCGTATGCACAGTAACCTCCAGGCGAGGCATATCTTAACGCTAATGGGGGTTTGATGTCTAGCGAGGGAGCCATTGATCTACCGCCTCTACGAAATCATTCAAAACTACGGATTGGCGTACAAGGCGGTTCTGAATGAGAAATTTGGTGACGGAATTATGAGCGCCATCGCTTTCTCAACAAAGGTGGAGAAGGAAACTGATGATAAGGGAGTCGAGTGGGCCGTCATTACTCTAAGGGGTAAATGGTAAGATTTTTACACTCCGCTCGCGGCGGCTCTACTGATCATATCTTAGGTTATCATATTCTCGATTCTAAGGAGGTTGACGCCCGGGAGGAACCGGATGATTTCGCTGATATATAGGGCATTTTGGATAGGGTAGCCCAATCGCAAGTGATGAATTTAGGACTGAGGCATGGGATATGTGATGAAAGATTATAGGAGCATGTTTAGTTTTTTCTAGCCCATTGCTATACTCGCACAACCTGGCTAGCGTATCTATCTCTACCATGGTAAGCAATTGATCTAGACTGCAAACTGGGATAGAAACACTCGCCCCAAGTTACCCCCTTTAATTCGACCATTGGAACCCCTTCGATTTTTCGTGGTATCTTAATAGAATTACATAGGATCACCCCCGCCGGGAAGGTAGAAAAAAATGGCTGCGGATTTTCCGGTCTTATGAACTAGCGCCGATGTTTCTTTAATTTATCTTCGATCACAATTTCTGGGAGGCTTGCCCTCTTGCTTCTTTGAGACCCACGGCAGTAGTCTAAGTTACCAAACTGGCCCTGAACAGGAGAACTTGGCACGTATCCGTATTCCTATGATACAGTACATTTCGGAAAGACCAAAACATTTACTCAGACAAGTCGCATTTCCGGTGATGAAAGAGCTCTCAAATCCTGTCAATATGGGCATCATCACTCATGTAGGCACGATTGGTCCTAGGACAATGCAGCCTTTCACCGAGCGAGCCTCTTCATGCCAAGCGTCGCCAAAAAGAAAGATCTATATGCAGGGCTCTCAGTCGTCCAGTCGGACGGCCGTCCGACTGCCACTCCTGGCAGGCCGCTCTCGCACCACTTTTTTTCTTCTTTTTTATTTTTTCTATTTTTATTTCCATTTTTAACCTTAACTTATTTGAGTACTAGTATTTGTCTCATTGACCAATTTTGCGCGTCTGTGGTCGACGGCCGTCGACGGCCGTCCACCCCGTCTAAGAACGAGACAGTCTCGTCCTTTGTCGTCCCCACCCCGTCTTGGACGGACGGGACGACTATATGCCTGCTTCCTCACAAGGATTTTCCTACAGGTGCAGCATTCCTTTTTGGGTGTGGGAAGTTTAGGGGACACTCTGAGCCCCAAGACTAATATCCAGCAGAAGGGAGAGACATTCTAGGGAATCCTGGACTATATTAACCTGGGACAAAATCATCTCTTTTCATTTGCCAAACTTCGGAGCATTCCCTAAAGCTCTTGGTATCCCACAAAGCTTGTGTCTGCTGCCCCGAGATCTCTTGTCGTCAGCTCCCCTGACCGGAATAGGAGGGACACGCAGATCCCTAGCTTTCTCTGGCAATCGACCTACCGGTAGGGGATTTGGGAAAGACCCCGAGACTCGGACACATACCGGTACTGGCATCCGATTACGGTATCGCAAATCTGAGGGGCTGTTGAGATGACTGTTTGTGTGGTGCTCAGTTGAGGGGGAACATTTGGCTAAGTCAGGGTCTAGGGAGACGAAATTTCCCGACCACACTTGGTTAAGCTTTTGAACACATACTGGAGCACAGCCAATAGTTAGCCGCCATGCCGTATTGAGCTACCGGTAGTGGGTAATCCGAATTGCGTTGAAGAGCTAGCTGTTGGTTCAATCGGCGCTTTGCCGATAGCGGGATTCGGGTTTTTAGAAATACTCCATCTAGGAATAAGCTCTGCAGTAGCTTACGGCGAGGCGAGAACACGGTAACGCGAGAACGCCTATTTCATAGGCCAGCTCTCAAGGGGTGTTGAATCCCATTGACTGGAATTCGCAATTCTGCTAGTTCGTCAACCTAAACCTACCGGTGCCCTAGGCCAACGGGCTGATTCCCGTTGATACAAGCAATCCAATACTCAAGTAGTGGATTTCAAGAGATTTTACACTAGTCCCCCTCGCCGTGCACAACAAGAGGGCGGACGGGCCGCACATGCAACACCCGGGCAACCTTTTCAGAACTTGGATTCGGGCGGATATGATACCGGGAAGCTACTTTGCCCAGAAAGCTCGCGAAAGTCAAATACCGGTATTGGAGAAACTCTTTTTAGTATCATCCATTCTTGTGCATTCTTGGCCACGACACACGAGTTTCGCGTGGCAATGAACAGCAAAGCATTTATAGACTACTACCAGCCGCCTACCGGTATCCTCCCTTCACCGCGCTCAAGCGCTCGCCACGTTTCAGCCTTTCGTTGCCTACCAGTGTCATACGTTCCTCAGTCTAAGCAAGGATAGTCCACCTGCTCGTGGCGAGGATCGGACTTTGCGAACGCTCTTGAGCTATCTAAGCAGGATCATCCCGATTCCCAAGCTTCCTCAGTGACGTCGTTACACAAGCCTCCACATTTCGATTTGTCATAGCATACCTAGTTAGGCAAATGCAGCCGAAAGCCTGCGATGTACTCGAGTACCGTATCCGTAACAACGGCAAGAAGACTAACGTAAATCGAGTTCGGTAGCGGGCTCGGGTATGGACGCTGGTGCTCGGGTATGGACGTTGGTGATGGGATGGAAAGGGGTTCGAGATAATAAAGCTTTTTACTCGTACACTCCTATTCGCAAAGTTTTCGCGGAAAGAAAGGTATTGCAGCAATGTCTTGGCGGCAACAAAAGAACTGGTACAAGATTTTTCCCCATCGGCCATCCTTGTAAGAGATCTACTCCATGAGAAATACATGTAAACTTCATAGCTGCCACTTCATATAGCCACTCTGTGCCTTAATCACTCCAGCATACTCTCTGTGAGTCAATCTAAAGTTTATTACTGTCCCCAGCATAATTTGAACTGAGCATGTTTGGCAGAGAATTGTCCTGGTACATCCGTTGCCGCCAAGACATTGCTGCGATACCCCTCTTTCCGCGAGAACTTTGCGAATAGGAGTGTACTGTACCCTTCCCAGATATACCTGCCAAATTGAATGGTTTTTACCTCGGACAAGAATGAGCACGGGGACTTCAAACCATTGTCTATCCCATCACTAACGTCGATACCCTCGCACTGGCACTCGAGTACGGTTCTCCACACCGGCATGGAGTGGGTTCGCCTCGCCGGGAACGAGAAGCAGGGTCGTGGTCTCGTTGCCTAAGGGAAGCTCCATGTTACCTAATCAATTGTTGGAACTAGACCTGCACTTAGTAGATAGCCTGAGATATATTGATGTTGAGGGGAACCTTGCTTTTGATAAGAGATAGGGGAAAAAATGGCTTAGCGTGCATGCTCAACACCTATTGTGCGCCTTCCATAAGTGGTCCGCGCTTTGGTCGTAATCTATGCCGTGGCCAATTATGTGCTCGACAGTATTGTGCGGTACTCCTACAGTGCAGCTCACCGTTCTGCCACAGGGTCATATTGGCTCTTTCACTGACGATGTTATTTAGGTTTCTTTTTGCCTTGGCAGCCCCAGGCAGTGGCATATGCCGATACTCCAGCACAGCACCGATAGCTGCCAACATCGCAACCTCGGGCGCGGTGCCCCGTCCTGAGAGATGCATATCCTATGACAAAGCAAAGAGACTAACTCACCATCCTCCGAAACTAACTAAAACCGAGAGGCTTCGACTGGCGAGGGGCCCGAAGCTTAATTGAAGCCGTGTCCTCGCTAAAGTGCTTGTTGCTGACGAAGTGTCCTAATGACACCCTAGCACCTACCGGTGAGAAAACCTACAGAATACCAGCGAATCCCGGGCCCTCCCTACAAAATACCATCAATGTTTTTTTATGCCAGCCAACGGCAATGTTTCGCCTTTTGCCAAGAAAACCATTCTCATCTCCTAAGGGAGAAAACACTACCATAAAAAATTTAAAAAAATATAGAAATAATACTAGAGGTTAAACTGGAATTAGGCGAATTTATTCATATTTTTATCTTTATTTTTGGAGAAATATTAGACACAGAAAAACACAATTTTTATAAAAGCTGATTTCCAGGGGTGTTCTTGGCAGGCAAAACCCCTGTGAATTTCCTAAGATGGAGATTTGCTAATGAATTTTAAGCAACACAGGCTATATGAATAATTCCTTTAAAAAAATTAAAAAAAATCCGTGATTTTAGCAGTGTTACTGGTTTGCTTTCTCTAATTTTTCATTAATTTTTCAATTTTTTTTGGCTAAGTAATTCTAGAGAGTTTGCTAGTGTTATCATTTATTACTGTATTGGGGTGAGAGATAAAGGTTGAAACCTTGATGGTATTCGGGAGGGAAAGTCTGAGGGTCGCTGGTATTAAATAGGTTTGCCCACCTACCGGTGGGTAAAATCATCAAGGCTTCTTGGATGCCGTAAATAGCCTTCTTTTTTATCATATCCGTGGTTTGATTTTAGACACATGTGAAGCACTCCCCTGCCGGAGGACACTGCGCAACCGTTGCATGCAGGAAGAACCCCCGGCAGATACCGGTCAAAGCCCCCCAAAAAAAGACAACAAAAGAAAGCAAAAACATCCACACATCCATTGTGACGCCCAAAATGAGCTATCATCAAAGTGAGCTCACGTTGCAATTGAAACTTCCATGCATATCCGATCTCAAATAAAATCGGACCTTTGGTTGCATCTCCTACTGGACTGCTCCTCGAGCACTCGTTCCAGGCAAGAAACACCCGAAAACAGGCGGGGTACCTTTTTGTATGGGCACTCAGATACGTTTAGGTATTTTACCATTTATCCCTGTCTTCGGGTACTTTGGCCGGGGACGAGTCCTCGGAAATTGCGCTTGTACATTTGGCAATGATGCTCGCTTGCGCATCCGGCGGGTCTTGTTTTTCTGGCCCCGCAAGCATGGCCGTTCCGGGGTACGTGGGGCTCCAAGTTAGTGTGCCGAGTTCAGTACTAGTACCGGTGGGATAGTGGGATTTTTGTGTATGTTTCTGGTGCCGGCCCCTCTTTCCTTACTGGATGGTGAGGGGCGAAAAGCGGGGTCAGGAATGTTGGGCATGTGGATGGCGTGGACAACTATTGCTCTGCGGTTGATGCCGTGCCCGAAAGCAGGGTCGGCAAACAAGGATAATAAAATTATTGAAAAAGCTGGCGCGTTAAGCGATGCATAATGTTCGGGTAGGTGACGATGCAACAGCTGGGCCTTCGTCGGCCATCTCGAGTTTGGAAGGGGGTGGGATTCTATGCATCTATCGGCATCATCGTCTGTCTCCTACGATACAATGTTGCTCTTAAGTTAAGCTAACCTCCTCTCGCTTCTCCATGCCTTCGTCTCTTGCAATGCCACAGCTAACCTTTTCGAAGGAGACTATATCAATTATATCCTAGGCATATATACTCGCGGTAAAGTTTAATTAGGTATGGCCACTGGATTGCCATCCTCCGGTACCGATGTTCCTCCGGCCCGCCCTCGCCTGGTGCTAGATGGCGGGGGTCTGGACTCCAACCCGAGCTTGATATTGGCTGGGGATCATCCCCGCGGGAGTACCAGTATTGAGATTGCGGTTAGTACTAGACCATACTTGGCTTCTAGAGTTACGGGGTAGCCGGGTTCAAATTGGGTTGCTCGAGTACTGAGGACGGTGCGACATTGTATGCAGCTACCCGGCGGTGATGGTTCGACTTTCGGGTCCTCAACAGGATCGGAAGTTAGTAGTCTCTCGTCCGGAATTTTGAATTACGAGTGAGTTTCGATGATTCTTTAACCTCTCTCTTCCTCCTTTTTTTGTTTTAGTGCAGGAGTCCCCCCTCATCTGGTGGTTTACCCCTGTCAGAGAGGAGATGTTGCCAAGTCCCCCGTGATACATAATAGGGACCAAACGCGTTCTGTCTTTTTTGTTTACTCCATTTCCAATTGGTTTTTGATCGGTGATAACCTAACCCTTAGGGCACTAGATACGAGAACGGGAGGCGTTATCACTCATCCCAAGAGGTGAGGATCTAGCCTTCGGTGGTGTGGGGCGGGGATAGCTAACCCAACTCGTTTTGAATTCAGGGATCCAATGTTAGTTCTGGGGTTTCGCCAAAGCTTGTTCCTGGGATCGTGGATAAGTCTAACGGTTCGCAATTTTTTGACAGGTATTTCCGAACGATACCATGGAACAAGAGAGGTGCGTGTTATTAATCGCTTTGAATTTTGAATGGGTAGAACCTAATTTGATGATATAATGTAGATTGGATCTTTGGCACCATGTGAGAATGAGCTCAAACACTTGCACACATGTCATAGTGCGGAGGATCGCTAACCGAACCTATTTTCCTTGCAGATCGACAGCTTAGTTTTGGGAGGCGAACTCACCATGGCGCCTCTAAACGAGCCACAGAAAATACTTGATGTGGGGACTGGAACCGGTGTGTTTCTTGCCCGCCATTATCTTTCTCCTTACGGTTTTCTCTTACTTATGGATTTTTCACGTGGAAACAACTAGGTATCTGGGCTATTGACGCTGCCGAGTAAGATGGCCTGAATGAGGTATTTTCAAAACAGATGGCTGATGGCTTCTCGTGCAATAGTCGTTATCCTACGGCACTCGTAAGACTTGCCAATTAAATTGGATGATCTTGGAGTGCTAATTAGGCTAGGTTATTGGGAATGACCTCACCCCTATACAGCCTGCATGGGCTCCTCCTAATTGCCAATTTGAGGTCGATGTAACATCCCTAAGCTTTGTGGTCGAGGGGTTTTTTTCTTTCTTTCTAATCTCAAACCCTAGGATGTCGAAAGCGAGTGGGTTTACCCTGAAAACACCTTTGACCTGGTTCACAACCGATTTATGCTGGGCTCAATTAAGGACTGGGATGAGCATTTTTCGCGGGTGTTTCGGTAATCTTGGTCATCAGCCGCGCTGGCTATGGATGATTTTAACATGATAGCAGGCATATCAAGCCCGGCGGATACCTTGAAGTTAAGGAGGCGGTCTTGGAGATTTGTGCGTACCCCTGACTAATAGAGTATGCCGGCGTTCTAGAAGTAATCCCTAGTTACTGAATACTTGCGTTATAAGCCCTCGGTTCGTGACTGGGGAATGATATCTGACCTGAATGAGTTTCCAGATTCTCAGCGTGGACCATGCCCTGGGAATTCAGCCAAGTTTTTTGAATTGCTTCAGGAATCCGGGAGCAGGTCTGGGAGACCAATGACCGGGGTCGAAGGTTTCAAAGCAAAGATGGAAGCCGCTGGCTTCCAGGATGTCGAAGAGGTATATATGCATTGAAATGCTCCCTTAGTTTCGAAACTCGGCATAGCTAACGTAGACTTAGAGGATTGACCAACTCCCGGTCGGAACATGGCCAAAGGATGTAAGTTAAGGTATTTTCTCAGGTTATGTCATAACTCCTTGGAGGATGTTGATGTGGACAGAAACGACTTTCGGAAATCGGCACGTACACTCAAGTCGCGCATCTTGAGGGTGTGTCGTCCTATGGCTCAGCCCTGTTCACTCGTGTCCTCGGATGGGCACCATCTGATGCAGCCAGATTTTTCGAACAGGTCTGTGAGGAATTCCGGGACAATAGGAATCTATTCTATACTCTCCGGTATAACTTTGTTGGAAGGAAGCCGTTGAATCTGCCGGTGTGATGAATCGCGATGGGATATGAAATTGGCCATGTACGTTTTCTAATTATAGGCTTTATATATATCTCTCTCTTTCTGTTTAGGTTTCCTATTTTATCTGACGCCGGTGGCCAATCTGCTTTTTTTCTTTTCTTCTTTCCCGAAACCCTTTTTCGGATTATCAGTAACTGTTGTAATCAAGCTTTAACAAATTATCACTATCTATATGAATCTTCTACACAAAGGACTAGAGAAGTATGTATAAGTAGAATAGCACCATACTCCACGTTGCAAAAGATAAGATAAACAAAAGTATCATAATTACTCCTTCCCACCACCCCCCATAATCATAACCCTATCATGGTACAACATAGCATTACACCAGCCAACCATCCAAAAAAACCCCAACCAACCAACATCTTTCATCCCATCCCATCCCATCCCATCCCATCCTACTGGTCGGTACCATAAATAAAAACAGAGCACGATCAGATCTGAACTACCATATCATATAAATCTCCACATCAGTCCATTTTCTCATCTGAGAACTTTTGATTCCCTACCTCACCTCTCTCTCTACAAGACCACCCCCCGCCCCGCCCCGTCCCCATTACACAAACCCACAAACCTAATTCATCATACTATACCAACTTCCGTAAACATCCAAGAACTACATATGATATGTACATCCAAATTACTACCGCACTACCCCCCCCCACCAAAGCGCAAATATAATACTCTCCGAAGCATATAGCATACAGCACCACACTCAAAATATCACAGTGCATTCCTAGCATCATTCATTCATACGTTAACAATAACATAACACCACCCGTAGTGGGAAAATCGGTACTTAAGTTATACTTCCGCTAGGTAACTTAATACCCGTTAATTACAAGAAAAAACTGGAGGGAGGGAGGGAGGGAGGGAGGGAGGGGGTTCTTAAATTGGTGTTTGTGTATATATAATATGATATGGTGGGTGATGGATGATCCCCGGGTTGTTTTTTTTTTTGGGGGGGGTGTGGGTTTTGGTATCATGATGGGATAGGTAGGTACGGTAGGTGTTATATTATATTTGTGGAGGAGGAGGAGGGGAGGGTGTCATGTTGGGTTGGTGGAAGGAGGAGGGGGTAGGTAGGTATTGTACTGTGTAGAGTTTGGCATGTATGATATTGTATGGTGGTGGTGTGATGGGAGTTGTGTCTTCAATGCTTAAGTAGTCCTTTTCAAGAATTTCGGGGATGGTGGGGGTGCGGTACTTTAGGTATTGGATGCTCAGGTTTTTAGTTTTATGCCCGGTGATAATATAAATTTAGCACCGACTTGTTATGGTTATCACACTCTCGCAGAGAAGGGAAGGCACGATACCTCCTTGAGAGGAGGAACGGTGATAATATAAAAGTGAGTTGGATAAGTCAAAACAAAACTCATTGGGAATACATATATCCACCTCCCTCTCCTGGCCATAAACACAAGACGCTTCAAGTATACAGACTCTCGGTAATCGCATTTACTGAACCCCCCCCCAAGCATACATTAGTACTCGCGCATTTTAATTGAACGCGATAGGAGAGGAGAAAACTTACATCCCAGCCCCTCTTTGGCGATATCCTCCTCCCTCAAAAATCCCAACGGCATCTCCACGAGGTTTCCGCGGACCGCCGCAAGCACATCTTTAACCTCACCAATGGCGATCCTCGGATCGGGGTTAAACTCGTCTCGGACAATGTGTCCCCACTTGATCTTCGGCTGCTTACCCTCACCGGGGACACGGAAGTGCTTACCCCAGTACTCGTCATACTCCTTCCAATTGGCGACTTTATCCGTGGGCACGACGTGGAAGACCCTTTCAAAGGCGACAGTGTTGGTGCGCGCAGTGTAATTCCAAAAGTTCTCAAAGGTTTCCGAGAGCGGATCCGTGACCACCTGGTCCTCTTGCGAGTCAAAGTCGTAGATGTTCGGTATGGGGACTGGGTGCATGTTCTCGTCAACGGTGGTAAGATTTGCGGCGGGGATCAAGCCGAGGTGCTTTCGGAAGATTTGGCGGCGGAGGGTCGCGGCAAAGTGCGAGGCTTGGAAGGGTCTGCTATCCATTAGCGATGGAAGGGGTGTGGGGTCTTCGATTACTATCGCGATCTCGCTGTCGTGGTCGCCGAGTTGGGACCTGTCGTTTAGGTTTGCGGATCCGCATATCACGATCCTGTCGTCGGCTATTAGGAGCTTGGAGTGCACGTAAAGCTCCTCGGAAACGAAGGCGTCGAGTTCTTGCTGGGCGTCGCCCTCCCAAGGTGCTGAGCGGATGTCGCCGCCACCGAGCATAGAGCACTGGGAAACCGAGTCCCACTCTTGGCCGACGGGGGAGGAGCGCGGGGCGTATTTGCTGTATTCCCCGCTATGGGCAGCGCCGTCGTATCCAGGGGCTCCCGCCGCCGTCGCCGGGTAACTTGCACCAGAGCTTGCCTGGCCCGGGGCCATTGCACGGCCGACGTTGATACGGTCATAGTTCTTCAGATTGTAGAATCTGATATATTTTTTTGGATCGACACCAGCCTTTGCGACTTGCTCCATTATCGAGTAGCCTCTGTCGTTGTTGATGGACCGGTATTGGAATTCCATAATTGCTCGGGTTCCAAGGCTGCCTTCAACTTTGAGATCGCCGGCAAATGCCGGGATTGCCGGGATGACGATTATCATTTTGAACTTCTGGCGTTCCTGGTCGGCGCGAATAATTCGATCAACAATCGCACGACCAATCTGGTTGAGGATGGGGTTCTGCTTGGCATCTGTCGCCGTGATGAAGAATTGGTTTTCGATGTAAACAAAGTGCTTTGCCGTGCTTATGATCTCGATATATGCATGCGCAATCGAGTGCTAAATTGTGACATGTTATGACACTACTCCATTAGAAAACAAACAGTTGGGACTCACCTCTGTTGCGGGGAGTCCCTGACTCCATTTGGATGAACTTCTGACAATCTGACAGCGTACACCCTCCACTTCGTTACGTCTCCTCTCGCTATATGCCCTTTCCTCTTCATAACCCCCACGGGGCTCATCATAGCCGTAATCGTCCCCTTCAAGGATCTTCTTTCCGACATGATGAACTCTGTCTTTTATCTTGTGTCGGTAGTGCCCTCTCTCATGTAGTATGCGGTCGTCGAGGGGCTGGTATTTATCTTGCTTCCTCACTTGGTATTTACTATAGTATATGAAATTCCAGCGCCCAATGAAATGTCTCTGGAGGTCCGTAACGGAAGGTCCGATTAAGGATAGCGCAACATCAGACCATCCCATTCTAGAGTATTCTTCACGGCTGACCTTATTTTGGTCCCAATGGTCGACGTTGTGGAAATCCATATACCTTTATAGAACACAGATTGGTATGTGGTCATTAACTATTAATTAAAGATTGCTCACCTGGAGTTGTTAAAATCCTGGCCTGGGAAGACAATTGCTCTCGGATCGCTAGGGTGTGCATCAGCGATTGGGTGATGGTTCATGTCCCAACGGCCAAAGCACAAATCCAGTCCTCCCATGAATGCAATTTCTCCGTCGACGAGGCACAGCTTCTCATGATGTGCCCAATACATGGTGACGCCATCCTTCATGCCGTACAGCCCTTTCAATCCGTCCCCTATCTGATAGCCTCCTCCAGTTACCTTATTCCAGATGTCACTTTGAATAGTGGGCCTATCCGGAAGATGGTCGGGATGCCTAAGTACAATGATATTGGGATGAAGTAGCTCAAGCGATGTTTTAGTGTGATGTGAACTAACTGTAACCCCATCGGCCTCACGAGAGTGTAAATTAGGTATTTAGTGTCTGGTGTCTCTAGGCAATAAAAGGCAAAGTGGAGGGCGGCATCCGGAGCCGGAGAGGAGGGGAGGGATGAGAGTTTTGGGGGGGGGGGATTTGAAGGAGTAAGGGTTGAAACGTAGGGCAAAGGGGCAGGGTTTAAATACTTACGTGTTAGGGCTTGAGTAACTTCCTTGTACACGACAATATTAACCTTAACTCCGCGCTCTGCTGCAGCCTTAAGCATCACATCAAGTCGGTATTGTTCATTCAGCTTGGGGGGCCGGCGGAGATAGAGCTCAGGGCTCAACCACCCTAGTGACGAAACATTAGTTTAATGTCTAACAAAAAGCAGTCGAGACAAATTCGAAAACGTACAGTCTAGGATCCAGATGCTCTGACGGGCATTCTCTATAGCAATGCTTACGGCATACATGTAATCTTTTCCATCAACATACCACTTTACTCCGTTACCTATCTTCTCCCGGGCAAACGAGTCAAATCTATTCTCTGTTTGCTGAGCCGGGAGTCCGCTCTCGCCCGGGGCGCCGTACTGGGCGACAGGTTTGTGAGTACTTGTGGCCGGGAAAAGGGTACGGGCGTACGAATGCAGCGAGCTACTGAGAGCACCGGTAAAGGTCTCGAGTGAAGAAACTGAAAAGCCGGCGGAACCAGTAGAAGGTTTGGAATGAGGATTGGCGGGGTTAGTGTTCTCGAATTGAACGGCTGTTGAGCCGCTAGTTGGTTGGCCAGTTGATCCTGACTCATGCCCGTAATATGCTTGCTGCTGCTGAGCTGAATGGTGCTGAGGTTTGTAGTGCTGACCTCCGGCAGCTCCGCCCGCAGTAACCTTTGGCGGTGGAGGCGATGATACATAGGCTTGATAGCCCTGCGAGGCTGCGGGGTGGTCCGGGGGCTGGTGGGGGGGCACCGGATACTGTGATTGCCTATGCCCTCCTTGTCCGTATCCCTCATAATCTTGCTGTGGGGGAGGAGGAGGCGGAGGATAGCTGTAGGGTGCACTTCCGCCGCCATATTCGCCGTACTGTTGTGAAGCGGGTGGACCAGGAGGAGGGGGATATCCTTGGAAGCCCCCGGTTGCGTAAGCGGATTCTGGTGGCCCTTGAAACCCCCCATAGCCCGGGGGGACGGGCGAGTGGCCTTGCGCAGGCGGTGGCGGAGGTTGATACCCGCCCGGAGCGTAGTGGGCGGGTGCATATGGGGATGGTTGACCACCTGGGTACTCTGCGCCCGTCGTCGGATATCCACTTTCATGTGGTGGAGCCTGGTATACGTGACCGGGTTGGACACCATAGGGCTGTCCGGGTGGAGGTTGATAATTTTGCTCTGGCGCTGCGTATCCGTAAGGGTCAGCTGGGGGTACCCATAGTTCCCATATCCCCTCGTTCTCTCTTCTTCGCGGTATCGCTCACGGCTGGGTTCACGGCTACGACGGCGCCCAGGGCTACCGCGTTCCCCGCTTTCTTCCCTTTCCTTTTCTCTGCGCTTTCTCTCTTTCTTCTCCTCCTTCTCACGCTTTCTACGTTCCTTCTCGCGGTAATATTCATCATCCTTCACTCTGCTCGACCTCTCATTTCCAGAATACTCTTCGCCAGAACCCTCATCGTACCTCTTCCGATAATGCTTCTCGTAGCCGTAATCGCCCTCGTCACGATGCTCGGATGAGCGTGAACCAGAACCATGTTTGCTGGATTTCCCCATATTTCCGAGAGGAATATGAGTTCGCTAGACTGATTATGGGATAGAAGTCCAAGACTTGAAAGGGGAGAGGGAAATTAAGTAGAAAATTAAGTAGAAGAGGGGAAACAAGGAGACTTTTTTTCTTGAGTTACTGCTCCTAAGGGCGGGGGGGGGGGATGACGTAGGTAATACTGGGATGTGGGTAATGCAAGGGCCTCGTCGAGCTGCAAGTTAAGCAGCGGCAAGATAAGTTACAATGGGCAGCTCGGAGAGTGAAATAGCCAGAGCAACCCACTGCTAAGGCCCACGGCGCGACACCACAGAGGACTAGGCAAAGCAAAGCTACCTTAGGTTAATATCTGTGGATTTTGAGATTTGAGGATTGGTGCGTCTCCGTGCTCCCGACATAAACCCCCGCAGTGAAATACCTCCCCACACGATTTGGGCCTCCATCCAGCTTGTTTGGTGTGTCGCAATCCCAGGAACAGCACCTGCATCTTTCAGCTGAACATGGTTGCCGACTCATATCAGAGCAAGGAACCGGTTATTCAGTGCCGCATCTTGCTTGAGCGGGGTGCAAATGCTGTACCGGTATTTGCCTCGGATTAACCCTCCACTACTAATGAATACGACCGAATACCCCTACTTTCAGCTGCGCTCACTGTATGAAATCCTGTAATGAGTACTCGAGTAGATACTTGTATGGGATAACGTTTAGCTTGTGGCCCAAGAAAATTTGAACAGTTGTATTTAAAATCCTTGACTACTCGAGTATTTCTGTGAGGCTCTATACCAAGGTTTACTAAACGAAGACTAGCAGAGTTGCGGCTCAACAAAACCAGCCGAACTCCTGGGGAGCAAATCTCGCCGAAATGATAGGATAAGTTAGTCGGGAACCGATAGCACGGAAGGAAAGGTATGTATTATGAGCTTATCATACAGTAGTAGGGCAAACCCTTTATCCATACATCCTAATTAGCGAGACTAGAAGGGGGATGAAGGATCGTGATGAATAACCATTGATATTAATACTTTTTTGGTGAATTTTCCAGCGCTAGGACCACCAAGATGTCCCCGCATGTTCTAAACTATTTTCAATAGCAGTCGCCGCCGCTTAATCCCGGATTGTTTGTTAGCTGACCATCCTCTGTAAAAGCAAGGGTATCTCTTCGACTCTCATCTAGTTCCTTTTTGCCTTCCCTCTCCTTTCACTACTTATATGCCTATGTCTAGTCTCAACGGGGTAGGCGTTGACCTGCCGGCAGTGGATACGGCACGGTGTCGTACGGGTACAGTACTTAACTGCTCACCTCATGCTTTCCGGCTTACCCACCACAGAAACAATGAGAGTTTAGAGGACAGAAGGTTCGCCAGGGAGTCGCTGGCTCGCTCGTCCTCAGCAGGAACCAAAGACAGGGGAGGCAAACACTACATTAGGGAAAGGCGAAATTTCCCCGAAATTTCCTTGAAATGTCACTGTTTTCCCTCCGATACGTGCGGCCACTTTTTTTTGTTTTGTCTTGCAAGTGTAAAACTGTTTCCATTTCGGGCTGAACTGATGTGCTTGCCCACGCACCTCAACCCACTGCCCGGCTAAATCGGCTCGCCTACCATCGTGTCACCCTCGAATTCGGATTCTGGGCTATGAGGTCGGGTACCAGCCGTACTCGCAGGAGTAACAATACCGATAGGGTGGAGGCCACTCGATAGTCCATTGTGCCTTCCCCGCCTACCCCCCTTCTCGTTTTATGAATTGTTAAAGAGTTTTGGTGGTATTCAGTGGCAGACTACCACTTGATCTATGCTGGCTGGTATTGTTGATACCCGACTAGCGCAGGCTAGATCCCGAACCCGAGCGCGACGTGGGATGACCCCTAACTGTATTTAATAATGTAAGCTAGATAGGGTGAGGCTCTTATCAGTACGCTTTAACCCTCGACAGAGCCGCATGTTCCATATCTTGCTGCATCAACACCATATCAAGTCTATTATGTACTGTACTGGTACAACAAATGGAAAAGTGAGATCTGATAACGGATAAAAGATCTAATCTGATAGTGTAACTTTGGAAACAGACCACCTTAGGGTTATATTTAATTGTGACTGCTGGATATTAACTGTAACTGTGGTAGTGTGTAATATTTGTTTATAATGATCCTAGAACCATTGCACTATACTTTTTCCACTACTACTGCCTTGGTTTCTACTCAACACTTCAATCTCTATTTTATTACTACAACTATTTCTCAATATATCTTCTTCTTTTCCACTCAATTTAAATACTACAATCTGTATTTTATTGCTCCAACTATCTCTCAATACTTTGTTTTTACCCTTCTTAGCTTCATTCACTTTATATATATCAGCATTTCGGTTTGTATTGTCAAGCTTTTAGGTGTCAATTCCAGAACAACTATCTTAAAGTAAGATAATATATCTCTTTCATAATTCTGCTAAGGTTTTAACATTAACTAATATCTTTTGATTGTTCAGTAAATTGTATCACAACTTGGTAGTTTTATATTTAATATGCCAAGTTTGAGACTATAAAGGTAGGTTTTAAAATTTTAATAATAAAAATAGCAAGCAATAAATATAAATTCAAAATAGTATATCAGATTTATTCAGGATGCCAAAGAGAGAATGATAGTAAAGAGCTTAATAGAGACAGTCAAGAGTATTTAAGAAAGGACTATACTTTATTTGATAGTAATTTGCTCCTCTAATCATTATTATTTATGACTAGAATTTAATTCAAGTTAATAAAATTTAGTAGTAGAAGAACAATGGAACTTGAAGATATCAGGTATAAGGCATACAGGATACAGGGCCTAATATGGAAGTTGACAATATAGTTTCAGATATTATACAGGAATCTATACTCAAGCTACTATAATAATAGCTTCAGTTTCTCAAGTGGTATAATAAGATTGTAAGTAATAAAACAAATACATTATGTAGTCTTCATTCAAGACCAATTCTCTTCTTTGACCAGAATACAAAGAAAAAAAATACTTGAATGATATTTACAAAGAGTAAAGCAGAATTCTCTATTCTGAGAAAATGAAAGACAATTTTCAAGTTTATAATTATAATTAAGGTTTTCTATTGAGTAAAAAGTTCACAGAACTCTTAAGGTCTCAAGGGAGCTTATAATAGTTTGAGTTCCTTTCAAGTTACAGAGATTTTCTACCTTCCTCCTGACCAGCAGGCCCATATTCTTCAAAACAATCCTAGATTTGACAACTAAGTTTCTAAGTCTTAGGTATTATACTTGCTAATATAGAGTTATTATATCGTCTAGCGTATTTATTGGCATAGATTACCTCTTATTAAAAATAGCTGTATAGATTAGAGGGTATTGTCACAGAAGTTCTGACGTCAGACTTTACCTATAGTGTCTATTTTTATTTATCTCTTGTGTTAGTGGATATTACTGAAGATACAATTTAAGAAGAATTTAAGCATTATCAGAATTACTAAAGAAAAGAACTTGAGACTCTAAGTTTTTTGAATGAGAGGTAGAAACTGCAAAAGGAGTGGGCAGGAAGAATTCTACAAGAAGGTCAGGCAGAGAGGGATAGGATGGAAACTTTTTTTTAATTTTTTTTATAGACTACTTATATCATATAACTGTGCATGTAAGTGTATTTCAAGATAAACTCATTTCAATCTGAGCTTCTCAGACAATCTTTTTTTGATTTTGTCCATCATTACTTCTATTTTTCCTTATTATCTACTAGAGAATTTGCATTTGGACATCTAGATACAAGGAAACAGGTTAATATATATTAAGCAAAAAGGCTTAGACACTCAGGTGTATGGAGAAATCAGGAGGAAATGTGTTAATATAGCATTTAAGACCAGGAGAGGATAGCAAGTTTGTGATACCATACTTGGAACTTAAATATAATCAAGTCAGTGGGAAGAGCAACAAACCGCCAAATCTTATCTTAAAGAACAAAAATTACAACCTATATACTAGCTAGGCTTACAGTAATTGACCTTAATGAAATGGTAAGCCAGCCATCTAACCTAGTAAATTAAAGTTCTCATATGATAGTGCTGACCAACAATGGAGATCAGACTAGGTATCCAGCTATAGGCAAAGCACCAACTTGAAAGTGGTTGAGTTGGATGGATCATGCACTTGTAAGTCAAGTGTAGGCCACCAATCTATTCAACTGCATTAGGAGAAGTCCAGTGAGCAAATGATCTGTAGTTTCTCTTGCTTTGGAAACTCTTTAGCCCCAGCCAATCTCTCGCACTGCTGAATCCTGCTCACAAAGGATTAAAAAGCTAGTTGAGATCTATAAAGTAAATTGAAATTTAGTATAAGTGCAGGTATTATAAATTTTTTAAAATCTAAAATATCTAAGAAGCAATTTAGCTAATATCTGAGAACTTAATATAGAGAGCAGGGCTAGCTTCCCTACACAAAGCTGGAATAGACAAAGATTTAACAGAGTTTGAACTCAATATAATTAAGATGGCTATAAGATAGAACTAGGGTAGCAACAATCCTAGAATCTGCAAAATCGCGAAAGCAAAGGTCTTGTAACTTGAGTTTGATAGAAAACAGGTGAGAGGGGATTCAATAAGAGAGGTAGTAAAAATCATACTGTATTATCTTTGCCAGTAATCCTTAAATTTTATAAATAGTAGTTCTGGAAGCATACTGCCAGGGGAATTACTGCACAAGTACTATGAGAGGAGCAATTGGCTTAGTTTATATTTTCTTTATACTTTTTATTTTTTATTTATTCGTTTAATGGGGACAAGTTGTAGTTTGAGGATAGGTTTAGCTAGAAGGTTTAGTTCTAGATAGCTTATTGGTTATACTAAGTGGAAGGCTGGAGTTTACCCGACCTGGAGGTGGTTGACAGATGAGTGTGTTTGCTCACTTTCCTCTTTTTGTAAGGGTATACAGAGGCGGAAGGATTGTTGAAGAACAACCTTTTTTTCATTTTACTAGGTTTTTTTCATTTCCTATCTTTTCCTCTGCAGTTTGGTAGATTTTCCATTTGAGGGGATTTAGTATTTAAATCTCAAGCGAAGTGAGAATTATTGATTACTTTCCAGTTCCTTATTAAGTGAAGTTACTGTAACCAGAATTATTGTTTTCAGTTAGCACTCTGAAATGGATTGTCAAGATTACAATATTAAGACAAAGTTAGTTTGTTGTTCTGAAATGAGTTTAGTGTTTGTTTCTACTATTTGTCAATTGCTAGTAGGAACTCTGTTTGTGGAGGCTGTAGGAAGCGGATTGCTTATCATCTATCATTATTAAACTGAGTTCATTTCTGTTTGGCTCTGGTGCATTGATTATGGCTACTAGAGTGAAGATTTCTACTTTCATGGGCAGTGATGGTGAGTATCCAGAGAGTGTTAAGTAGTATCTAGAGGACATTGAGGCAGCCGCCCTGAGCTGGGACTGCTCTTGCTCTCCTCACATGATTGTTGATTCTGAAGCTACTGACAAGACAAAGATTAGATTTTTTAGACAAAATCTCAGGAGACAGGAAGACCTCTGGCACCGGTGACATTATGTTGTGAAAGATGGGAAAAAGTCTACATTGGCAGATATCAAGACTGAGTTCACAGCACACTATGGAAGCAAGATCACGCAGGTGTCAAGTCTCTTTGAAGTTCAAAATGAGATTATCTTTTTAAGACAGGAGGAAAATCAGCATATTACTAATTATGTGCTTGAGGTTGAGAAGCTTTCTCATCATCTGCCGAAGGAAATAGATTCATTACTGGGTATTTCTTTCCTCAAAGGAATAAGAAAGGATAGCCGCAGGGAGAGAATTTCCTTTAACCTGAAGGACTCTCCAAAATTTACCTTTAGAAGAGTATTAGTGGTAGCGAAGGCTGCTTACTGGATTATTGGGGTCTAGGTGGAGTTCTTTTTTGGTTAGCAGGGATCCCTTTTAGAGTGGAGGTTACCAATACCACTGCATAATGGGAGGCAGAAAGGATAATTATGTTTATATCAAACTCGCAGATTTTGATACTAGGTACTCAAACTTAGAGCGTGAGGCTTGGCAGTGGTCTGATGCTTAGCAGAAGTCAAGTGGATGGTAATCGCATTTGATTTTCCAGTACTTATGTATACTGATCATCAAGCCTTACAGGTCCAACTTACTGGTTTGGATAATAACGTCCATGGGTGGACTGCCAAGTAGCAGGAGAGACTTAGCGAATATAACCTTAGACTTCTATATCATTCAGCTACTACATACTTCATGAGAATAGCTGATGGGCTATTATGGTTGCCTACCCATTGACTTCAGGAGTATGTCATAGAGGACTCTGCACCCCTAAACGTGGCTCTCACATTAAACTCACCTGGGTGAGGCTATCAAGTTAATACTGATTACAGGTTTACTACTACCTTGGTGTTGGTTACAAGTTCATTACCATTTTTATTCTGTGGTGAGAGGGAATTTTGGCTTGGGCTATGGATAGAAGTGAAGCTCAAGGACAGAGGAGGTGGAGGGAGTAGTAGGGGAGTAGTAGAGAGGGGGGGAGGGGGAGGGAGTAGGTTAGCATGAGATATTGGAGATTGTCAGAAGGTTTTCGGACATGGTAGTTGGAGTTAATGGACAAGAGAGAGTAGTAACTAAGGATACTGAGAGCAGAATCAGGGAGGTAGTCGGGGAAGGCTGGAGGAATGAAAGGTTACTAGGAATGGCTAGTAATTGTCAATGGCAAAAATAGAAGCAGTTATTGAAGTCTACGTTCTATAGGAAAATTGTTCAACCCCGGCTCGTGGAGATGGATAGGGGCTTGTTAGAAGATGTTGCAAGATTGAATATAGGGAGGAACGAGAAGAAATTCCTAGAGCAGAAGTGGCGAAGATATGTTATGGTTGAGTGGAGTCAGATTGGATTATTCTACAGAGAGAGTGATGGACAACTTGCATGCTATGTGTATGAGGAAGATGTAGAGAAGGTTTTACAAGAACTTTGCTAGGAGTATGGACACTTTACTGCTAGTGTTACAAAGGGTGGAGCACATGGCAGAGTCTACTAGCCTACAAGAACTAGGGATATAGATTGTTGTATGACCTCTTGTAACTCTTGTTAGCGAGTTACCAAGTTACAGTGAATAGGGGAGATTAAACCCATTATCCAGTTTCAGCCAATGGACATGATTGGGATGGACTTTGTCAGTCCTATAAACCCACCCTGTCAAGCAACCAGCAATCTCTATATACTAGTGGTGATCGACTACTTTTCCAGGTTCCTCCTTGCAGTTAGGCTTCAGAAAGCAGACCAAAGATCTACCATGTGGGCTCTGTTGGAAAAGGTGATCCCTGTCATAGGATGGCCAATGACAGTCTATACGGATAATGGGTCACACTTCACTGGGGAGCTTATAGAAAGGATATGGCAGGACCACAGAGTGATTCACTTTACCTCAGCCATATTTCACCCATAATCTGTCCATTAGCAAAAAAACAGCCTGCCCCCTGTGCCTCATGTCGTTGAGTTTTACGTTTTGGCATATTGTGAGTCCTATGATCGCGATATTAAAAATCCCATTAGTTTGACTAAAGAAGATGATATTAATTCTGTTTTCTGCAAAATATGAGCAATTTTTATTAAGAACTCACTGACCTTTTACATACCAAAGTTGAGAAATTTGAGTTTATAACATACAACTTTATAATGTAAAATGTCTATGAGATATTGATAACAATAGCTCATATTTTGCTAAAATTAAGATTTGTATCTGATCATTAGGGGACACAATTGGAAGTATCATGATTAACTGGGGTCACTTGTAATTAGCAGAAACGTAAAACTAAACAACATGGCTCACCGTGGAGCACAAAAGACAGTTTTTTTTTTTGCTGATGTCAGTCTAAGTAAATTATAAGAGTAAATGCTTGTAGGACACATTAGGCTCTTTTTTTTTATTTTTTTTATATCATGCGTTCATTGTTTTAAGGTACAAAAAGCTTCATGTAGCGGTAGCTATGGAAAAAACAAAACCTATAAAGCAAAACAAATAAGAAAAGAAACTATTTCCCACGTATTGCTAGTACTAAGTAGGGAAGCCAAAAACCAACGGCCTCATCTGTCAAAAACATAACCAATATAGGGAAAATCCAACACGCTTCGCAAGTGATAACTTCCACAAAACAGAACATAAATTCCACAAAGGAGAACATAACCTGCCAACCTGTAGGTCGTAGGGTGGGGGGGGCGGGGGGGGAGTCCGTAGGTCGGGGTTCAGGGAGGGTAGGGTGGGCACTAAGGGGGGGACAGGGTGTCGCATAGCAGGAACCCGGTCTGAGTGTCTAGGATGAAGCGGCAAAGGGTAGAGAGGGCAGGGGGAAGGTTCCAGATTGGGCTCTCGGGCAAGAGGCTATCGACCGTACTTAGATGGCGGTGTCTTGCGTCAGCTCTGGCCGGGCAGTGTAGGACGGCGTGTTCGAAGGTTTATGGGGCTTCTTGACACCGTGGGCAGGTGGATGGGCGGGCAGGATCGTCGCGCCAGGTGGAGTGGGCCAGGAGGTAGCTCTTGCCAGAACGCATTTGGTGGATGCGGCTCGCGGCAAATTTGTCGAGACCCATGAACAGGTGGGGGGTCAAGGAGACGGGATATGTATAGTAGGGTGGGACTGGGAGGGACTCCTCCCAGTCCTGTAGGAGTAGGGCACGAGACCTTTCCTTGAGGGTGGAGTAGGTTCGGGCCATGAGGGTCAGGGGAGGGATGTTTTCCGTTGCGGGTAGGGAGGTTTTCGCAATTTGAGGGAAGCGCGAGAACCTATGTGCCAGGGGGAAGGCGATGTGAGCGAGTTCGTCAACCGGGAGGTGTCTCCTCGTGGGAGGGGAGGGTACTGGGGTTTTCCAGTTGAGGGGTCTGTACATCAGAGCAGCTTTGGCAGCCAAGGGACGGCAGGTGTCGGGAGCTCTGAAGTCGGACAGTGAGGGGAATGTGGGAGGAAGGCGGACAGCAGTGGGGTTTAGGGAGGGGGGTGAGCAGCAGATTCTGAGGGCCGCGGTGCGTCTCATGTGGCTGCAGTACGGGCCGAGTGGGGGGAGGCAGGCCTCCCTGGCTAGAATGGGGTGGGCGTGGCGAAGAAGCAGTTGGTGGTCCATCTTTGGACACGGTACCAAAAGGTGTTCATGCGGCTAGTTGAGCAGGAGTTCGGGACGAAAAGGTCCGCCCCATTGGTGAGGATTAGGAGGATGAGCCCCATAGCGAGGCAGTGTGTAAGGAACGGGCGGACTCCAGCCCCAGGCGAGGCTACCCTCTTTCAAAAGGCAAAGGCAGCACTGGCTAGGGCCAGGCGTCTCTCAAAGTGGTGGATGGAGTTTAGGGGAGGGGAAAACCAGTAGCCGAGCCACCTCACTACTACTTCGGAGTGGTGGAAGATCTGGTCGTTAAGGGTGACAGGATGGTTGAATCTGGTGGTACGCCTCTGACTGGGGGTGCGCCAATGGATGAGTTCGGTTTTTGGAATAGAGAAAGAGACTCCCAAAGCGGCGGCCCATTGGGAGAGGGATAAGAATAAGTCTTGCAGGCGGCGCACATTGGACCGGTAGGAGGGGGAGGACACTGTGAGGGCAAAGTCGTCGACGTATGAGAGCATGAGGCCTCCTTTTATGTTGGTATGGAGGGGCGCCACGTATATTAGGAAGAGTAGGGGGGAGATTGGGGACCCTTGTGGGATCCCAACCATGACAGGTGCTGGGATCCTGGGGGAGCCCTGGTAGATTAGCGTACACTTGCGTTTAGCAAGGAAGGAGGAGACCCAGTCGATCATCTATCTGGGGGTATTTTTGTCTAGGAGGTGTTGGCGGAGGGTGAGCGCATTGACATTGTCGAAGCGGGGCTTGATGTCGAGGAATAGGGAGGATACCTTGCGGTGGGTGTATTGGAGGATTTTAACTTCGTGTACCAGGGTGGCACAGGCGTCGAAAGTGCCTAGGCCAGGGACCGATCCACATTGATTAGGGTGAAGTAGGCCAGATGATCTAGCTAGGGAGAGGAGGTGGACCGCCATGATTCTTTCCAGGATCTTGGAGACGGTTTTTAGTAGTACTATGATGCGGAAAGAGGCTGGGGAGTCGTAAGATGCCTTTTCAGATTTGTCCAGAACAACTCCATTGGCCGCTTTAAGTGATGGGGGATGGTAGCCGTATGTTAAGAGGGGATTTAGGAGATCCAGGAGGATGTCGGGACAACGTTTATGGACATTCTTCCAGACAGAGTAGGGGATTTCGTCCGGGCCGGGGGCCGAGGAGGGGGAGGCTTTGGCTAAGGCCAGGGAGATTTCTTCCCGGGTGAGTGGGGGTGAGCCGGGTATGAGGGAGAGCCTTCCCCTCAGGGGGGTTCTGCCCTTGGCCGGAAGAAGTGGGGGAGGAGGGCATCGTTGATGGCGGTGGGGTCATGTGCGTTTGGGAGAGTGGGGAAGCGAGCCGCTAGGACACATTAGGCTCAAATGCATCTCTATTCATCAGCAAAAGTTAATATTTGACCCCCATACCTCATGAGGGATAGGGGGTATGGGGGGCCAAATTATAAAACTCAAGTTGTTGTATCTCTCGTCCATGCCCCATAACTCTGGAATAAATCCGGGGTTATGTGGCATTTTTTTTTGCATCGGTAATTTCATTGTCATACAACGTTTTCTGGACGCACTTCGTCCTCTGTCAGCCGTTGCACGGTCCATTCGCGCTTGACTCTTCTACTTTAGTTTATCCGGTATTACCTCTCGCGCCAGGAATTATTCCGTTATGGATTTCTGCCCCATGACTCATGCATGCTTCCCGACAGCCAAAACACACCGTTGTCTGGTCCATTCCAGCTTTGACCTTTCACCTATAGTTTATCCAGCATTACCTCTCGCACCACGCATTGTTCCCTTGTTGATCCAAACATCCTGTTTTTTTTGTTCTGAATTTCCTATTCACAAACTCTTCGCGACTCCGAACCTCCGCAATGCACCATTCCCCGTAGTTCTTCTGCTTTCCTAATTCTCGCTTATTTCTCCCCTTTGTAACGGAATCTACTATTATCTCTGCTACTCACTATACTGACGTTGGATATTGTCTATTTAGGATTCCCTAGTAACGCATATTCCATCCTTGAACCTTTCTTATTGTTATAGTTTCCTATTGGGCAGTACCTTCCTTTACTCGCTTATTTGCACCCTTTGATTTTGTACCCAATTAGGATACCCTACGCTTTCCTACTATGTATTACTGGATTAGTACATTAGTAGCGATCCCTTGTTTGTTTTATTTCATTCCTTGTTTTGTTAGTTATATCCTGTCGCTTTTATGACCTTATTTAGGACTTAGAAGTTTCGCTACTCATGTAGCTTTGCATTTTGATATTTGCTCTTTAGACAGGATATTTGGTTATATTTATTTGTATTTAAAGAGCTCGAGATCCCCTAAGGATTCAAACTCTCAAGCCTCACAGGAACACTCTTCTTCAATATACTACAAGTTGAACGGTCACTCTATTAGTCACTCATCTTTCTTATATCTCTTACAGAGATTCCACTCGACGCTTCCACTCCTATCCTTCAGTATCGCCGGATCTCCCTCTGGGAATCTCGCGATACCTAGGAGCAGGTTACACCCTTCCTCCTTGCTATTGCCCCATTACCTAATCCAGCCCCAATAATTTTTCCGTGTATACAATATCTAAGCGGACGCTATTCGTCGCGACAGCGATGAGGACCGTCTATTATTTAATGGTGCGTGGCCTTGCGCTGGCTTATTCCTTCACTGTTCTCGCCTTCCTGCCTTCTTCATGGCTCTTTGGGACTTTCCCACAGCCCCAAGTGACTTTCCCCTGATGTCTTTTTTCACAAACTGGGTTGAAGTCTAACTCTAAGTGGCATATTCAAAATAATAATAATAATAATAATAATAATATCTTTTATTTTTTTATTTTATTTAAATTTATATTAGTCCCAAATAGGACGTTACGCGTCCCCATTCAACTCGTCTTCGGGAGCGTCAACTGCCTCCCCCGTTTCGGGAACTGAATGATCGTCCTCCACCTCGCTTTCCTCATCGCCTGAAATCTGCAAATCCAAATATCCTGCGGCTTCTCTGTCCTCCAGTGGGGCACGAGACTCCTGATCCGGTATCAATCCACCCTCCCGCAGCATTATCTTAATACGTTTTCTTTTATTTTCAATGAGTTTAGCTTGCACTCCTGGCGGCAGTCTTTGCCAGGTATCACGCTGTCGAAGATAGACATCTAAATTTTCTAGAGAGTACGATAGGCTTTACAACGGTGGATTTGAACCTTTAAATGAGTCAATACTAACTTTGTTCGGTCAGAGCGGAAAAATCTGGAGGTTGAACAAATGATCCGGAACTCCAAGCCTTCAGAGAATGATACAGACATGCCGTGGTAAGGCATATCAGGACGTGGTTAGTATGATTAAGAAATGATTTATCGGTCCTCCCTCGCATTCTCGAACTCCGGTACCACTGATGAAACAAGAGTTTTGATATCTCTGGCGCAGAAAAGCGCCAACTACAGTCCTGTCTGAGTAAGTCTTATCTCGTCTCACCATCGACGATCTGAGTTTACTTACTTGTTATTTACTTGGGTGGCATGTAAACCGATCATTTTCGAGCAAATAGGCAACTTGTGCCTTTATTTCGGCCAGTGGTTTTTGCAAGAAGTCATACAGGTCCTCAATCATGTTCTTGCTCTCTGAAACTAGATGTGACCTGGCACCAGACTGCCTCGATTTCAACTAAATGTATCTAATTAGCCGTGATCAGTCTCCAATAGGACATTCTTCTTCAATTAAAGGACTTACAAAAGTCATTGCCCGCCTTTCTATTACCCTATTTCCCCAATCTAACTTTCTGGCTGCCTTTACCCAACAATCTTCCAGAAGAGTATGGTTTTCGGCAGGCTATACAAAGGGATTAACACACCACGTATGATACTGGGCCATATTTGCAATGTTCTCAAAGATTATCCTCGCCTCACCCTGCAATGTATTGCTTTTTACCGATAGTGTGATATGGGTCCCAATATTAGACTCTGGAAAGTCTGGATCAGCTATACTACGTTGTGAATGGGACGGCATAATTTTTTCCTCTTCAGGCATATCAGGAGTATAGGGTGAGAATTGTGATGAATCGTCCCTGAGATGGCCGGAATATAATTGTGCTGCCTGCTCTTGTGATGCAAGCCCCTGCGAAGGGCCATTTGGAACCCTCTGCGAAGGGCCATTTAGAACCCCCTGTGAAGGGCCATTTAGAACCGGCGTTGGGGTATCCTCCGTATTCTTTCTTATAAGCATGTCAATTGAAAAAATTATTAGATTTACTTACATATCTTAACCGGCTCCTGACTCTCCATTGAAGAGGCTGCGGGAGTGGTTCAGTAGGACGTCATTCGTCCCATTGGCCACGTCTAGGAGGAATGACATCATCGTCAACATCTGTAGGTTGCTCTTCCTCAAAATGAACTCATCATTGTGTTTCCGGTGCTGATGGTGAAATATCCGCGAAGGATACTGGAGGTCTCGACGATGATGCCTTGGCTCGGGGGGCTAGTCATACTACTCTGCTCAAGAATGGGATATTTAAGTCTTGTGAGAGCTCACATTGGCCTCCAGAAGGCGTGACTGACCTCTGCTCATATTTCCATTCATGATTGCGCATTTATATGAAAGAACTAGAGGAGAAAAAGGAATTAGATGTAGAGATAAAAGCTCTGACAGGAATCGAACTCACTGCATCGTATGGGGGACGAACAGCGTCGTATTACGGAAGAACAAGCTTTATGTTATTGTTATTACACGGACTCCTAGCTATGACCCAAGGTCCGTGAGAATCATTGGCATGGGCCCGGACTATCCTAGAGCTATTTTGCCTCCGAATGTCTCAAAGGCGACATGTACAGCTGGCTCTGAGCCGAATAGAGACTGTCTATTCAGAATTGCCGGGACAGGATTTCATATGAGCGGGTTTGGATGAAAATAACTTATCATTTCAAAAGATTGGATTATACATACTAGGATAGGAAAAAGGATAAAAGGGATGTTGAGCATCCCAGAAAAGCTTTATATTGTACTCAACTAATTTTAAACATAAAAAGACGGCTAAAAGCATTAAAATCTAAGACTACCGGGTAAAATATAGGAAAGCCGGATGATAGCGCAAACAGGATTAAGACAACGATTAATAGATAGAAGCAAAGCAGAAGCAAAGACGCAATGCCCGTAAAACCAAAGAACCATTACCCAAAGGCTCAAAGAAGACGCAGCCCGGCACAAAATGAGTCCCAGAAAACCTAACAAATAGATAGAAACGAGAGCAAAACAAAGTAAGAAAAAACCCGGGAAACCAAAGAGAGCCAACCTGAAAGACCCAAGTAGACACTACCTGGCAGAAACAAGCCCCAACCCCTCCTCCGGTGCTGAACCCATGGATAGAAATCAAAGCAAAACCTAAGAAAGCCAGTGAAACAAAAGAAAAAACCACCCAAAAGCCCAAAGAAGACGCTGCCCAGCGCAAACACACCCTAGGTATTGCCCCTATTTCCCCCATTACCCCCATTACCCCCACCCCCATCGTCCCCATTACCCCCACCGTTATCATCAGCGCCTTCCTCAATAGCGTCATGTACTGACACCTCACACCCGGGAGGTGGGATCCTCGGGGGAAGAGTCACCATTGGGATATCTTGTCCTGCATATCGGCTCATATACGCCGGTCCCTGCCTCACTCAAGCGCGTGAAATCAGTTCCCGGGACTGGGTCTGGAACCTAACAACCCTACAATTATTGCTCAGAATTCTCCTCTGCCAGCCGTTGTGGGACCTAGGAAAGGCCCTTCTGCGTCTTGCATGGCGCTCCACATTGTCCTCCTCATCAGAGTCAGATTCTGGCTCAGTGTAGAACTCGGCGACGTCGAATTGGCTCTGGAAGCGATTGTTCCGGCTGTGCCCAACAAGAGGTGTATTGGGACGAACAGGGTCCCCACCATCAGGAGGGGCAACAGCTGCTCGGTGGAGGAAGCAGGCGACAGTAAGGGTGGAGTACTGGGCGAGAAGAAGCCAGGCATTGACCTGATCGTCGTCGATCAACTCGATCTGGTCGACGGCATCGGGAGTGACATTCAGGCCTTGAATGTCGCGGAGAATTCCAATGACCTGCAGGGGATACTCGCCGTCCTCTACGTACTGACAGGCAGCTTCGCCGAGCTCCTGTAAAGTATAGTGCCTGAGAACCGCTAGCCAACTCTTGTTTGGCAAAACGTTATTACCATGGTTTATCCATGGGAGCTAGTGAGCCTGCCCAGGCTCGGCACCTGTGGTCGAAATGAATATTATTCGTACCAGTTTCTCCTCATGAATGGTCGGTTGCGGACGAGCAACGGCCCTTTCGTCTCTCAATCCAGATTGTTACGCACATGAGAATAGCTCGCCAGTATTATTAGTAGAGGCTGCGCCACCGTAATGGAGGAGCGTATGTCCAACCTCAGCTCACCGTGGTAGGAGCAACTGGAGGCATCTATATTGACTACTCGGGATACCGGAAGAACTCATGTTCTATGA
This sequence comes from Tuber borchii, assembly GCA_003070745.1. NCBI lineage: Eukaryota > Fungi > Ascomycota > Pezizomycetes > Pezizales > Tuberaceae > Tuber > Tuber borchii. The sequence continues at coordinate 672 of NESQ01000302.1, read as the reverse complement.
GTATGATTACTGATTGGAAAGATAAAGTGAGAGGACTTTATTCCTTATCCGGTGCATATGCATATACTGCATTATGTGTTATTATCTGGCTATTCGGACTGATCACTCGATAGTTCACGATAAAGACTATTGGTATGTTGGCATTGCGACCACATATATGATCTTAGTCTATTAGGACAAAGAGATCAAAGACTATCTACTGGTGGAGTGGAGACACCCTCAGATGAAATAGAGGTCGGGAGTTCTCTGAGTTCGAGTGGGGCAATTATTAAGGGTCAAAGAGTATTCGCACTTCCTTTGACGAAGCTGAAATCTTAGAAAGATACATGATTGTTAGGAATCAGAAAGTAGCGAGAATTTAGTATAAGTAGTAAGGGCTATTCCCCGGAGTTTGAGAAAATCAAGCAACAGAGAAGAGACCTTAACAATATAACAAGTTATCAAGTTTAAGATTCGAGAACTTCTATTTTACTACTTTACCTTTATCGAATGATCATCACCTGAGCCTTCCTGACTTTCCTCCGTTATCTCGAATACGATCCGGCCTAGCTTTCTCTATTCCTTTAAGTTAGTTACCCCGTAATACAGATCCAGATGCACCGCCAGCGCCCCTATCTCCCCCCTCTTCCTCGGCATCGGAATTAAGTCTGGCATTCCTACGAGACTCAGCTA